>CM038464.1:82433222-82831105 GCA_021464415.1 Lonicera japonica | reverse complement strand
GGACCAGCTTTGGAAATGTGCCAAGCAAGTACAGAGGAGTACTTTGAGTTCTGTATGAAACAGATGAGAAAGTTAAAGGAAGAAGCATACAAGTGGTTAATGGATGGGCCTTCCACCAAGCACTGGTCTAGTCCACATTTCCAATTGCATTGTAAAAGTGATATCTTATTATAACCACTGTGAAGTATTTAATAGTTTTATTTTAGAGCGAGAGATAAACCTATTAATCCATGTTCGAAACAATTAGGACAATGTTTATGGTGAGGATAAAGAAAATAGAGACAAATAAGATTGCATCCTACCCTAGTGTGTCATAGATTGAAAATAAGTTAGGTGAACTTGAAACTTTAGCAAGTAATTACATTTCTGAGTGGTCTGGGGGGATGAATTCCAAGTCAGTAGTGGCCCAACTATTGTATTTGTGGTGAACTAAAAAGCTAGAACATGTTCTTGTAGAGTTTGGGAAATGAGTGGAATTCCTTATGTGCATGGTGTTCGTGCAATATTGAGCCAAGCAGAGAAACCAACAAATTATGTGCACCCCTACTTTATTAAGCAAAAATATTTGGAGGCTTATGATAATATTATAAAACCATTAATGGCATGACTGTGTGGCCTCATACTTCAAAAACTCCATTACTTCCACTAGAAGTTGAAACCCAAGTTGTTAGGCCTAAAAAGGCAAGAAACAAAAAGAATGATGAAAAGAAACAAGTTGGGGGAAGTGGAAAGTTGGGGAAGAAAAGGGTAGTTATGACTTGTAGAAAGTGTGGAAATCCTGGCCACAATGCAAGAGGTTACAAAGGACAAGGGAGCCAACTGCTGGACCTTCAAGAAAAAGTAAGGAGAGGGGCAGTGACAGTGGTGGTGCTTCAGGGAGAGGGAGGGGAGGGGGAAGTGGCAGGCACTGGCAGGTGGTGCAGCAATAGGGAGGGGAATATGGGTAGGAGTGGCAATGCAACAGTAAGAATGGGAAGTGGAAGGGGTGGTTTTACAACTGCAGCAAAATTACAAAGAATGGCAAGGGAGAGGTACCAGGTATTACATTTGCATTATGTTATATATTTGTATTATCACTTTCAATTGAATTGGTCATACTTATCTCCTTAAATCAAATAATTGTATGTGTAGGCTAGAAGGAATAAAAACCACCAATCACAAACACAGTGTAGTCAGCCACTAAGTCAATCAGCTCCAACCAATGCAGAAATATGAAATATATTTGCAAGTGAAAAGGATATATTTTTTGGGGAATAAGATGGTTTTTTTTTTTGTAAGTAAAGGTGGTATATTTTGGGGTATTAACTTAGTTGAATCTGATGTAAGTAAATATGGTATATTTTGGGGTATTAACTTAGTTGAATCTGATGTAAATAAAGGGGATATATTTTGGGGTATTAACTACAGCTTTAATGTATGTAAAAGGATTATATTTTGGGGTATTTACTTACTTTAATTCAATTCAAAATCTGAATGTAATATGTGGTAAAAACATAGCCACTTATGTATTTGAAGTATCAACTTTCGATTACTCTGTTTTTTGCCATTATTCATTGCTCTGTTTTTTTTAATTGAGTTATTGAATGTAATATGTTGTAAAAGCATAGCCACTTAAGCATTTAATTCCATTATAACATGAAACAGGACATACATTAGATTAGATTTCATCAAAAGTTACATTGCACTACATTTCATCAAAATATGCTTGTGAGAACCCGCGTTCTCGACGCCCGGGGGTCCCCGTGGGCGGCGATTCCGTTGTTGATTTGGAAATCGATTTTGAAAAGAATAAGAGTCGCCAGTTTGTTTTACTAAACAAACAAAAAAGGTTTGTGTAAAAGAGACGTATTTATGAACTAAATATCCTCTTATACACAATGTATGCGAAACCAGTTGATTCGAAGGTTCGGGGATTAAGTTACGAATCGGGAAGGTGTTAGGCACCCAATTCGCCCTTTCGGTCTCTTAAGTAGGATATCCGTGTGTTATAATTTAGTTCTTGCATGCTATTGCTATTACTTTACAGCTTTTCGTGCTTGCCTTAAAAATCGAGATTTTGGGGTTGGGATGAAAACGATGTGTTTCCTAATTCGCCCATGATTTTAAAAATAAGTGTGTGTGTGTGATTTGAAAAAGAGAATTTGATAATAATAGATGCAGTGAAACAAGTGATTTTTTAAAGCATTGGGCTTTTCGAAAACTGATTCAATGTGGAATCTTATACTCGATATGATATGAGGCGAGTTAACCAATCATGTACCATAGTCTATTGATTAAACTAGTATAGATGGCACTAGTGCTGTCATCATCGAGTATTCATCACATATACACCGCAATCTATGAGTTAGATTGAATATATAGCGATTATCGATTCCTTCGTATAACAATACCACTAATCTGGACTTTTGAAAAAGTAAGAAAGTAATAATACTATTTTGAAATTGGATTAGGGTTTATTATACGCCTTTAGTTTTGAAAAACAATTTGAAAAAGGGTTTTGAAAAGCTATTAAGTGATAGAAATTATGCAGACATGAATATAAATTATAAAACTGACGAATAAATAAAAGAAGAGAGAGAAAATTATACCTAAGCTCTCTTGGAGGGAGAGAATAAGGATCTCTTGGTATGTACCACGAAATCACTTTGATTGTTGATGACAATAATGAATGGAGGGGGGGGTCAATTTATAGTTGTCAAAATACTTGGAGAGCAAGAAAAGAGATTGCAACTAGGACTCTTGGAACTTATTGCGAAGCCTTCCCACCGTTAAATCATCCTGATTTTTGGATATGTGTTGAAAATAGAAGTCTTCTAGATCGTGTAAAAATTTCAAGTCGATCAGATTTCGGGAAGGTTTCCTTTTGTTCTGATTGGTACGAAGGGTTTGTTTCCGCGTAAGAAAGGTACTTGTTGTAGACAAGGTCCCTTGTTTGCACGACAAGTCAAGTTATCACCGTTGGATCATGCTGAATTTTGGATATATATTGTCAATATAAGTCTTTTACACCCTGTAAAAATTTTAAGATGATCGGAGTTCGAGAAGGACTCGATCTCCTTGGCTTGGTACAAAGAGTTTGTTCCCGCATAGGAAACGTACTTGCGTACAACAACCTCGACAACTGAACTTCTAGCCGTTGGATTATGCCAATGTTTTGTTATGTTTTCCCTCCAAATGTTTTATAGGTTGTATCCAAATTTTAGTTCGATCATAATTCGGGAAAGCCTATATTTATTTTAATTTGCTACGAAGGACATTTTGACTAGAATTGCACGATAGACAAATTGATTCTTGAGGATCTTATGTCCGACAAAGCTGAATTTTGAATATGTTCTTCCCCACAATAAGGCATATCTACTTACCAAATTTTAAACCATTTTAACTTCTAGAAGATCTCCATTTGATCACCCGAATCAAACTCATGATTTTCTGAATTTTCGGAGATCCGACCGTCGGATTTAGCTGATTTTCGAGTATGCTACTCCTTTTGATAATGTATAACAACTCTTAAAGTTTGAGGATGATCCAAAATGCTTAACTCTCCTTTCACAAGTTTTCAGGAGTTTTGACGGTTTTCGGTTCCGACAATTTTCGATAATTCTGTAACTCCTCATCCGGGGTCCTTTCGGCTTCCTTCTTTGACCTGTATCACATGTGTATGGTATGTATGCATCTAGGAATGCTTATGCATGCATGTATGCTTGTTTCTTTGAAGTTCAGGATTCTTGTGGAGGTCGCAAAATGAGGTGCTCACAGACCCTCTCGGCCTGGGTTCTTTGTGAAGCAAAGAAACCAGGACGATAAATATAATGCATCATTTTGCGGCACTCGCATGAATCACAAATGATTTTAATTTGGCTGATGTGCTGCGGTAGGGATGGCTCTTGTCAATGATTCTCCCTCGAACTGACATGTATCCATGGGCAGGGAATGTTTTGTACTCCTACAGGCAGGGATGATTTTGAATTCCCATAGGCAGGGAAGGTTTTGTACTCCCACAAGCAGGGACGTACTCCCACAGGCAGGGATGATTTTGAATTCTCACAAGCAGAGAATGTTTTGTAATCCCACAGGCAAGGACGTACTACTCCCACAGGCAGGGATGATTTTGAATTCCACAAGCAGGGAAGGTTTTGTACTCCCACAGGCAGGCATGATTTTGAATTCTCACAGGCAGAGAATGTTTTATACTCCCACAAGCAGGGATGGTTTTGCATTCTCACAGGCAGGGAATGTTTTGTACTCCCACAGGCAGGAACGTACTCTCATAGGCAGGGATGATTTCGAATTCCCACAGGCAGGGAATGCAGGGAATGTTTTGTACTCCCATAGGCAGGAACATACTCCCACAGGCAGGGATGATTTTGAATTCCCACAGGCAGGGAATGTTTTGTACTCCCACAGGCAGGAACATATTCCCACAGGCAGGGATGATTTTGAATTCCCACAAGCAGAGAATGTTTTGTATTCCCACAGGCAGGGACGTACTCCCACATGCAAGGATGATTTTGAATTCCCACAAGCAGAGAAAGTTTTGTACTCCCACAAGCAAAGATGATTTTGAATTCTCACAGGCAGTGAATGTTTTGTACTCCCACAGGCAGGGGGATGATTTTGAATTCCCACAGGCAGGGAATGTTTTGTACTCCCACAGACAGGGAAGTACTCTCATATGCAGGGATGATTTTTTTAACAATTCTAATTCAGTTAGCTTGACAGGGTGAAGGCTGGTGGTCTGGTGGGAATATGATGGTTGATGGTCTACCGGAGACATTGCTTTGGTTACAACATATGGTCTGCTGGGGATATGATGATTCACGGTCTGCTAGAAAAGGTTGGTGATCTACTGAGGATATGATGGTTGATGGTCTGCTAAAGAAATGAGAATTCTTATTGGCTAGGGTACAGGTTGTAGGTTGATGAGCTACTGGGGAGGTAACTCTTTATTGGCTTGGATAAGGGCTGATGCGAGGGTTGATGATCTGTTGGGGAGGTGAGAGTCTCTGAGAAGACATAGAAAGATAAATAGATAAAGTTTTGGTGTAATCTTTTTTTTTTTTGAAAAGTAAGAATTTTTGGTTGGCTTCTTTTTTTCCTTAAGAAAAGATCGAGCTACGCTCTCTTAATTCTCGAACCTCGTGCATGAGTTTTGGACTTTGCCTCTTGCTTTGCTTCCGTGGCTTTTTCCTCGTGTCACCAGGGTATGATTCTGCTTATTATTTCCTGACTTTGTGAGAGAAGAATTTTTGTGTGCAGCTTACCTATATATATATATATATATATATTTGCAGCTTATTTTTTTTTCTTTTAAATGGTCAGCAGCCTTCCTCACCCAAGACGTAGCCCTGGGCCTTTTGGCCTAGCTGCCACTCTTGGTGTGGCTCTCGCTGCCATATTTTTGTTTTCAATATTCTTTTCTTTTTGCACTATAGGATTTATCTCCTTTTCTACTCTTTCAATTTTTTCTTGTACCCATTTTGTTCCTTCTCACTTTGTCAGGTTTTCTGAGCATCATCGTCCTTGCGATTTTGAGAATGTTTATTTTTAAAGTTTGCATTTGACATCGTCGTGCTGTGTTTGTGATTTTCGATCTGAGAACCTTTGGGAGCGTATCTTGAAGACTTTTTAGTAGAGAAAAAGTTAGGCCAAAAGTCCTTTTTGTGAGGGCTTGTTTCCTGTGTTTTTTACGAAATTTTCTCATTCCAGTCTTTCTCTCTATCTTTCTCTGATATCCTCTCAAAGGGGGGCCCTTTTTTTTTGGTTTTAGACAGGGCATGAGATTGCCTGTAAAAAGGGCTTTGGATTTGTGCATGTGGAAAGGGCTTTGATTGGTGCCTGTGGAAAGGGCTTTGGAATGGTGCCTGTGCACCACAGCAACCCACCACACTTGTCTCTTGCTTCCCCTGTTAATGTTTCCACCTTCAGTAATCCAGAGGTACATATCCTCCCAAATGAAAGGGCCACTTTGGATCTGCATAACAAGAAAGGTGCATTGTAATTTCTTTGTTTTTAGTTATGTACATAAATTTTGGAGAATTTATACCTGTTCTGGGCATGTCAAGAACCGTCTTCCTGGATTTTGTGGAGTCTTTGATGTCTTCATTTGGGCTATTCTACAAAAATAATAGTGCACAGTCATCTTCATCTAGTTTTCTCTTTTTCTTCCCTTGTTTTTTTCTCTTTTTCTCTCTCGTTTTGGCTTTAGTTATGTGCTATGTTTCTCTGTTATATATAACATGTGTGTATTCATTTTGGGCGGGAATTTATGGATGGAAGAAGGTAGAAAAGAGGCTTGGTGCAAAAATGACCATTTTGCCCTTAAATGAAGTCATGTGCTAGGCACATGGCTTCATTCTGTCACTTTTAACACTCTATTTGGACGGAATGGGTCAAATAGTACTCGCTTAAAAGATTAATGGCTAAAATGGTTCATTTTAAAGATTAGTGGGCAAAATGGTACAAAACTGATAGTTTAATGGCCAATTGGGTTGTTTACTCTTATTTTTATTATTACTGATTCAAAGTCTACAGTGTCAAAATGCGTGCTACGTAGGCCACCAACTCAACTTTATGTAACTTTTGTTTGCTACAAAAGCAATATTGTAATAAAATCGCAACTTTAAAATAAGAATTGCACGTTTTTAAATATCAAAAACAATAAAGTAAACTCAAACTTCAATTTTTTCCATATTTTTATCCCAAATGTTTTGAAATGAAACTTCTCAGTACTTTCAAGCCCCGCAGACGAGTTCTATGGCTAACCATTTTGTAATCACACCAAACAAGCAATCCTTCCCTACAAAAAACCCTTCACTACCCAAAACCCTTCAACACAAACCCCATTACCAGCCTCCCGCCCTTCTTCCCCTTCCAAAACAAACCCATAAATCCCTAAAAGCCACTTCACCTCCCACTCTCTTCACTCAACCCACACAACATTTCTCCTCAAAACCCATCATAAAAAACCCACCAATTCATCTACAAAACCCTCGTTCTCTCCATATTCTCCATCACTCTACTCACTCTTCGCCTAATTTCCAATATTCTCCTCCCTGATTTCTGCAATAGGTGGAATCAGTTAATTGCATTTTCAGAAGAGGATGAAGAAAAGTGTAGCCATTACCCTTCTTATTTGTGGAAAGTAGTTGTTGGGTATGAAGATAGAAGGTTCTTTATGCATTATGGGGTTGATCCAGTGGGCATTGCGAGGGCTTTGTTGTCGTTTTCGGCTCTTGGCGGTGGTAGTACTATAACCCAATAGGTACTTGTTTGTTTGTGCACACTAAGTGTTTGAATGTTTGTTTCAGCAAAGTTCTTTTCTACATTTTCAATTTCCTTCCATTGATTTTGGGTAACGAAATTGATTCGTGTAAAGTTAGATGGTTATGGATCAGGGATGATAGTTCAATAGTTTTAGACTACATACACGCATACTAAGTTCAGACCGACACGGAAATTCATATAGATCTTAGTAGCACTATATATATCCCATCTGGCCACCTGTACTCGAGGCACCAATCAGTTGGAAGTCGGTTAGGGATGGCAAAAAAAACCAACCCACCGGGTTACCGAACCGATCCGATCTGTTTGGAGCGGTTTCGGAGCGGTTTTTTTTAAACGGATTCGATTTCGGGTTTTTAAAAAAAATCGATGCGGGTTCACTTTCGGTTTCGGTTTTTTCCTCCTAAAAACCACCCCGAACCGCCCGAATATGTATATATATATAAAATATAAAAATATTATTTTATATAAAAAATATATATACTTATTTCGGTTTTTAGTTTAATTGTGTTTCAAGATTTGAACTTTTAATTTGAAGTTATTTGTGATTTTTAAAGAATGGATGCTTAATTAATTAATTTGTTTGAAAATTAATTTGTTTATGTTTGTTTAATTGGCTATTACCTTATATTTGAAAAATGCTACATTACTACTTTTGTTTGAAATTGTTGTCCAATTTTTTTTAAATAATGGTTATTCGGGGCAGGTCGGGGTGGGTCGACCAACTCGTAATCTATATATTCGGGACGGGACGGTTCGGATTCGGTTAACCGTAAATTAATTTTGGGGCGGTTTTGGTTTTCAAAAAAAACCGTAGCAGTTTCGGTGCGGTTTCGGTTAGGGATAAAATAATTCGGTTCAGTTTCGGATTTAGGCAAAACCATCCCAAAACCGCCCCGTTGCCATTCCTAAAGTCGGTGAAGAAAGAGTTAATGGGAAACTGTATGAAAGAATGGGAAGCCAGAGCAAATTACACACTCGCTAAAGCCATAAAAAAAGGCTAGCCACGTCACCACCGTTGGAGGCACTAAGTCCGATTCTGACACCCCTCGAATTACCACATCCCTCCGCCACACTCTTCACCTCATCGAAACTCGAGGTGGCTAGAGAGATTTACCGACCCAAACCCTCACTTCAGAAAAGCCCTCACCTTGAGCGCCTGGAGCCTCAAGCCTAGGCACATAAAGTGCTCTCTTTCTAGAAGGGGGTGTGCCTTGTGCAAAGTGAAGCCCACATGCTGCGCCTTGATGTGCCTAGGCGCGCATATGACAACTATAAGGTAGCTAGTGTTTTATGTGGAAACGGCTAAAATATGTGTATTGTATACCCCAACATCTCTATTTTAGATAGATATTACCTTAATGTAGTGACTTTGAAAGATGGACACATCGGGGCAGGGTTGGGGGGGAGGGCTTGTGTGGAAGGTTGGTTGTTCAATCAATAATTACTGCATCACGGTGTTAGTAGAAATTTTGAAAAGCTTCCACCTCATGATGGTCCCCTTTGTTGTGTTGATACTCATGAGACTACATGGTTTATGCATGCCAAGCTAGAATAGATGAGAATCAATTACATTAGGAAAAAAACCTGTCCAATAAGTTAAAAGAAGCAAGAAATGCATACGTGCATGTGATTTGACAAGGTTTCCTACTTCACGATGACGATGGTGTTTCTTCTGATATGTATCAAGAAGTAGATACATACCATATTCCTCCTATCCATGTTATTTGCATTTATCAAATTTCTCTTTCACTCCACTAATGTCTGCTCACTCAGATGAAGAGAAACAATGGCTTTCTATGGAGAATGGACACAGACATGTGACCCATTGGCTCAACACGCCAACATGACATTCTTATGAAATTGTGGAGATTGAGACATTGGTAACACGTTGACTATTTTATATAATATAACCTATAATTAAAAAAAAAGAAAAGAATAAACACTAAAACCAAATTGCATGTAAACCATAATATATCAATATATCAAAACAATCAGAAAAGATTTCACCTTGACCCCTTTCTATGTGTAAAAAATAAAAATTCAAATCAGTGCCCAAATATGTTAGAGCATGTCAAAAGTGTCACTGTCTGACACATGTCGAACACGACTTGTGAGTCTTTATATGTGGGCTGCCCTTTGTAATTTGATCCCCTGTTGGACATTTAAGTACATTATGATTGATTTGAGTACTCAGTGGTCCTTTGATCTGATAATGACGCGTTATTAAGCATCCCTAGAGGAGACAAAACTGACTAAAAGCTAAGTTTTACATTTGTTCAAATTCAAATTGATTCTCTGTTATGTTTGAATTTTATTAGAGTTAAATAAGATGGATGAAGTTGATGGCAATAATAATAATACATTACTAAGAAGGCTGAAAAGAATTTGGCTGTGGGACAAGTGGATCACGCCTAAAATTTAGCCATAAATTGTGTCTTCATCTTTACTTGATTTTCATCTGTTTTGGATATATTGTTTGGGGTTTGAATTGTCCAGTATCACAGAAACACATTTGTGTATGACCATTTCAACTGCTTTTATGTTTTCACTAGGTAACTACTACCATTTTTTTACATGTAAATTGCTAGCAGATGTTTTCTTCATAGAAATGTAACGGTATAAATATCATTCGTTTCTTCTTAATCTTAGTTGACATCAAGCTTGTAAGATCTATTTTAGCTGAACTATATCCTGCCTTTAGATTCTGGAAATAATTTACTCGATCATTCTCGCTGTCTATCGGTTGCTTGGTTTTGTTTCTGAGTTAGAATACACTACTTTGTTAATTTTCATTGTTCTTGTAATTGACTTTATCAATGTGTGTTTCAGTTGATTCTATTTAATTTTATTCTTTAATGCTTATTTCTCAATGGCATCTTATCAAGAACGCATTCTTAAAAAACAAACATACAGTCTTGAGGAAAGTTGTTGAGATGGTACTGACTCTAGCGTTGGAGAGGACAATTTCTAAACCGAGAATCTTGAGCTCTTATTTGAGTAAGGTCAAGCATTTGAATAATTTATTTGCCAATTATGTTCAACCTATTCCTTTGGTGACTAAATAAAGTAGATGCATACCTTTCCCTTTTTTCCTTATTCATCTCTTTAGATTCACCGCTAGTGTTTAAAATAAAAGTTTTGCCTCTTTTCAGTTTTGGGGTACTGAATTGTGAGGGCGATGTTAGTTTTGGGAACTATTTTACCAACTTGTTTATAGTGACTAACAATGGTAATTTTGCGATATAGATATACTGGAACATGGTGTTTATGGGATTGAATCGGGATCAACTCTTTATTTTGGAAAGCACACATCTCTTCTTAGTTTGGGGGAGTGTGTGTTGCTTGTTGGGATTATACCTGCACCAGAGCTCCGGTCACCACTAAGGGACTCCAGCAGATAGGTATTTGGTTTTATTTTATTTTAACCAATTTTTCTTTGGGGTGCGTTCTTATGATTGCCGAATTTCATTTTTGCATTTTGCATTGCTTGTCAAATTTCATATTTAGTAATGATCTCTTTAGCATTAAGTTTGTAAATATGTTTCTTGGAAAATTTGTTAACATGATAATTCATTTTGGTACCTCTTCCCAACAACCTAAGCTTTAGGAGAGTGAGTTTCTAACATAGTATTAGAGGCTAGGTATCTAGGAGGTCCAAGGTTCAAAGCCTTTTACCTCCATCCCATCGATTAATATAGGTTTTGTCGTTTTCATATGTTCTTCATATGATCCTATTCATGTCTGCTCCACATGGGGGAGGGCTTTAGCATGATACTTTGGGTGGTCCGAGGTTTAAGTCCTGTTACCTCCATCCCTATCTATTAATATTGTTTGCGTATATTATCTGCCCTATCTGTTACTGTTTGCCTTCATGTGGGGGAGGGCGCTAGCATGATATAGAGAGGTCCAAAGTTCAAACCTTGTTACCTCCATACTCCATCTATTAATATTGTTGGCATTTGTGCTCTGCCTAATCCTATTCCTATTTGCTCTCCACGTGGGGGAAGGGGCTAGTTTTGTATTCCGGGTGGTTAAAGGTTCAAGACTTGTTACCTCCATCCACCATCTATTAATATTCTTTGTATGTTCTCTACCTAATCTTGTTCTTGTTTGCTCTCCACGTGGGGGAGGTCATTAGAATGATATTCATTTTAGTGCCTCTTCTCAACAGCTTAAGCTTTTCGGAGTGATGGTCTCTGAAAAAATTTACTTTTACTTTCTTAGAGGAAAAATCTTCCAAGCTAGAGTTTTCAAAAGAATGGTGGAAGTTGGCTTTCTTGATATCGAGACATCACTTTTAGTTCTTAAGCAATCTCTTCAATTAAGTTCTGTTGGGTCAGAATATTGACAGAATCTTGCCAGTGGCATCTTCTTCTTCACATGTAATTGAAAATTTCCAATTGTCTTATATTCGTCTTATTTTTGGTTAACTTTGCGTTATCAATAAGAAATCTCTTTTTGGGTTGAGGAAAAACCTTCTAAGAGAGTTTAGAAATGGAAAACAATAAACTCCATGAACAACTCTCAACATGTCCAAAACAACTAAATTTTATTTACCAAGATTACATTGAAATTATTGTTTTCTTAAAAAAGTGTGAAAGCCAAACCCGAGTCTTAATTTGGGATGGAGGGAGTACTAATTTTCTGTATTTGAGTCATTGGTACAATTATCCTAGATATATTTTATGAAGATTATTGACGTAAGGGTAAATCTTCAAACTTGATTCTCTGTAGGGGTATAGTATATCTTTGAAGCAAAGAGGAGTAATATGCAAAAGTATGAAGCAAGTGTGGGATTGGGAAAGTGAAAGCAAGATATGGGAAGTAAGAGAGGACATGGCAAGATGGGTAAGTAACCTTTGAGGAAGAAAAATAAAATCATTCGACCTATATATATATGTATATAACTTTAACTTGATATGGATGATATTGACAGCTGAATTCGTATTTTCTATTATTTTCATATCTACTATAATGCGAAAAGAAGGGCAAGCTCCCAGTTGTTCAAGAATAGAGGCAATGATGTTCTTGATCTTTTGTACAATGATTAATCATTTCTTAAGGATGGGGGCCTAGAAGAGAGAAGATATATAAATCAGGAGTAAAGTTGTCACCTTTGACGCAATGGAAGTTCAAAGTCACTTTCCTATATTGGCAGGTAAGACTCGTATTATGTCTCTATACCAAATTAAAGTCCGTATTTAACTAAGGATCCACACAAGGCTACGTTGAGGCTTACCGCTTACCGTTTACCCTCATTGAGAGTTTCAAACAAAATTTGCATAATACAATATTTTTCGCTATTATTAATTGTAATGAATGAAATTTTTTAACACTAACTTGCTCCCTAGTATAAGTTATTTTGAACTTGATTCACACTTTAGAAATGCAGAACTCACATAGTACCTCCGTAAAATCAAAATTTTCCCAATATAGAGTTTTTAGAAATAGATATAGTTCTTAGAAATGCAGAACTCACATGGTACCTCCGTAAAATCAAAATTTTCCTGATACAGAGTTTTTAGAAATAGATATAGTTTAATATTCTATTTTACATTTGCTCGCATAAAATAATAAATAATACTCAATAGTATATAATAATTACTTAGAGTACTCAAACAAAAATAATTAGTGTAGGGTAATTATGAATATTCTATCGCAGACTTCTTAAAAATAGAAAGAAGAGTTCGGCAATACTCATTAAGTGTTGTACTTCAAAGCTAATTTGGATTTATGACACTTACTAATACATATAAAGACATGATAGATGTAGTTCTGATGTAAATGAAAAGGACGAAATTGCTCGATAAAAGCTTTTACTGTGGGAGCTTTAAACTCGCGGTGCCAAAATTCAGCAAATGTCTTGGTTGAGTACTTTGCCGGGTTTTTGTCATCCACTAGCTCCGGTAGAGGACTGATCAAGGTTTCATGAGGAGGTGAACACTGCCCATGACATTCAAATTTTTTCCTTGTTCACCAAACTCCTCTGTGGAACGCTCTTGTATTTTCCATTTTCCATTGTTTGGTACCTAGAAAAATACCATACTGTTATTGGCAAAGTGAATATAGCTTTATAGAATACTAAAGTACTTTTTTTTTGTATTTTTGAAAATGAGTATTTCCCGTGAATGCTAATGCACATTATCAATTTTTTAAGAGTATGATTATTGACACTCCAAAAGAATCACCTCTCTGGCACAAAACATCAAATTGGAATGTAAGAGTATCCACACACGGCACAAGTAAATTGGAAATTTTCTCCCATATCGTAGCGAAGACACAAACTTATCATGTACTTAAGTTTTAGTCATACGGTTAACCATTACTAGTATAAGGTCATAAGGTAAAATTTACTCTTTTAAGTGAGAGGAGTGGAATGGCCCACTCTCCCATGGTAAAGATAAGGCTCACTCTTCTGAGTGGAGTGGAATAACCCACCTTTTCCCTTCGTACGGGATACCATTACCCTTATCAATTATGTTTTCAGACGAGTAACCTTTATTCGTATGGCTATGTTTTTCCCGATGCAACTCCCATCCAAACTTAACATTAAAATTACAAATTCACCCTTTAATTTTATAAGGTGTGGATGCTTTTATGGGGACTTATTTAGAGTGGTAATAGCCATATCCTTTTTTAATCACGTTATAATTTATCTTATCTCTATAGATGAAACAATGAGATCATTGTAAAATATATTTTAAAGAGCAGTGATATATAGAGTGCTAGTGCATAGGTCAATGCGTGAAATTAATATAAAAGATTGATCGTTACTCTTAACCAACACACTTTCTAACACATTGTGCCACTTTCTAACACATTATTTCAAATATTAACTTGGACAACACAAGCATTATAATCATAAAAAGGTAAAAAAAAGAAAAAATAAGTGCATAGATAGATGGATACCTATAAGAAGTAGGTTTCTGGGGCCATATCTCATAGTTTACCTTAGAAGGAGATATTAGATGACAATAATAATCATATCCATTCAATTTTCTCCTCAAGATTCTTGGTAATCTTTGTACCATACCCTTTAAACTTACCATTTGAAGGATCATTTGCGTACCTCTCTTTCTCCTCTTGAGGGAGTTTAAATAACTCATGGCCAACATTTTGTAGCCGTCCGATCAACTCCGGCTGGAGCCTCTGATCGGTTACGAGGAAAAATCCCCACTCACTACAAGGCTTAGATATTATCTCAACAACTCGATCATGTGTTTGTGATAGTGAGATCATTGGCATGGTGATGCTTTTTAATGGTTTTGCTATTTTCGGGCTGCTTGTGTGTCAGCCGGATAAATTGCTCCGGCTGCTTGTGGAGGCCGCCTTTGGCCAAAAGTAGCACTTTTTACACTTCCATGTTAAATTTTATTTTATTTTTCCTGATTATTTTATTAGTGTTAGTAAACTAAAATATAAAATATTTGGTATATCATTCTTGTATAATGTTTTACTATTTATGGTCATAGAAACTATTGTACATTGTATTAAATGTATCCTTTAATAATATGTGATATAATAATTTTTCACAAGTTTTTTTCGATGAAAATTGGCGCGAAGCCTATTATTAGAAAAAAGAGAGAAGAAACAAGAAGCAGCTGGACAAGACAAGGAAAATCAAATCTCTCAATGCAAATCATGAAGTACAAAGGATCAAAAGACTATATGAAAAGCTTCAAGGAAAAAGCTTCAAATGAAGATCAATCCAAAGAAACAAAGCAAAGCATTCGAAGACTCGTTAATTTAGTAATTCAGTGAGTGCTTAAGATTTATATAAAGTTACTTTATTGATCAAATCCCTATAGCTCAAATGTATTCATCCATATTTTAAAGATTAATTCTAACAAGCTTAAAATTGAATTTATTTGAAAAATATCATTTTACAAAGACCGAGTTTCAAAATAAATTCATATTAATTTTAAATAATCATATTTTAAGTTCTAATAAAACTAGGTATGTTAACAACATATCTTTGAGGTTCAAAAATTATTAGAATTGTATTTAGAACTAAATTGTTAAATTGCAAAAATATTTTTATTTTACATTTAAAATTTGCTCAATTTTTGCACAGTTTTGATCTGATGGTAAGATGGAGGCCTTCCCGGACTCCGATAATTTTGCAAGTTTTACATTAGTTAGAAAAAATCTCCTAGCACTTTTTACTAAAATTTGAGCATGATCCAACGGTCAAATTGGGAGAAATTATTAAAACAAATTTGAATTTTTTGTCAAAACTAGCTGTTGGAATGTTTGAAAATGTATACCTTTGACCTAAAACCTTTCTTAATCATCCCCAACGGTCATATGATTTTGCAAGCTATATATATGAGGTCCTAGACATGTTTTAACACACCTTGAATCATTCTAATACTTTATTATTCATATATTCAAATACACAAAGATTCAAGAACACATTTTGATCAATCTTTCATCTTTTGAGCTATATATTTTGATCAATCTTGATAACTCTAGTGTGAGCTTCATTTATAATCTTCAAATACACTTGAGAGTTATTGTATTGGTGTGTATCACCACAAATAATTCATTATTCATTTCAAAAGAGAGTTTGTCTCTTTCTAGAGCAAGAGAGCATATCTTGTAAGAAGTGTAGTGGGTATAGCTACATTGTGAGTGTTGTGTGCATAGCAACATTTGTATTGAGGTTTGATCTTCACCCGAAGAAGATTGAATAGTGGAAATTCTCGGAAACTAACCAAGCGCGGACGTATGGTTTAAGAAACCGAACCGTGAGGACAAAAAGTCTTGAACTTCAAATTGGTTTAATCTTTTTAAACTCAAGCTCTCTTTTTATTGCTATATTATTACTTGTATTTTGAGATTTCTTATTTGCTTGTCTTGGGATTGATTACTTTAAGTTTATTATTTTCTTGATATTATTGCTTAGCTAAATTGCTTTGCTTAAATATTTTAAAAAACGTTTTAATTTCGCATTAAATTTTTAAAACCCTATTCACCCCCCTCTAGGGTTGTTTCTTGACCAATAAACGGAGCAGGTAAAAAGAGTTTTGTAGAATAATAAAATCCCCAAATTTCAACTTAATAGGAAAATAAGTAGAAAGCAAACCCTAATATCCCTAATATATTGATTTAATCAAACGAATTTTTTTCGGAATTAGGTGGAAAGTTAAGACTATTACCAAAATGGCATAGAGAGCAAGAAGAGATGTAGTAAGCACCATGTCTCAGCCGCTTATAAAGGACACTCGTAAGAGAAGCGAAGAGGAAGAGTTGCAACGAATGGAAGTAGACGAACAGTTCCATAAACTGAGAAGCAGAAGATAAACTTGAGATACAAATGAATGAATAAATAAAGAGGATGAATTAGTGAAAGGAAATGAATGAAAGGAGGTGAGGAGTTCTTAGAATTTAACATAGGAAAAGAAGATATATATAAAGAAATGGGATATAAATGTAGATACTCGTAAGCTGCCACGTGGACTTTTGGAAAAGGCTCCGTTTTTATATAGTTTTAGTATATATGAAAAATCAAAAGGTATTTGATGATTATTGAAACTTTATCAAGTTTTAAAAAATTTATATTATAGTATAAGTAGCATGAGTTGTAGTTGTATGAGTAAGCTTCAATTAAAATAGATTGCTTTCGTCTTGGAAATTAGCTCCGGTAGCTCATCGGAGATGATGGTGCCGTCGAGAAAGAGGACTTGGAGCTCAGTTGAAAGAATATTTAACTCCAACAGCTTGCCAAAGATAATGTGGCCTTTTTTCCACCTCATTTGATGACAAAGTATCTAGTTAGAATGCCTCGTCAAAGTATTTAGTTGGATTGCCATGTGTGATTGCCACGTCAGATTTTCATCCACTGACTCAATTTTGTGGAAGTTAAATGGTTTGACTAAATATAAAAGTTCTAAAGATTAAAGTGTGCACATTGGCAAAAAAAAAAAATTAGTGAACAAAGTGAAAAAAGTGGTAAAGTTTGTTGGTTAAAAGTTGGTCATTATACCTACCAAAAAATATTGTTGGCTTAAGGATTAGAAGTTGTGTTGTTTACCTTCAGTCTGAATTAGTTAAATTATATATATATATATATATATATTAAATAATAATCCCCAGGACAAAATAGAAAATTCACCGAAATTTGGTATCATATCATAATAACTTTAGGCGTGTTCCATTTTATATTGAAAGAGATAATTTCAATACAAGAGTTAAAACAAAATAAAAATAATAAATACACAATTTAAAAATCCATAAAAACAGTCACTTTCCAGGTTTGGCTCCCCTCCATTAAATCTTCTATCCAATTTCATCCATTTGCCGTCCAAATGAGTCTAATTTGAGGCCAGATGAATTTTTTTACCAAACTTAACGAAGATCAATAAAAATAATATGAACAAATATTTAAAGCAGAATAAGTCCTTACACTTGCCACAATAAATAAACTCATAAAGTTAAAGATACAAAAATATAAAGATCAAACTACTCAAGGTCAGCTTAGTTACATGCTAGCAAAAACTAAAATTAATGTGATAGCTAACCAAAGTGAAGCTTGGACACTTAAAAACTCAGTACTACTGAACCAAAGCGCGAAACTTCCTCCTCAAAGTATAAGGTATTGAACACCCGGAGATAGTTTAGTCGACAGCAGCTGTGTTGCAGACTCCTGGGCGGCCACGCTATCTTTCTGGAGTCCTTCCCACAAGGTTCCTGAGTAACTAGGAGGATCGCGAGTATCAATAATAATCTTCTCGAGACATGGAGAATTTTTAATCAGAAATGTAGCCAGTTCCAGATCAGTTCTACTCCCACGAAATACCGACATTTCAATAAACTTGAGACATTCGAGCCTACACTCTCTCTCCTGGATCTCTATTTCTTTCGGGTCCTCGAACCAATTGAACTGCATGCCAAACACGGAAACGTCTTCAGTTTCACAAAATAATGATATAACATAATCTTGAATTGCACTCGCATATGATTACCTCTACGGAGACACGTTGGGGACACATTTAACAGACACAATGACGAGTCGATAAAACATTTGTCAATGGTCTAGGTCCATCATATATAGAATCTACACAAAGTTTAGTGTTAACCAATGCAAATGTGACACATCATTGTGTCTTGAATACATGTCCCCATACAGTTTCTCTTATACACGCACCAACAAAAGGTTTTGGTTGTTCATTAAATGAGAGCATTAACATTATTTTATTTCCCTTACCTTTATGTACTTCAATCGTAACATCACAATATATGTTTCATGATCCATATTATATATGATGTTCAAGTAAACACATGGACTGTTCCTGTAAACCTATTATGAGTGATGCAAAGGCAGGCATTATTAAACAAACTTTTGACTTTGTCAAGCTTTAAGAATCTAATAGGTTTTAATTGCATTTAGCCTCCTCAATCATATAACAATGTAGCGAATAACATGCTAAATGTGCACATAGTTTCAGTACAATATGGGTGCATCATAATAATGTATACCTGCACGCAAAGTCTACACAACATTGGGCATTTCTCAAGGAGTGTTGCATAGTGAAGGACACCGTGTGGATCCCATCCCTTCACTACCAATTCCAATTGCTTGAGATTTTTTAATATGGGGAATCTGTCATAGGTCTCGAAAATCTGAACAAAGAAATAAAAGCAGAAGGATTAAAACCAATTGATAATCTGTGTCTTAATTTCGGTTGGCTGCAAAATATTGAAAAAGAAACAACATAAAAATGGTACACTTACATAACAACTCATGTTCAACTTAAGTTTCTCTATCTGAGAGAAGGAATGCCCATGGAATTTCTGAGCAATGTCTTTACAGTAGGCTCCCCCGAATGATACATCAATAAGATTTGGAGCATTCTTGAAACAAAGGCTTGCTTCAGGTCCAAAGTATTTCAACGTCCTAAGATTTATTGCAGAAGAAATCTCTAGAAACTCCACATGGTGGCAGGATATCTCCAAATAATGGAGCTTTGGAGAGGCGGCATCAACTTTGGCACCAACCAGACTACGGGGGCATCTAACGCATACAAATTCAAGAAAGGGGCAGTTGGATAAAATGTACTCAAGTAGTTCCCGAGTCACGTCTACATAGTTCAACTTGAGATAGGTCAGGGAATTGATGGTTGGATGGCCAATAACAGATTTTTCTGGAAAAGGGTAGATGCCCTCCCAAGGTTTAAACAATCGGTCCAAGTCCAGTTCAAGTCTCCTTGCTTTCTTTTGCAACGCAAAGTTAATCCAGCTATCAATATCAGATCTAGAACTTGAATCCAAATCAAAATGGACTCTAAATCCGTCGATTGTGGCACCCTTATGCAACTTCAAAATCCGATTTACCCATCCAGCAAACAGGACCCTATCTTCTTCAAGCAAGGGCCCCTCTTCTACAAGATCCGGTTCCCTAAAACGACTCGATATATAAAGCTTAATAGTCCAAAAGGTTAAAGTTCTTGAATCGTCAAAGTCCAAGCAACCAGTGGTGTGCATCCATAAGTTGTTCCATCTATGAGAGAGAACGGTGGTACTTGCCGCTTCTTTCATCGTCAAGTGCGACAGAATAGTCATAAGAATGTCATCTGGCAACCCGCTAATCCGATCTGCCAAAAGAATATTTCTGCTTGTGCTGCACTGGCGATTGAAAACAAACAAATTTAAGTTCAAATACAATAATAAGGTGTTAGGCTCATAATAATAATAATAATAATAATAATAATAATAATAATTAAGAAACTCAAATTTGTCATTAAAGCATAAATGTAACAAGATTTAATGCATAATAAGGGTGTAGATATAGAATTAATTGCTTGTACGTTGCATCATATCTGCGGTAGCAAAAGGAAAAGGCTTGAGGAGAGCAAATCAATCACCTTATGTAACTTGGTAGTAAGTTGCAGGCTTTTCCCCATGTAATTTATTTGGTAAAAAAAAATTATGTCACGATAACCTACCTGCCAGAAAAGGAAAGAAAGAAGGAAAATAATTAGCAAAAGAAAGTGAGAAATTAGGTATTGGAAAGTCTGGCTCCGAAAAGCGTGAGTCTAGAGAAGGAAGCCTATTTGAAAGGTGGAATGTCTTAACTCTTATCTTTCCCATGGAGGTGGGAAACTAAATTTCCTGTCAATTTTTTGTGTTTGGTAAAGTATGGAAAGTATTTAGATAAGGGTATTATTGTCTAAATTTTTTGTAATAAATGCTTGGAAATCACATGGAAAAATCAATCCCATGTGTTTTGAGAAGAATGATTTTATCCCTACTTTCTCCTCTTTCGGGAAAGTATTTCCGGAATTTGTGCTTACCAAACAAAAGAAATGAACGACTTTCTTTTCCTGAGTACTAAAATCTATGAACCAAACGAGGTTCACGGATTTGAAGATTCAAGAAAAGAAAGTCTTTCCTTAACTTTGTTTGGTAAGCACAAATTCCGAAAACACTTTCCTGACAAAGAGAAAAGTAGTGGTAAAACCATTCATCTCATAACCCATGGAATTGATTTTTTCGTGAGATTTTCAAACATTTATTGTAAAAAATTTGGACAATAATACCCTTATCTAAATACTTTCATGCTTTGCTTTACCAAATATAAGAACGAGAATGGAATTTTGACAGAAAATTTAGTTTACTAGTTACATGGGAAACAAGGGAATTGATTTTCCTTATGTGAACCAAAGAAGTTCTAAGTTAAAAATTCAATCTTTACCCCAGGTTTAAATTCCGGAGCAGGGCTGTCTAAGTCTAACCAAAAGAAACAATAAAAATCTTAAACAGGAATCATAACATAGCACGGTAAAATTATATGAACCTAAAAATTAGAGAAGCAGGGGTTTGGTTGTTCCTGAACGATGATGATTAGGCAGAGCCACAAAAAATCTACCATCAACATTGAGGACAAAAAACAAACACATGTTAAATATGGATACAAAGGACATAGAAGAGAGAGAGAGAGAGAGAGAGAGAGAGAGAGAGAGAGAGAGGGTGGGGGGGGGGAACATACCTTTCCTAGGATGCGGATACAGAAAAAGACCTGGTAGTAGCGGTTGTGCCTGAGCAGAGATGGAGATTGTGCGCGTGAGAGAGAGAGTTTTTTAATGTTTTCGATTTTGGTGCATGGTATTTGTAGTGTTTTAGGTTTCCCACTTACTTTGGGAAGGACCCTCACCACTTAAAAGGACTTGTCTCGAAAGGTTCTTAGTTGATCAGTCCACACATTTACAGCTTTTGGTTCAAAGGACAAAATTTACTTAAGGATATAATTTTTAGTGGAATTGTTTAATGGTATTTTTAAATGCACCTATCAAAACATTCTGCTCACTCTAATTTGAGAAAACATTCTTCTCACTTTACTGTATTTTTAAATGTCTTTCAATTCACCTCGCTTATTTTTTAAATTCCAAATAGACTTATAAAACTATTTGCCCAAACCTTTAAATTAGGTTCTTTGTTTTCACCGAAACAGCAAAGTAATTAGAACCCTTCGATCTTCTGCATATTAGTGAACACATTTTTTTTTATAAAACTCCTAAATGCAGAGGGCCTTGTATTGAGAATTTTAGAGAAATAACAATCCACCGAGGGGCTTGTAATTCAGAATTGAGTTCTGTTTTTTTTTTCCAGAGAAATCCCAATTCCAAATTTATTGAAAGACTTGTAATTGATTTGAGATATTTTCAAACAAATCTGAACCAATTTGTCATTAAAAAAATGAAGAATTAAGGACCCAAACCAATTGTTGTTGGGAACTTCTAGGTTTTGTTAATGTTATGTAGGTCATTTCAATTTTGATTATCTCTTTAATATTAATAAAGGGTGTAGAAAATTGAAAACAAAGCCTTAAAATCAACTCCTGTTGGTTAAGAATTGTAGAAGATGGAAATAAGAAAGTGAATCTTATCTCTAGAAACTTGTAACCCCAAATATGGATCGTCTCTATAAATTAAAATTTGCAATCGAAGAATTGGAACACTGATGAAGTTGCAATTCAAAAGTGCAATATCTTAGTTCCGACAAAAATTAGAGACTCTCAGTGAGAACTGTAATTCATTCAGATGGGTTTGAGAAGAGAAAAGGAATGGCTTGTTTGGATATAAGAAAATGATTTTTTAGTCTATTTTCCAAAATAAGGTGGGGTGAAGAGAATGATTTGGTGGGTGTAAATAAAAACACTCTTGTTTAAAGGATAAATATTTTAGAAAAGGACAAAATTTAGTCGGAAGGACAATTATAAAAATTGCAATAAATAAATTAGAAAATTGTAAACAAATACCGAAATTTCTCAAATTATCCTTCACCCGAATTTAATTATGACATAAATTCAAATACTTAATATATATAACATAACCTAAATTCAAATTCAAAAGTCAAACCAATTCAAACAAATTAAGTAAATTAAATTTTGTCACTAATTAAAACTCATAAAATCTAGATATTACTAAATTTAATCCCTAAAATTTATATCCAAAACATAACTTATATTTAAATTCAAAACTTCAAATTCAAATCAATCCAAAAAATTCAAAATAGAATTATTGGATATTACTAAACTAAATCCTTAAAATTAAATATTTACTATAAAACAAAAAATTTATGCATCTAATCAATTTGAATGTAGGCGTAATACAACATCAAGAGTATCTAAGGCATATTATGTTTCGTGCAAAAAAAAAAGATTGATTGAACGAACACTCCAAACATAAAATTTTATATGTGAAAATGTCTATTAAATAGATATATTAAGTTACATAGGCATATTAAGTTTACATATATTCTATTAAATAGACATATTAAATTACATAGACATACGAAGTTTACATGTATAAGTATAAGGCATTTTTAAGTTATATAAAAAAGGACAAAGTGGAAGGAGAAAATATCAACACAAACCCATGTATTTATATACTAACGCTCCAAACATACAATTTTATTTGTGAAAATATCTAGATATATTAAGTTACATAGGCATATTAAATAGATTTACAATTTTTAAGTTATATAAAAAAGGTAGTGATAACATGTGCTCTTAGGATACATGATAAATACTTAAATATAGAAAGAATAAAAGTTCAACATGCATTTAATGCTGCACTGATTTATTGCAAAAATCTAATTCTTTCTATATTTAGGTATTTATCATTTGCCCTAAGAGCACATGTTATCACTACCCATATAAAAAAAAGACAAAGTAAAAGGAGAAAATATCAACAAAAACCCATCTAAAATAACAAAGTAGAGTGCATTTTGAAATGCCACCAAAAATCCAACCCAAAAATAAAATCATCTCAGCCCTCCAATTTTTTAGATAACCCTGACCGCTCATTTCTCTCTCTCTGTCTTTAACACAAGAAGGTATAATATCTTCTCTTCTCACATTACATTCTTCATTTCTTCTCTCTAAAACAATGCCGCCTACATAATGCCTCCATCCCAACCAAAGTGCCTCCGGCCGACCCACCTCGCTAAGTTAAGGTACTCATCTCTATTTCTTTGTCTCTCTCTCACTAACACAACAATAAAAAAATATCTTCTTACATTTTCTGTCCAACAGCTACCAGCCCCTCCATTTGAATCATCGCCGCCGCCGACCCACCTCTCTAAGCTAAGGTACTATTCTTATCTCTCTCTCTTTAAGCAAAAATTAGTCTCCTGTGAAGACCCATTAATTGTGAATTTTTTTTTTTTAGATGCTGGTAATGATTTGATTGAAGGAGATGGTGATGATTTTTGGGGTTTTTGAGGGAGAGGTGGTGACGGAGAGGTGAATGGGGTGAGGGGAGAGGTTTTGGAGGGAAGGGATGGATGGCAGGGTTTGGAGGGAGAGGTGGGTGGCGGAGAGGTGAAGGGGGTGAGGGGTGATGCTGCAAATAATATCTTTTACCCTCTTCTTCTCCCTTTGTTTCGTTTCTCTCTGCAAATATTGTAAAAATACAAAATAATTCTATCACTATTTGTCAATTCCTCCACCAGTTGTGCAGTTTCAACGTCTTCCTTATGGTTCTCTATTTATGAATACGGCAACAAAAAAAACGACAATTCTTTTATAGAATCACCTCCTATGACACCTCCATTTTCCTTTGTGCAAACCGAAAATTTTGAATTTTCACCCATATGTGATATCTGTTGATTACATGTTTGCTAGTCTTGATGAAGAGTAACTATTACGTCCGTGTTTCCCATAAATCATTTTATCCTTTAATCAACCCCTGTAATTATACTTTTACTTCGGTCAGATCTTTGGTACGATACTTTGTACATCCATTAACGAAGCCTTTAACTAAGGGTGTGTTACTGTGTTTGATTGCATTTCTTTTCTATGTGAAGTACTAAAAGTTTCATGTTTTCCATTTTTAGTGTTGTTTGATGGCATAATTTTTGGATTTAATTCAAGTTAGGTTTTAATTGATATCCTTAGTTTTTTAGATAAGGAAAAAGAGGAGTTAATATATTTAATTTTATTTAATCAATCCGTAATTCAAACAAAAGAGGGAAATGGAAGAGGTTATGAGTGATGGCAGCTGTAAAGTTGTCAGTTCCCAAAGGATGGAGATGATGCAGTTGGGTGTTAAATTTATTGAATTTGGTACTTGGAATTGAAAAGTGTTTTAGAGGAGAGATAACATCTATCTATCTTCTATAATAATAAAGTAGAGAGGAATTGGAATCCCTCATTTTATCCCGCCCAAGCCCTAAATCTTGACCATCTGAATTTTGGGATATAATTTGAATAAGTTTGTTCTCACAGCCTAGCGGATATAAGTTTTAGCAACTCTTCATAAAGACCGAAAAAAATGATATCATTGTTTTATTGAGTTATTTATAATTTAGTGTTTTTTATGGATTAAAGGGATACTATATCTCTTCAACGAACGTACTTTTTGTCCTCCATTTTTTTTCCCTTTTCATTATATAGTTCTTGACAATAATATTTGTAAAAAATTCAATATAAGTTGTATATGTGTTTGGAAGCATACATATTTTATGCTAATAATTTTATTTGCCACTCATATTAGTTTTTCTGTTGATGAAGTAGAATTGGTGCTTCAGAAAGGGGTACAAACTATAAGGGATGATTTAATGTTTGGCATATATGAATTGCATTGGCCAGCTAACAATGAAGTTACTCTTTGGCAGGTTGGACAATTAGGACACGATGGCTATTATTTGGCAAGGCCAAGTTTAGGATATAAGACAAGGTATAATTGTTTTCCTATAATTTTCTATTTTTCTCACTCTGTATGACTTTTGAGTGCATAGAATATAATTCACTGTTCGAATAGTAAGTTTTGAGTAGCAGTGAACAGATACTGTGATCAGAGGTATTAAATATATAGTGTTTTTTTAAGGGGTAAACGCCATTTGCGGTTAAGGTTTTTCATCAGACTTTAAAATGTTAGCTTTAACAAAGAATAATATGACTTTTGGCCAGTGTTTATATCTCATAGGATTCTAGATGACTGTCTTTGTTCTGAATATTATTTCATGGGGATTTAGAGTGTTTGATTCATGTAAGTTTTTTTTTACAGCAACTTAATAGGTTTCTTTATTAGTACCCTTACAAATGTTTGTTTGTAATACTTATGTACATGCATTACGCTACTGTTAACAGGAATCGATATCGATGTGACTCTTTCTAAAAACAAATTGCTCCATATATTGAAAACATAGTAAACCAATAATGATATATCAAAGATCGCAAAAGAAAAAAAAATTAAGAGAGTTTAAAAACAACCACTTGTTTTCCTCTTAAAGAAACCTAAACAGGATGTAGAATCTGCAAAACAAAAAATTAATATAAATGAGAATTCAATAGAAAATGAATAATTAGTAAATTTTTAAATAGACAAAAGCACTGATATGACATCGAAAATATTCTTTCGCATAAGCGCTTTAGAGCATCATGTTTTTAAAATAACCCAAAACTTGAAAAGCCGCTAGTGGAAGTAGAAAGTTATCTATCTAAATTTTTAAACAGCCTTTACCCACATCAATTGGTTTAAACTAAAAGCAAACACTCAAGTTCCCACCAAAATGCAATTTTTAACAAGTCCAGCAACTTGAGACAATCGCACAAAACTAAGGTCTTAAGAAATGGATAATAACTATATTCTAAATTATCAAAACACAATTCACTTATTAGATTAAAAATAAATTGAGCTAGTGGTAGGATCTCTCTTAAGTTTTGATTGGGCTAGAATTGTCACCTCCTTTATAATTCAAAACATAGACAAATGGAGATTTCCAAGCAATGCTGAGACAATCGCACAAAACTAAGATCTCAAGAAAGAAATAATTATATTCGTAAATAAAAGGCTACTCAAAACACAATTTAATTAAACCAATAAAAAGTATAATTTTATGAGCTAGTGGTAGGCATCTCTTTGAATCTTAGTTTTAAAAGATTGGGCTATTGTCAAAACTTGTCAGAATTAAATCTAATGTGAATTGTCACCTCCTGTTTATAATTTAAACATGTGACAAAAATTCACATCTGGAGTTTCGGATAATTAACTCAAGTTACGCTTTGTTAATTGCAACTCGACTTTAAAAACCCTAATAGGAGATTTCGGAAACCTTAACTCAAGAAATTTACGCTGTTGTTAATTGCAGAACTCGACTTTATAGTAAATAAAACCAACCAAATGTCGAGTATGGCTGTTTAAAAATTTAGAAGATATTTGTTATAAAATCCATTTCAAAGGACCTTAGATTTGCTGCAAAATAATAAAATCAATTAATGCAAAGGAAGAACTTTTTTACGCTTCATGTTGTTCTACTCTTTAGAAAATATGGGCAGATTCGTTGTTGTTTACCACCTAGGAGACCACTGTAAAAAAAAATTATGCTTCAAAAAATGAATGAGCCATTTGCTATAATTCGTAAGTTAGTTTTCTTACATTATAGATGCAAAAAAAAATTATTGTCTACAGAATATTGAAGGAACAATTAATCATTTAGATAAAATAAGTCACGAATCATCTATTACCAGAAAGTGAAGAGCTAAAATAAATGAAAACTCGCATTCAATATATGGAGCATTTTGTTTTAGAAGGAGTCACATCGATATCGATTCCTGTTAACAGTAACGTAATGCATGTACGTAAGTATTACAAACAAACATTTGTAAGGGTACTAATAAAGAAACCTATTGAGTTGCTGTAAAAAAAAACTTACATGAATCAAACACTCTAAATCCCCATGAAATAATATTCAGAACAAAGACAGTCATCTAGAATCCTATGAGATATAAACACTTGCCAAAAGTCATATTATTCTTTGTTAAAGCTAATATTTTAAAGTCTGATGAATAACCTTAACCGCAAATGGCGTTTACCCCTTAAATAAAACATTATATATTTAATACCTCCGATCATAGTATATGTTCACTGCTACTCAAAACTTACTATTCGAACAGTGAATTATATTCTATGCACTCAAAAGTCATACAGAGAAAGAAAAATAGAAAATTATAGGAAAACAATTATACCTTGTCTTATATCCTAAACTTGGCCTTGCCAAATAATAGCCATCGTGTCCTAATTGTCCAACCTGCCAAAGAGTAACTTCATTGTTAGCTGGCCAATGCAATTCATATATGCCAAACATTAAATCATCCCTTATAGTTTGTACCCCTTTCTGAAGCACCAATTTTGCTTCATCAACAGAAAAACTAATATGAGTGGCAAATAAAATTATTAGCATAAAATATGTATGCTTCCAAACACATATACAACTTATATTGAAAAGGGAAAAAAATGGAGGACAAAAAGTACGTTCGTTGAAGAGATATAGTATCCCTTTAATCCATAAAAAAACACTAAATTATAAATAACTCAATAAAACAATGATATCATTTTTTTTCGGTCTTTACGAAGAGTTGCTAAAACTTATATCCGCTAGGCTGTGAGAACAAACTTATTCAAATTATATCCAAAAATTCAGATGGTCAAGATTAAATTAGGGCTTGGGCGGGATAAAATGAGGGATTCCAATTCCTCTCTACTTTATTATTATAGAAGATAGATAGATGTTATCTCTCCTCTAAAACTTTTCAATTCCAAGTACCAAATTCAATAAATTTAACACCCAACTGCATCATCTCCATCCTTTGGGAACTGACAATTTTACAGCTGCCATCACTCATAACCTCTTCCATTTCCCTCTTTTGTTTGAATTACGGATTGATTAAATAAAATTAAATATATTAACTCCTCTTTTTCCTTATCTAAAAAACTAAGGATATCAATTAAAACCTAACTTGAATTAAATCCAAAAATTATGCCATCAAACAACACTAAAAATGGAAAACATGAAACTTTTAGCACTTCACATAGAAAAGAAATGCAATCAAACACAGTAACACACCCTTAGTTAAAGGCTTCGTTAATGGATGTACAAAGTATCGTACCAAAGATCTGACCGAAGTAAAAGTATAATTACAGGGGTTGATTAAAGGATAAAATGATTTATGGGAAACACGGACGTAATAGTTACTCTTCATCAAGACTAGCAAACATGTAATCAACAGATATCACATATGGGTGAAAATTCAAAATTTTCGGTTTGCACAAAGGAAAATGGAGGTGTCATAGGAGGTGATTCTATAAAGGAATTGTCGTTTTTTTTGTTGCCGTATTCATAAATAGAGAACCATAAGGAAGAGGAAGACGTTGAAACTGCACAACTGGTGGAGGAATTGACAAATAGTGATAGAATTATTTTGTATTTTTACAATATTTGCAGAGAGAAACGAAACAAAGGGAGAAGAAGAGGGTAAAAGATATTATTTGCAGCATCTCCCCTCACCCCCTTCACCTCTCCGCCACCCACCTCTCCCTCCAAATCCTGTCATCCATCCCTTCCCTCCAAAACCTCTCCCCTCACCCCATTCACCTCTCCGTCACCACCTCTCCCTCAAAAACCCCAAAAATCATCACCATCTTCTTCAATCAAATCATTACCAGCATCTAAAAAAAAAATTCACAATTAATGGGTCTTCACGGGAGACTAATTTTTGCTTAAAGAGAGAGAGATAAGAATAGTACCTTAGCTTAGAGAGGTGGGTCGGCGGCGGCGATGATTCAAATGGAGGGGCTGGTAGCTGTTGGACAGAAAATGTAAGAAGATATTTTTTATTGTTGTGTTAGTGAGAGAGAGATAGAGAAATAGAGATGAGTACCTTAACTTAGCGAGGTGGGTCGGCCGGAGGCACTTTGGTTGGGACGGAGGCGTTATGTAGGGGGCATTGTTTTAGAGAGAAGAAATGAAGAATGTAATGTGAGAAGAGAAGATATTATACCTTCTTGTGTTAAAGAGAGAGATAGAAATGAGCGGTCAAGGTTATCTAAAAAATTGGAGGGCTGAGATGATTTTATTTTTGGGCGGGATTTTTGGTGGCATTTCAAAATGCAAAATACTTTGTTATTTTAGATAGGTTTTGGATATGTAATTTGTTAAAATTATTCTAAAACACTGTAAATTAAACACTTATTTATAATAATATATTAAAAAACATGTAGTGCAAACTTAATTTTACGTGATTCCATAAAAAAAATACAATTTAAAATTTACTGCAATTTTTTTTTGTTTTTTTAAAGAATAAATTAAAAGTGGTCTAAGTCTTTCATTTAATCGTACAAACAAAGAACTCCCCCCTCCCACTCTCATAAGTCAAACCCCTCTCCTCCTACTGCAAAGTTAACTTTGCCCTCCTTTTAAAATTTGGTCAAATATAGGTCATTAATTTACAAAAATATTATTTTCCAAATTCTTTTGCAGAAAAACCTTTTCAAATAAACCCTATTTTTTAATATCATGTTTCCTAAATTTTGATGACAAGTGGTGATAATCGGCCGGTTTAGTTTGGTAATTAGTATCTTCCAAAACTATAACTATGATGCTTGGTAATTTTAGTTTTGAATATTTTCGATTTCAGTTTTTCAAAACATGAGACTAAAACCATACCATACAGTTTTTGGAAATTTTTGGGTTTTTTTCGGTATTTTTAATTTTGTTATATTTTCAATATTTACCTATTTTAGTTTTTCAATATATATAGTTAATATTATTTCTAGCATGTTTTTTTCTCAATGTAAATAGTACATGTATATTATTTCATATCTTTACATATGTATTATAATGACTCACTAACATAAAAATATTAAAATATACAAAATTTAGACTAACGAGATACAAAATTTAAGAATTAGACAATAAGTGTATTAATAATATTAAAATATCTCGTGTGTCCCATTCGATTAATTTATAATCACAAATATAACATTCTTTGAATATATTTTAAAATTATACAAATAATATATAAAACCAAATGTATTCTGTAATAAAATATTAATATATACATTGTCTTAAAATAATATAATCGATCTAATATAGTTAAATCTAGGGGTGTTCAAGATCCGAACCGTATCTATTGGACTGACTAGACTGGACCAAAAATAGGATTTTTTTGGGTTTATACACATACAATGATCTGGTTCAATCCAAATTTTTGTAGATTGAAGTGGTCCGGTCTAGTATTCGATCTTGCCAAATTTTATCCTTAAAAACCTGGACCGGACCGGACCGAATAAAATATATATTTATACATTAAAAAAAATCTTAAAAATACATATACATCTTTTTGTTAAGATAACCCTAAACTCTAAACATACACTGATACACGCTGCCCAAGTGCTTGCATTCATTCTCTCTCTCCCCCCTCGTCCACCACCGCACCACGTCGTCCACCTCTGCACCACAAAATCAAAGAGACAACCTTGCTTCATTCACACCACCAGTCGCCTTCGCACTCTCTCTCATCTTAGTTACATTAATATTAACTATTTTTACAGAGTTTTTAATCTCATTCCTCTGACTATCAGTCAGAACGTTATCCCACCAGCCTCGTAATTGGCCTGAAAAACCTGCAATCATAAATTCAGCAACACTTTTGTCGCTGCTACCACTAGCTTTACAAGCAGTACCATACATAGTCATACGGTATAATTGAGTTAATATTTGATATTCGGACATACCATCAATATACCACTCATAAATGGTCTTAGCACTAAAATTAATCGTAGGATTAAAAATAGCTTCTTCCTCAAATAGCATGTCTTGAGGAGTAGGGCGCTGGTAATAAGTCCTAGTAGGAGCCATTTAGGTAGCCACATGGGTTTTACCAAAAGTTATTTTATTAAGATCTCCTTCCATAGCAAGCAACTCATTTTTAAATTGAGTAATATCAGAAAATTCAGTCTCATAATCAGAGACATCCTCAGTTTGGGTAATAGGGAGTATCTGTTTTCCATTAAATAAACGGAGTTTTTCTAACTTTTCAGTAAGAGCATCGACAATTTCTTTATTCTTGTCAGCAGTTTTAAACTTTTCAGTGAGTTCTATAACTGGTTTAATATAGGAAGTTTCTACCTTAGGTTTTTCTATAATAGGAGCATGCCTTTTTTCTTCGAAAGCTTGGACCTTCTCTAATGTTTCTTCAATACGAGTTAATTGACTTGCCATGGTTTGTATATGCAAGTTAGTGTAATTATTTTGCTTAATAATTTTATTAAGATCATCAGGACCTACATGAGATGAAGTTATTCTAATATTGGACGAAAATGCATTAGTTTCTAAGGTCTGATTTTCTCCTACCTTTATTTTTAAAGCTTCGGTAGGAGGATAAAGAGACTGGACCATATTTCCAGAAGTTGTTTTCCAAGCTTTATAAAAGCTGTCAATAGTACATATAATAGGATAATCACCTTCATAATTACTATAAAACCATGTGACAAAAGGAATGACTTCTTCATTGTCGTCAATATGCTCATAAAATTTATTTTTAAAATTTAGTTTTTGTTCATGAGAAAATTCTGCAAAAAACCATTTTCTAAAATTAGAATATTTTTCTTGCATAAATTCTGCATTACAATCAGTACGTTTATAAGAAAATTCACTTTTAGTGAGGGTCATAATTTGTTTCATAGCAAAACCTAATTCTGAAATAGTATCAGGTTCATTTTTTGAAGATTTAGAATAAACGCCATGAGGAATATTTTGTTGAGAGTTAATAACTCCTTCGAATTGTAATTCACTATCTTTAGTACCAGAAACTCCTGCTTCTAATGGGTTTCTAGAGCTAATAGTGGGTGCCGGCGTATAAAATCTCTGGCTTTCAGAATGAGAAGCCGAATATGGTCTTTTGGATGAGGTAGATAACCTAGCAGTCTTATTATTATCAAATCTAACAATAACATCTCCATCATCAAATTGAAGAATTTCCTCAATTTTTTTATTTTCAACGGGGGTTGGTGGAGCTGCAGCTTCTAGAAGCCATTGTTCAGGTAATTCAATTTCATTCCATTTAATGGTTCTAGGCACGGCTATATCAGATTTTAATAAATTAGTCTCAATAAGTGTAGTTTTACCCTTAGGATCATATCTTTTAGCATTAGGGCTAAGGGTGTTCATAACTTTATAATGGACTCTATAAGTGACATTTAAAGGTTCACTACTTTCTTTCAAATCATAACCATTCATTTGAATATTCAAGGTTAACACATCTAATAGATTCTTATCAGTTAGAGAAACAGAATAATCAAGGAAGCAGTTAAAATAAACTGGACCATCACATAAACTAGTCTGGATTATTCCCAATAAGGAATCTTTAAACTTATTATGTCTACAACACTACACCATTTTGCGGAATTTGTAACAGACAGATTTTTTGGTTAGTAACGGACTAAATCCGTTACATTACAGTAACATTTTTTATCCGTTACTAATATTAAAAATCCGTTACTGAGTGAATAAATATTAACTTTCCCTTTATACAGTAATTAATTGTAAAAAAAAAAATAAGTAACAGATAATCCGTTACTGAATATCCGTTACTAAGCCAAAAAAAAAGCGCCTAATTTTTTGTTTTACCCGCTTACTCCTTACATTTTAATTAAAAAAAGATTAAAAAAAATAAAAAAATTCACATTGCTAAATCTCAGTCTTTGAAACAGAGAACAAAAAAGCCCTAGTTAATTGCTCACACTCCATCCTCGCTGCCGTTCTTTACTTCTCCCCTTCCTCGCCGCAATTCTTCACAGCTCCTCACCGCAATTCATCGCCGCAATTATCCAACCTCGTCTCTATTTGTTACCTGTCGCTTTCTATCTCTGCCTATGATATATTCTCTCTCTCTCCGCCGTCGCCGGTCCATCTCCACCGTCACTCGTCCATCTCCAAGCTTAAATAGGTAAATCATAAACCCTATTTCTTTGTATATATCCCCAAATTTCAAAAATCCCCAAATCGGGTCTTGTGTAACCATTTCTATGTATATATATGTATCGTCTTATTTTTAAGAATGAGGGTCGGATTAAATAGAAGAAAATCAACTGGATCTCGTTCTGCTTGAAGAATAATCAGATCTGACTCTGATGTGTTAGATAGATCATAGATCACATCACATTAGTGTTTTTTTTAATTTGTCTTGTTACTGGTGATCATGGTTGGCCTGGCCCTCCTATTATTTGAAGAATTTGCTGATTGATTGGATCGCCATTTGACTTCACGGATCTTCTTCCCGTCTCATTAGAAACATTAAGAAGCCAGATTCATTTATTGTAATTAATGCCTCGTTGCTTCTTCTGATCCAATGCCAAACTGGGATGCATTAAATACTATGTGTCATTTCTCTTATATCACTGTTGAAGCGACAATGCATCATATCGTCAATTTTTTAACTTGATGAAATACTGAGACCAAACTTTAACAGTTAACTGATGCTCATTTCAATGGAAAGGAAAGGTAGAGTAAAGAGCTGAAGGGAGGGGAAGACGATGTTATTGCTTGGAATGGAATAATTGTCTAAGTTATTGCCTTTTACCAGTTCCCACTTTTGATATGATTCATTCTTGTGCATTATGGGGAATCTCTCAAGCTATTTCAAAGTAGGAAATAACCATTTTAGCTGTGAAATAACATTGCCAGCTGCCTTATATTTTTCTGTTTTTCTACCCCACCCCCTTATATAGGAAAAAAGAGAGTTAGATGCCAATGATCAGCCATGCTAGCTTATCTTTGTTAGGTTAGAATGGCCCCTTGTATATTAGCATCTGGAATAGAATGAGATGATTGATGCCTTTTTATTATGTCGTTTACTGTTTTCAGTAGACTTTATATGGGTTTGGCAACTGAATTTGGTATGAAGACACGTGGGATTTTTAGGGTAAATGGAAAGAACCCCAAGATGAGGATTAATTGAATGGGTTATCAAAATAGACTTGAACCTTGTTAATGTGATTGAAGGTTAAAATTTTGGGGCATTGCATGACTGAACTTAAAACCTAGTGTTATGTGAAGTGATGTTTCATGGTTTAAGTTTTCTTGCAAAACTCAATAGCTTATATTGCTTGCAGGACCGAAGATCTTCGTGAACCGTTTGGGGAGTTTGGTCCTCTGAAGGACATTTACTTGCCGCGGGATTATTATACTGGGTAAGTAAAGAACCCATGATATCTAAAATTGCTAGTTTTAATGAACCACCTAGGGCTTTGGATGTGTAATATGAATGTTGAAACAAAACATTTCCCCTAGTAATGTGATGGTTGCTCACTTCATTTTTTATTTACAACTGCTTTATGGGAATTTTGTTTTTTTTCATTGGAAGTGTTGAAGACACCAAGTAATAAGAGTCCTTTTCAAGACAATGTTTATGTGTACATGAAGATTGAAGAGGTTGGGTATGAATATATTATGAAGTGGTGCAAGTCTTGAAGAATTTCAAGGCACATTAAAACCTTGACTATAAGAAGGTTAGCAGCAACGTAATTTACTTTATTTGAATTCTTATGGGTCGCCTACCCGGATGGTATTTGTGCTTTTCTTATCTTCCATTATACTTTGGGGGTATGATCATATTTTGTGATTTGCTGTCTTAGGACAATAGGATGTATGGTTTAACTATATGTATATGTTATCAAGTAAATGGTGTATTTGTTGGGTTATGTACTTATGTTTATTATTCTACTCCAGTGACTTAATGACATATATATTTTACAGGGAGCCGCGCGGTTTTGGTTTTGTGCAATTTGTAGACCCTGCTGATGCTGCAAAAGCCAAATATCATATGCATGGTCAAATCCTTCTTAGTCGAGAGTTGACAGTTGTGTTTGCCGAGGAAAACAGAAAGAAGTTTTCTGAGATGAGGGCAAGAGATCGCGTTAGGTATAGCATTTCTCCATGAAGTACAAATACCCAATATATGTATGGTTTCTTTCTTTAATTCTGTTGTTTAATTTGTGAATGCCTTTGTTTTTAAGGGTCGATCATATGATCAGAGGCAGTCCCCACTTCATTATTCTCGCTCGCCATCCTATGGGAGATACTATTCTCGTAGCCCTAGTTACTGTTCTCCTTCACCTAGACGAAGGCGCTACTCAAGGTACGTGGATAACTTGTAATTGGCATCGCATTTACCAACTTAAATGACAAAGTTAATAAAGACCTAAGGAAAGAATGTGTGAGAAAGTGTATAGGTCGTTTGAGTTGATACATGGTCCATTGATTTGGCTGTAAGAAAGGAAATGACTCATGTTGCTAATATTATTCTTCTTGGTGGCTCCAATATAGGTCAGTTTCCCCTCAAGATGGAAGATACAGAGAGAGGTCTTACTCTAGAAGTCCTTATTACTCGAGGAGTTTGAAGTATATCTAGTTTACTTTTATCTAAGTTACATGCACTTTTGAATATTTATTTTTTGGATATAATGGCACTTTATATTTTATTTGGCCATTTTGGATTTAGTATGTTTTTGGTATGGTTGGACATCATTGGATTTAGTATATTTTATGTATGGTTAGACATCCTTGGTACTTTATATTTGTGGATGGACATGTTATTGTAAGAATATTGGTTTGGTTTTTAGATGAATATTGATCGGTAGTTCTTTGATGAATATTGGTTTGTATGATGTCATACATGAAATTGTATTGTGCAGCTAAAATAGTATTACTAAAACAGGTTATATATTTACAGGGATACAAATCTGTATTGTGCTACAGGGAATTGGGAAATTTAAAAAAAAAATTCACCCAATTTATTCTCTGTAACGGTCATGAACCGTTACAAATGTGTAACAGATTTATAATTAGTAACGTATTATTTCCGTTAGAAACGATTAAATATTTAAATACTTTTGTGTTCTATTGTAATGGCTGTACATTATTTTGTAACGGAGTTAATCCGTTACTGAAATTAGTATAATAACGGATTACTAACGGATTTTGTCCGTTACGAAACTATTTTTGGTAACGGTTTTCTCTAATTTTAGTAACGAATATATCCGTTACTAAAGTGTTTTTAACGCCAAATTACTAACGGATATTTTGTATTACAAAAATTTTTAGCAATGGACAAAATCCGTTACTAATGGGCGATTCTGGTGTAGTGCAATCACGTAGAGCAATTAATAAAGAGGTATTTAAACCAAGAGAAGTAAGGGGTTTAATAGCGACTTGAATTAAACCAATATGCATATATTTATATTTATCTTTATAACGCAGTATTTCATCTTCATGAAGTAATTACATGTGATCAAGATTATTTCCAACAGGAATAGTCTGTTCAATAGTTTTTATAGACATAGATGAAATAAAATCAAACATACCTGAGTTATAAATTTTGTTTGGTTTAACCATAGGAAGATGCCAATTTAATAATTTATTCTCTATATTAGAGAATTCAATATCATCAGTATTCTTTATAAAAGAAGAAGGAACATATTTATTTTTTGAAATAGATCTGGTCAACATCTTTGAAGAAAGAACAATTTCAATAAACAGAAACAATAATAAGCACGCATGTCAACGATTTACACAAACATAAATTACCCAAATCGCAATACCTTTACTTTCAAGGGCAGATGCTGTTACGCGACTTTGGTGACGTCCCACTTATCCTGCCTCTGATACCAAAATAAAACTAGGATCGAGATGTGAAAAGATTTACATAAACTCAAACTTTTATTGAAGTTGAACAAGATTACAGAAGAGAAAAGGAAAGATTACAGAGGGGAAAACAGCGGAGAAGAGAGAAGGGAGAAAGAAAACAAAAAACAAGACGCCTTCCTCTGTGAACAAGCCTGACATTAATAAAGGAAGAGAAAAGCAAACAGTAAAAGTGCACAGTAAAAGCAAACAGTAAAGTGCACAGTAAAAGCAAACAGTAAACTTAAAATAATTACAAATAGTGTTTTAAACAGTATCCAGCAATAATTAATTGCTGACTCTTGGTTGCGTGTGCTCCTGTATTGCAGTCGTTCGGCCAAGAATCTCTTGCTTTAATAAAGTTGTCGGATATTCATAATAATTAATCCTTGAAATTTACTCCACTTGATTTTTTCCTTTGTCTTTCTTGGCAGGTGGAGTGGTTGAGTCCTCATACAGACTAGAGAGCCATTTACCCATGTGTGTTGTCATATCTTCATTAGGCTCGGCAAAATTATCATCGTCATCAATATCCACCAGTTGATTACTTGGTTTAGATTTTATTTCAGACTTTGAGTCTCGGGATACTGACATAAAATCTTCATCCATATCCAGTTGAGAGGCCAAATTTTGCAGAATCTTTGCTTTAAGCTCTTTAATAGGAGTATTGGGGAATTTCTCTTTAAGAGAAGCCAAAGAAGGAGTTTTAAACTCAGATTTTTCAATAACTTGCTTCTTTAAGAAAGCATCATCATCCGCAGATTTTTTATTAATCTCAAGAAATTAAAATAAGTCTTTTTTAATTTGGACTATAAGATCCGTGGTGTCAAACTTTTGCCACCATTTATAATAATAGTCACGGACTAATAAATATAAGCCATTACTACGAGTGGTAGTGTTATAGTTCCACTGAAATATCCATGGAATGTGATATTTAGTAAAGAAATGTAATAATTCAAAATTTGAAATAGGATGTTGCTCCTTAATAAGAAGCCTAGGATGATTTTTACTATAATCAATAAATAACTCATATAAGTTATTTGGGAGAATATCCTCTTCGGGGCCATTTAGAATAAACCACTGAAAGAACCAGTGAGGAAGAGATTCTAGATACGAATCATCATTTTTAATGCTATCAATACGGAAAAACCAAGTATAAGAATTGTATTGGTTTTGATATAAAAACGCTTTTTTCCAAGCATCAATATAATCCCAATAATTATAAGCACGGGGATCTGCTCTATTATCGGAGTAATTAGTCCTTAACATTTGTTCTTTATTGGGATTTAATCCCCATTCTTCAATACTAATAACTCCTTTAATAAAGGCTTTGCTGAAGGCAATTTCTGGGTTAAATGAACCCACATTTCTGTTCATATGTGTAAATACTACACTCTCGGTATCTTTTAAAATAGCTTCATAATACTCTTGACGTTTCCCATTAATAAGAGGGAACTCTAAATTGTTTTCGAAATATCTTTGGGCAATAGTCCCAGGATTCATTGCATATCTTTGATCACCTTTTTGTAAATAAAGAATGAAATCTTGTTGTGACTTTTCTAAAGCCACCTGAACCTCCTCTTTAAGAGCTTCTTTGAACGTCCCAGGGGACGGTGGTTTAACCTGAGAAGAAGAAGGTTGGGATTTAATCCCAGATGAACCAATATTTCGAGCAGGAGACCTGGGAGGACCTCATCTACCTCTATTTCCTCTATAAGAGGAAGAGGAACCTGTTGGCCTGCTCATGAGGCCTTTCCCTGCAAAAATTCTCTAGTTAAGAAATCAGGAAGAGAATTTGATTCTCCTTTTATAAATTCTATTTTAAAATCAAATACTGATAAAATTGCTTGCCATCTTGCAAAAATTTGTTTAGAGGCAATACTTTTAACATCTTTTTCAAGCACTTCTTTAGCTGCTTGACAATCAATTCGCAGAAGGAATTGTTGATTCAATAAATCTTCTTGAAAGTCAGATATACATTCGACCACAGATAAAATTTCTTTCTTAATAGTAGAAAAAATTTTCTGTGCATCATTCCATTTGCCAGAAGTAAATCTTGATAAGAGTTCTTTATCAGAATTTTCAAATCTTTGTTTTAATATACCTCCATAACCTATATCCGAAGCATCTGTTTCAACAATTTTGAAAGAATAAGGAGAAATAAGTGCCAGGCAAGGTAATTGTTTAACTTTAGATTTAATAGTTCTAACGGCTTTAGTATGTCTATCAGACCATGGAACAAGATTTTTCCTAAGCCTTTCATATAAGGGGATACAATCAGTAGCTAGATTTTTATAATAATCACGAATATAATTTAAAGATCCAAGAAATCTTTGTAATTGTGTCTTATCACGAATTTCATCAGGAAATTTTTCTGCAAACTCAATAGCTCTATTAATTGGAATAATATTTCCCTTAGTTATTTCATAACCTAAAAATCTTATTTTAGTTTGGAAAATACTCATCTTTTTAGCTGAGACAACTAAACTAGCATTCTTAATAATTTTAATAAAAATTTGTATGTGTTTTTACTGTTAGAAAAAATGAGAATATCATCAATATAAACAATAGAAAAGGCACTATAAGGAGTAAAAATATCATTCATAATATTCTGAAATTCTGAAGGAGCATTTTTAAGCCCAAATGGCATAACATTCCATTCAAAATGTCCAAACGGGACAGTAAAGGCAGTTTTATACCTGTCAATTTCAGCGATTTGGATTTGCCAATATCCAGATTTTAAATCGAATTTAGAGAAAATAGTAGCAGCCTGTAGACGGGCTAATAAGTCCTTCTTGTTAGGGAGAGGATATCTAATCCATTTTAAAACTTTGTTTAAAGGTTTATAGTTAATAACTAATCTAGGAGCACCACACTCAATTTCAGAAGCTTTATTAACATAAAAGGCAGTGCAACTCCAAGGAGAATAACTTTTCCTAATAAGTTTTTTCTCTACGAGAGAAGAGATCTCATTTTTACAATGTTCTAAGAGAATAGAGTTCATTTGTGCAGGTCTAGCTTTAGTAGATATATTCTTTTCATCAAAATTTTCTTCATAAGGAAGAGGAACAATATGTTTCTTTCTATTCCAGAAAGCAGTAGGAATATCACTACAAACTTCTCTAATAATTTGTTCCTGTAAATTCTTTATAGTCAATTTATTTTTATAATTAGTAAGTTGAAGATTGATATTCATAATCTTTAAATCCTCATGCAAATAGTCAAGATGTTTTTCTTTAAAAACAAGTTTATCCTTAACCTCATTAATTTCCTTAATACGAGGTTTAGTAATAAAGTTAAATAGAATTTCTCTATTATCAAATTGTGTAATAAGACCTCTTTCATTTTTAGTGAAAGGTTCTATAAGATTTAGAAACGGGGTGCCTAATATAATACGTTGAGATAAATTTTTAATTAGAATAAAAGTACTTTTTATGCACATACCATCATTACAAACATAGGCATTGGATAATTTAAAATTGATTTTAAGCTTATTACCTCCCGCACTAGTCATAGATTCAGATGTTTTGTCAAAATATTTAGTAGGGACTAAACCTTCCCTAATACAGTTCATATCAGCCCCTGTATCAAGAAGAGCTATATCTTTAAGAATAAAATCTTTATCTACAACAATAATAATGTTTATGTACCATTTCTGAACAATAACTTGATCTATAAGATTAAGAAAATTGTCACCAGTATTAAGAACTATAGTTTGAGAAGAACTCTCAGTAATATTTGGAGATTTTTCTAAAATAAAGAGACGAAGTTTAATATCTCTAACCTCGGTTTTTAAACTATTAATTTCTGTTTTTAAATCCGAAATAGTAACCTCTTTCTCCGGGGTTTTATAAAAACTTTCGAGAATATTATGTAAAGAATATGGTTCTGTACTAGGTAATATACTTTTTTTAGTTTTAAACGTAGTTAAATATTGTTCTATGAGTTTACGTTTAACATTAGTGTCCTCAACTTGATCTATAAGATCTAAGATAGACTGTTCTTCCTTAGTCAAAACATTAATACTAAGGCCATTAGTTTCTAATATAGCCTTATAATAATCAGTCTGTGATTTACAATTACAATCAGAATCAAACTCCGAATTATTGGAAGAAACTCCAGAAGGGGATTCAGATTTAATGTTATTAACCTCTTCTTCTTCATTTTCTTCCTCATCATCACTAGGGTTTAATAAAACCGCCATAAGTTGCCTTTTAAGGCCTTCATCAGCTATTTCACTAAGCTTTTGCTTAGTCCAACACTTATTAGCATAGTGGCCAGCCTTGCCACATTTTCTACAAATAATTTGACTTATATTGGGCCTTTTATTAGGCCCAGGCTTCCTATGAGGAGTCTTAGAGGTAGACGGTGAAGGAGCCTTTTTATGTGACTTTTTACGCCTTTTATGGTGTTTTCTAGTTCTATTAGAACTATCAGTAGTTTTCTTAATCCTAGAATAAGGAATATTCATATCATAAGCAAACTGATCACAAAATTCTCCTATTTCTTTATGACCAGTTAAATTCTGAGCTTTAAGTTGAGCTTTAAGCTTAATATCATTACATAAAGATAAACCTTCAGCAATACATTCGCTAATAAGATAGCCATAAGTATAATCCTTATAAGGAATGGAAGTACCTCCATACCCTAAACTCTAAACATACACTGATACACGCTGCCCAAGTGCTTGCATTCATTCTCTCTCTCCCCCCTCGTCCACCACCGCACCACGCCGTCCACCTCTGCACCACAAAATCAAAGGGACAACCTTGCTTCATTCACACCACCAGTCGCCTTCGCACTCTCTCTCATCTTTCGGCCTCTTTCTTTCTCTCTCTCTCTCTCCTAAAATTGATGGGTTTTATTTCGCCATTCAAAAGCAACTAACCCATCTCACCATTCAAACGCAATCGATCTGTAATTTGGAGATAAATTTATAGATTTTTCTTATTTTATTTTTTCAGATTTACATATTCATTTGATTTTTTTCAAATTTATACATGTGTTTTGTGTATATATAATATAGGGGGGGGGGATTCTCTCCGTTCACAATGGCTGATAATTTTTTCGGCAATAGTTTGTCTTGATTTTGAATGGTTCAAAGCAAGGGCCCATTGAAAAGTTTAGACCGAGTAGACCTACCCAATCAAAACAGTTTGGTACAGTCCGACATTTTGGTCTGATCTAATCCAAAAACCTAAAGGACCTCTGGTCCGTCTTCTAGTTCAACGGTTCGGTCAAGTGGACCGTGAACAGTTCGGTCAAGTGGACTGTGGTATTTTAGTTTTTGAAACATTAAAACCAAAATCAACCCAAAGAAAGTGGTATTTTTGATTTTCTATATTTAAATGTGTGAAACCAAAAATAATTTTTTCAGACCGATTTTGGTTGGTTTTTACCGTACCAATTCTCATCCGTATGTATAACTTCCATCCATTTTTAACATTTTTGACGAAAATGCCCCCCCTCTTGTCTTTATGTTTTTTTTTCTTTTTCTTCTTCCTTACAAAAACTAATTTTGTCCATCATCTCAAGTGAAAAGCCCAATTTTTCTTACTCTAATTTAAACTTAATTACATTATATAGCATATTTAGAATAATTATTTAGTTTGAAATTAAAATCTTCCTCAAATCTTGGCGGAGCCACTTCATCAAATGAATGCTTTGTTTTTCAAATTAGAATAATCTTATTCTCCTTTAAACTAATGAATGCTCCGTTTTTTGTTTGTGGCTTTTAAGAAAATTCAATCTAACACCATCAAATATATTTCAATTGAAAAGGATGATATAATCCACACAAAAAAATCTCCAAGCCGTAATTAATAATAGTACAATATCCAAAATATTGAAGTTAATGTAAATAAAAGTTAAACTACTATAACATGTATCACCCTTACCAAAAAAAAATAGAGAATAAAGTTAATGTTTAGCACACATGAATCAATGTTTACAGTAGAACACCGACAAAGATCGCCATCTATTCGCAAAAACTAAGATCATCGAAGTGAATAAAACTATTTTTCAACTTTGTTCTCTACTCAGCGTTTTCAGTTGCGAAAACTTTGCCTCCTGCAACAAACAACAATACCTCCCAATTAGTTTTCTCACTACCAATCAATCACCACATTTCTCGCACACTAATGTTTTTTCCAAACACATGATAATAAACAGGAAAACATACGCGACTATATCACCACTTATATGCTCTTATAGAGGTACCTCTAACTTGAGAAATGTGTGTTCCAACTCTCCCTCCCTATAATTCTTTTCAATAATGTAAAGAAAAAAGTTGGATCAATTAATGACATACTAAGTGGCATGTTCGACTCGATCACAAACTATGGTGATGGTTCCCCCTCACTTATAATAGTATAAGTTTGTTAAAAAGTTAGTCCCACATAATTTTTGGTATTTTTAAGAAAATACTAGTTTCAACTTAATCAATAGTCAATGATAAAACTTATTTTCTATTGTGAGAATTGATACACTTATTACGTTTTAAAATAGAGATTAAATGGGACTTTGAAGTTCACAAATCCCAAAAAGAAGACTGTCAATTTGATACGAAGTGATTATGTACTTATGACATGTTGAAACATCTAACCAAAAATAATTAGAACACTCAAAATCATAGAATTCTCAATATAATTTTTTAAAAAACTTGCATATACGCTATAAGTAGAACATATGCATATTAATACACACATGTTGGTAAGGTGAAGAACTTACAAATATGTAAGTGAGGCGCTTGTTCTGTTCCCTCCAGCATTTGACCCTGAAAAATTCATTTACAAACACAACATATAGATCCATCTCCTATATATATATATATATATATGAGTATAATAAAACACATAATTTCCTTTATATATAAGTACGATATTAGTTATAAGTACATACATTTTCCTCTTGATGTTCATGATCTCACCCTGCCAAAGAAAAGATATAAAATAGATTAGTTTCCATCTATATATATAATATGCCTCAATAATATATATAAATATATAGGACTTGCCTGCCTGTGCCGAATACTATCAAGACCATTCTCAAGGACGACTTCTATTGCCATTAGTTCTTTGTATTGCAAAGATGTGATATCGACCCCATTCAAATGCCTTCAACAGATATATATACATACATTTTAATTTAGTCATTACATATATAGATAAGCGCACGTAAAAGAGAGAGAGAGAGAGAGAGAGGGCGTGCTAGAAGAGTAAAGGGAACTTGTTGAACTTCATTTGAAAAGGATTACAATGACCCTTGCATTTGATTGATAAGTGCAATAAAAAGTAGGACTACTTCTATTTTTATTATTATTCTATCATATTCATGAATCAAGTGCAAGGATCCACCATTTGCACATGATGTCGACTATCCCACAAATTACTCCTTTTATTTCAAATTGATAGTTTTACTTTAATTTTTGGTGATTTTTATAAAAATACTAGTCTTACCATAAGCAATGGCCACAAATACTAGTGTGATTTTTCTACATTGGTTTTGTTCTAAAATAAATTGTGCTTATCAATTTAAGACGGAGAGAGTTCAAGTCTGGATCTAGTATGGACCTTCTGTATATGGACTAGTCTTTTAACAATGAATTTTTGTCACCAAAACATTGGTAGATGTTTAGCAACAAAAATTCGTCACTACAGATGCTGCCAGTACACGGACGGACCGTCCACACAAGATCCTAGCTATCTATCATCATTGGATTTGAGAAAGAGTTAAACCAAGATGATCACACTACATACCCTAGGTATTTAAAGAACCTAATCTTGCCTTAAGAAACTCAAATTAACTTCGACACTTAAATCTCCAATTAATGTATCTGAAAGTTACTTAAGACAAACCCAATCATATATATAGATCGAACTACACAAGTTCCCAAACAAATCCCAATCCTTTCACTTCTTATTTATGTTTCCTACATCATAATTAATTTGTACAGCGGGAGTATTTAAAATACGGACATGAAAAAGTATTAGACACATATCTGCTAAGACTAAAGATTAACATCGATATAGTTTCATGACCTATATAGGCAGACAGGTGATTAGGAAACCTAATTCTACCAAAACTAATTACTAAAGACAGAAATAACTCTAAAACATGTAATTGACATAAATAACCTTGGAATATTAATCCAGAACTATAAGATATAAAACCTCAATTTTATTATCGTAAATCTATTTAGAGTACTAAAATTAAAAGAAAGAATCCTGTGTGAAAAAATAATATTCCATTTGTGTTTTTGGTGCATTTTGCATAAATAGGAAATGAATAAGAAATGCTCAATTTTAGAAGTGGACGCAGTAACAACTAAATAGAAAGAAGCCGCAAGCTCGTTATAGGATGGCCTGTGTGATTAATATTAAGAAAGAAACTAATAAGGATATAGTATAGGGATTAGGGAAGACAAAGGAAAACCCCCACAATTTTCATTATTAATGTGAGAGTTCAAAATACTTAAGGCGCTAGATGCTACTCGAATCCCGTGGATATAGTAGTTAATGCAGGAGGATACTAATGTAGGATGTTGACGGAACCAAAATAGCGCGTTGTGTTATAGCCCAAGTGCAGGCACGTCAAGTTGTAATATAGTCTCGGAAGTCCGAGTGTCGAACCACAGGGATAAGTGAAAAGGGATGGAATGGATTACGGATTAAAGTGTTTTCTGATTCTTGTAAATTGAAATGGTTGTAGAACAACGGAAATGTAAAACAGTTGTGAAAATTAATAAGAAAGCACTAAGGTAGGTGGAGGTTAGTTACGATTTAAGAGACGGTGATCACTAGCTCATACAAAGATTACAACACAAGATTTCTCGATATATGGGGAATGTTGGTGTATCTCTCAATAGCAAAGGGTGCGACGCTAGGCGACTCATTCCCGAGTTGAAGCTATATCGAGAAAGAGACAAACGACATTCTACCAAAGACGGGGTTATCATTCCTACCTCTTAGCTACGGGTGTGAAGCAAGGCAACCCATTCCCGATGAAGCTAATCCGAGATAGATATGACAAACTCATCGTTAAAAGATTTAACATAAAGCAAGTGTATGTAATCTCATGGTTTAAAAAAAAATAAAATTAGAAAGCGAATCCAAACAATGAAACGGAATGAAATTTATGGGATAAATTTGTCATCTCATTATTTATAACTTATGGTAGAAAACAAAGAGTCTAAGTATCACATAAAGTGTAAGAAGCACTCAATGTATCGATAAATGAATAAAAAAATGAGATTAACAAATTTATAATCAATCCATGAAATTTTGAGAACCATTCATAATTTCTACGAAGAGGAAAAAGTTCCATGGATGGGGGAAAAAGACTACAAGCTTTCTAGAACCATATAACTATGTTGTATGTTCATAAACAACCAAGCACTAAATATACAAGGCATATAAAGTCTTAATTTAATATGAGTATACCTAGAAAGCTTGTAACAATGGAGCAAATGAAGAAGAAAAGGATCTACAATTATTTTTCAAACTTTAAACATGGATTGAGCCATAAATCACCAAATATTATATCGCGATTCACCTCCGTAACCTTAGTAAAAGACTACTCCATAATACTCAAAGCAAGAATTATAGAAGAAGTATTCATTTCTTAAAATCAAAGTAAACTTACAAGAAGAAGAAGAAAATACAAGGTGTTAGCTCTCCCTTCTCCCTTAAACTTGTGCAAAAAACTAGATATATCTTTGCCTAGAAGCTAAGAATTATATAAATATTACAAGGTTGCAAAATATCTAACTAAATATCTAAAATAGCTTGAACCACTAAAATAGCCCATTTTGGGTGTGAAATGGCCAAGTTGCCAGGGCCATGATCGATCATGGCTTTGCCCATGATCGATCATGGAAGTGCTCTGCCAGAAAATTTTGCAACCATGATCGATCATGGCTTTGCCCATGATCGATCATGGGTCTGGAACTTGTTTACTCAGCACTTTGCAAGCCTCCGAGCTTACTCTTGATCAACATATGCAACACCATTGTACTCCAATCCTACAAACACATGGAATACTATAAAATACACACCAACTTGGGCCATGTTAGATACAAAACTCGCTAAGGCATTAATCTCGAGATAAGTGGATAATTAGGCAGAATTAAAGCAACAAACGCGTCAAGCGACTCCGGGAAGGAGCTTAAATATGACAATATTATGCGTTTATCAGATGTTATGTGTATGATAACTGGAACAAGCATCCTCCTAATATTAAGGATGATGAGGAAGGGATCATAGGATACAAACTTTAAGACAGAAAGCGACTCGTGAAATGAGGAAATTATTATGCAGCAATTAGAAAAGGTTCTGAGTTTGGAGTCTATGGGCCTTTCTATCAAAGCATACTAATCTCACCTTCCCTTGGTTTTCACAAGCTGTAGCAACTAGAGGGAGTTCTGTCATTCCCCTTCCAAAAACTCGAAGCACTCCAGCTGATACAATAGAGGAGCTACATCATATAGTCAAAAAAGGTGAGCAACAAAACCACGTCAAAATTGCCTAAAATTTTAATTAAATTAAGAAATTAAAAATAATACTTTTTAAGACCTCAACAGGTGTATTCGAAAAAGAAAAATTAATTAAAACAAGAACAAAATAAAATAAACTTCAAAAAATGAAAGAGGAGATGTAATTCTTACTTGACTGTTAGTATAACACAGTACATCCCTCAAAAATCATGTTCCTTTATTCTCCTCCTAGAGAGAGTGAGAGATTTTGAAATTTAGACAATATAACAAGGATAGAAATACGCGGGCAAGACGAAACAAACCACGCAGGACTAAGGTCAAAAGATCTACTGATTACCCATAGACCATGGAAGGAATAAAGTCTCATCCAGTATGAGTGGATTCAATTAAGAATAGATTTAATGTATCCCATTTATGCAATTTTCAAGTTAACAAAATGGTCCCAAACAAACTCACAAGTGGATGAAATTAAGTAACAATAGCAATTTAACAAGGAAAAATAAAAGCATAAATATATAGAAACAGTGAAACACAGAAGAACCTGATGAATGTCATAGGCAATTCCTATATGTGTAAAGTCAATCATACAGTATGTGCATACTTACATGGAAGAGAGCAACAACCTCTGAAAGCAACAATCTAGTTTCAGGGGTAGCAATTTTGACACTCATAAGCCTCCAGCTCACATCAAAATCAGTGACACTCTCAACACCTTTATCTGAATTTCTTCTTTATAATATCAAATTGAGAGTTTGGAAACTTCTCTGCTCCACGAGCTAGCAAATTCTGCAAAGCCAGAGTATATTCTTCTTTAATCAAAGCATCATAACCCCTTTGTCAACTCTTGTTGCATGGGTAACATCAATTTATGTTCAAGAAAAAAGTAAATGAATCTAATCCTAAAAACTAAACAAGGTAGCAAACTTGGAAAAAATAAAATGCATGTGCACCTTTAGATCTGCCATCTTATTCTTCTTTAAGCAGCCAAAATGGTATTCTTTTTCGCACTGAGAGAAATCAAAAAATTCCATAGAACTAACATGTAAACCAACTGTAGATTTGGATAAATCCATATTAATATCTCTTATTAGAGAAAAAACGAGATAAACAGGCACAGACAAATGGAAACAGAACCTAATCACAGAGTAACACATTAATCGGAAAATGTAGAGTAAATACTGTTTACCCTCCCTTTCCTTCCCTCGTAGACATTTATGTTGGATCTAGAGTGGTGCGAACTAGCACTTATTTCAAAGGCGAGTGCATTCCTAGTAAAGACTACGCGTGCCTAGCAAACTTATGGTGCCTATCCATGGGAGATAGACACCTCATCTTTGTCATGCAAATGAGTAATTAAACCAATGAAAAAGCAACGATAACACAACCATGCTGATATGGGCAAGGCTTCCTACCAAAGCATGACACATGTAGAGTGTTGGAGTAATGGCCAAGTTTGCCCTTTATAGTCATTTTAACATTTACCCTAATGGAGCATTGTAACCCTAATATATTCTATACATATAAATAGAAGAGGGAAAGCTCATTACAAAAGAGGAAGAGGCTGAGAGAAATTATTAATTAGCTAGAGGAATTATTTTTAGAGAGAGAAAATGATAACTTGTATTCTCATTTCAATTGTTTTTTAACTAATAGATTAACTATGCAGAGGTCGTATTCCAAAATAGCATAAGCACTACCGGATAACCTACAATACCAAAAAGTCTATCTTTTTTATCGTTTCTATTTACTATTCCATTTATTTATATTAAAACTTATATTGTGGGGAGACCAAATTTTTTGGCAGCTTTAGTAGCCTTTACCAATCAATATTTTACTCACGTGAAAATTTTAGATTGTTTATGAAATAATAAATGTGCTAGACTTGCAGGTCCAGTGGAGAGAAAATAGGATATTTGGGCTGGGTAGTTATATTACCAAAGTATTGTTAGAGCAATGTACAACTTTAGAAGTACACACTGCAATTTTCTCAAAATAGTACTATACTCTGGCAAAAAGATAATTGTTTTGATGATATGAGTAGCTTTTGGGTTTTGTTTGTAAAAATAATTGACTTTTGTGAGAAACTAGAACATAGTTTGAGTGATGTAATAATCAAATATTAATTATCTTACTTTTTCGCGTTTTTCAAATTTTTTTTTTGTGGTAAGAAAGAGAATTTTCTTCGTATAAAATGAAAAATGATAATAAAAACGATTGATTTATGAAAAGTTGAAAATTCAGTTGAGTAATTCAATGAGAAACTCGTCATCCCATGGTTATTTTTATGAGTAGATATTCTCTATCCATGACTGGCCTAAAGCATAGGAGGCCTAGGTCGCTAATTAAGCCCCCATGTACCAAGGCTCCTAATTTTTTTTGTACCTTATATATATAAATATATATATATATATATCATGTACTATAATAGCATTACGGAAGAAGTTCTCTGTAATAATGTTTCTCTCTCCTAATTAATGTTCAATTTAATATTATGAGTATTACGAAAAAAGTATGACTCCTTTAATTCCGCATTTAATTCATTACTTCACCAATTTGTATATATTCCATATATTTTCGTAAGAATTTGTTTATCTTTCTTATTTATCTTCATTAATTCTTCAATTATCTCACATAGCGTGTCTCTTAAAATTTCTTTCCCATGACTTTTTCACCTTTCCTTTTTTTTTTATAACAATTTTCTCTTTTAACATTAATTATTTTCTCTCCATTAAGAACAAATTACAATTCCTTATATTACGTTACCTAATTATTTTCTTTTCATTAATTCCTTAATTGTCTATATACATAATTTTCTTTGTATTTCCACAGTTTTATTACGATCTCTTCCTCTTCTTCATGCATTTTATTTATAAAGTATATAATAATTCTTTATTGCGTAATTAATCTCTACCATAAATATTCACTCCTTATTATAACCCACTATAAAAATGAATGCATGGAGCCTAGAAGATTAATTTGAGTATTTTTATTGTTTTTCATTGTAAAAAAATGGTGTTTAGTAGCACGTGATAAAGAATGAAAAAGGTAATGTATAAAGATGTAATAACTTTTGTGCTTGATCTGTTTTGTTATGCTATTTAGTGGAATTTTACTTCAATTTTGTCTTTCTTCTTATACTGTTCTTCCAAATTATTAAAGCTTTTTTCCAAGGTTTAATGATTTGGTCATTACTTCTATTTGGAGGATGATTTGCCAAATTGGTTTAATATTACAAACCATAGGTATGTATTATATTATAACTTACTCTTTATCAAATTGTTAACTAATAGAACTATAAGTATTTGAACAATATCATTATTTTTTTTGTTCATTTTTCGAATAGATTATCAAGAATAGAATAAATCATAACTCTATATCTTTCTTAATATTTTTTTGCATTGTCTTTTCTTAATCATCATTGAAATGTAGAAAAAGAAGTCTAACTACAAGAATCCATCAACTTGGTCATAGAGGGCATTAAATTGGAAGTTTTGAGTTTCACAGGGAGCAGTTTTTATGTACGCGCTTTATGAATGTAGATTGTTGTATCAAGTGATCCATGTATTTATAAGAATTTTTTAGTGATCATTTGTTTAAAAAGATTATACATTCTTCATTTGTTGTTAATATTATATGTTATTATATTATGTATAATCTGGGAGCATCATACTGACAAAGTGTTTTCGGAGATAAAATGTAATAAAATTTATGTGAGTACTTGATGTGTTATTTTTAAAAAAATTCTATAAGTAAGAACCTAAGTAAGACAGTCGTTTTACAGTTTTCTAATTAAGAAACACTTCCGAGTTTTGTTTAATATGATGTTGGACCTTGAAATTTTATTTGTCTATTTTTTCATATACTGATGAGAACTTTTTTCTCAGATATACATGGATCATTCACGATATTATTGTTGCATCTTTCATGGAATGATAAATATTGTAATCTTCTATGGCATAAATCGTCAATATTGTTTGTGTGCGGCCTGATATATATCTTATCGTGGAAAACATGTACTTGAGATTGATTTTGTCGTAGAATAGCAATTTAAAGTCAAACCTTTTAAGATTTTTATACTTAATTTGTAATTGATCATTTTATTGTAAATCGCCCACACATCGTGTAGATTGTACACTTGTATATATATATATATATATATTATATGTTATAACGTTAAAAATATTTGATCTTAAATATAACCTTCAAGAAACGCATTGGCCTAACAAGGGTCGGTGATTTAACCAGAAATTCATCTGATACTGCAGCACAGAGGTGCTCTAACCCCGTAGCTGTAGATGGTTTTCCACATTTTTTCCCCTATAAATACTTATAAAGTCTAAACTTGTTTTTTTTTCTTGAATAAAAATTATATCTTTTTATTTAAGAACTCCTAAAAGCCCAAGTACTTTTTTTTCCAACAAAAACTGTATCTTTTTTGTTTAGGAACTCCCAAAATATATATGACTAAGAGCACGTTTGATTGTCTTTCAATTTATGAATTAGATAATTTAAAATTATTTAATTCTCAAATTTTTTAATTTGAGTGTTTTGTTGTAGAACTTAAATTAATACCTAAGCCATTAAATCAAAAAAAGTAAAGATGTAGTTGAAATTACATAACTTATAAATAACATACAAATTAATGCAGAAAAAATCACATCACAATTTTTTTTCAAAAGAAAAAAATTACAATTTGTTAATTTACAATGAAAGAATTATAAATTAGATCATTTATGCAACCAAACGAGCCCTAAGAAATTTTAATTAATCTATTTATAATTTTTCAATTGTCATTATTATATGGGTTTTTTTTGGGTTGAGTTTATTTTACTTATATTACATGAATATGCAAAATTACAAAAGGGCCCCAAAAGATTTTTTTATTAGCTTCTTAAACAGTTCAGTTAATTCCTTCTCTTTTTTTTTGCCAATGAAGTTCACATATTCTTTAATATATCCTGACGCGCCCGAAAATACTTCCGCGCTTAGGAACCCCCAAGTGTAGGTCGTCAAGTTATAATACTTGGTAAGTCCAAGTGTCGAACCACAAGGATAGTCGGAAAGACGATGTGGTGATTACAAGTCCAAGGCTTTGTTCAAGAAAATTTGATTGGTTGATTTTAGTTGTTGATTTTAAAGTCTTGGAATAAAAATTAAAGTGATGTATCAATTGATAAGAAAAGGCTAAGGCATTATAGAATTCATTTGCTTTGCAATGTTATGTAAAATTAATCTCATTCAAAATTCTCAATGCAATTCCTAAGTGTTGAGTACCTTACACTTTTCTAAGCAAAAGGGTGTGAAGCAAGAGTAACCCATTCCCCTATAAATGCCATATAAAGAAAGGGTGTAAGTAAAGCTCAACACAAATTTATCTCTCATTTTTATCTTGTAACAAAGGGTGTGAAGCAAGTGCAACCCATTCTCATATAATGTCCAACCAAGATGCAAACTTAAGATACACCCAAAAGAAAATGCATAAAATTAAACTAGGCATTGAGAATTCATTGTTAGTTTTCCCTAGGCAATTGATTTGATTATGAAAATGGCCAACTAAAAAGTTTAGCACAATAAATCATAACATTTCATTTGTCTAAGATTGGGAGGTCTAGGTGGAGATTAAATCATCCGGTTTAGACACATTTGATAAATACAAATTGAATCCTTAAGGTGATTAGTGTAGTTGATTATGGCATAAACTTAAGAGATCCTCCTTGGCAACACTCTAACTAAGAAAATATTGAGTCTCAAAATCACATATAGTGTAGAAAGCACTCAACATATCATTAAAGCATTCAAGGATTGGAATCTCAAATTTATGGTATTTCTATGAATATTCAAAGACTAAACATGCTTGGCAATGTAAAGTATCTCAATCATAGAAGGAATGGACATAGGCTAATAAGAAATACACAAGTGCATCATCTCTTCATTAATGCTTGAGATCTATGTATACAAGGCATACAAAGTCAAATCACCTTATGAGGATTATCTTACTAGCTTATGAATGGTTGATTGAATGGGGAAGATGAAGGATTTAACAAGTATTTAACAATACTAACAATGGAATGAGAAACAAACTTACATAATTAATGCAATGCAAACTTCATCTTCTAGCCTTAGCAATGAAACTACTCCATGATAGTTGTATGAACAAAAACCATTAAAGTGATCTCCATTTCTCTCAAGAGTTTCTCTAACTAGATTTCTTACAAAAGTGATAGATAGAGAGAAAGTGCAAGAAAATAATACTTATATTACTTGAATCTAGATCTAGGAAATTACATACATTACATGAGGGACAAAGAGCAATTAAATAATGGGAGAGCAATGCCCAAAAAATGAGTATTCTAGTACACTTTTCTAAAGAACTCAATGGGTAAGCACCTCATCCTATCTAGAAATGGAAAGTCCAGCTGTGAGAATCCGGACCTCCGCGCGACCCGAGAAGAAATAGGTCCTCGTTCTTGGTTTTCTTTAAAAAAACGTGTTTTGTGGAATTGCCAGTTTGTTTTACAAGAAAACAAACAAAAGATCGTACGAAGGACAATTCGAAAACGAATTATCTTTCATACGTTTGAAACCAGAGATTTATTTTGAAAATTGACTTTGTTAGGGTTCGGGAACTACGTTACGAATTGGGAAGGTGTTAGGCACCCAATTCGCCCTTTCGGTCTCTTAATGGATCATGCTTCTAATTCCTATTTTAGATATCTTGTAAGTAGTTTGAATTGTTTTCAGAATAGTCCTTTCCAGATAAATTCAGTTTAAAATAATATTTTGAAATCAGACTCGAGCTTTTGCGAGCGCCTACGTATTCATTCGTAGAATGAAATCAGAGTCTCGTAGTTCCTTTCTTTTGGAAACTGTTTTTGTATTTTTGTTTGTTTTGAAAATGTGTCAAAACGGATTTTAGATTTCTTGTAAAACTTAGAAAGGACTTGTTTTGAAAGCAATGAACTTCTTCGCAAGTTATCTAATTTTATGAATTTAAAACAATATAGAAATGCAATACCGAAATTTAGAGAAGTGGTAGAAAATTATACCTGCTGCGCTTGAAGAGGATAGGAGAGTCTTGCCTTGACTTCCTTCTCTCTCTAGAACTTTCTCTCTCTAAAGCTTTCTCTCACTAACTTCCTCTCACTAGCCTTCTCTCTCACTATCCTTCTTTCTCAGAATTTCTCTAAAAATGATTTTCTCAAAACTTTGACAAAGCTCCTACTTACCAAAAATACTATTGAATGTTGATGATCCCAAAATGGGATCCCAAGGGTCCTATTTATAGCAACATTTCCGCCAAAAACGTTCCAAAAGAGGCCAACCGCAGGGGTAGCCGCATGGGGTGCGCCTGGGGTGTGCGATAGGGGTGTGCCAGCCGTACGGCTGGCAGGTAGCCGTACGGTTGGGCGTGCGGCTAGGGGGTGCGGTTAGCAGGTCAATCCTCGTCCAAGTAAGCGAAGAGGCAACAAGGGTTATCTTAGACTCCCAACGCGTCCAAAATTGGAGTCTTTCCTATCAGTCTTTCTACATGCATGATGACTCATGATAAATGCAGGATGCTTTAAAGAAAACCAGTATTCGCACGAGAGTCGTGGATTGGGGTGTTCACACCAGCCTTTATGGTGAGTTCCAATGCATCAAAAGGGGAGAAAAGCTGCTTTTGGGGGCTGTACTGTGCATTCTGGGAGGTCTCTGATCGATCAGAGGCTCCTCTGATCGATTAGAAGGGAGATTTTGGCTCAAAAGGTGGGCTCTGATCGATTAGAGCACCCTCTGATCGATCAGAGGGCATGTTCTGCACTAAGAGGTGGCCTCTGATCAATCAGAGGCTCCTCTGATTGATCAGAGGATTGCTTCGGGAGACTTTATTCTTCTCTTTTGGTTTCTATCTCTCTTGTACACTTCTCAAAGCTCCCCAACTTGCTTCCAAAATCTATGGGCACAATCAAGACACTAGAAAAAGGCTACTTTGAGCCATGTTAAAGCAATTCTTGATATTCTTAGTGTGTGTGCAAAAGTGGGTTAATTTATTTAAACTGGGCTAAGATAAATGCAATAATAACAATCAAAATGGCATTAGTAACTACAAAATTATGCGTTTATCATATCCTTCTGTATTTACAATACACAATACTTTTCATATTTCTCTGCATCTTTTAGTTGTTTTAGTTCACGATTTCTCTCTCAAATGAGTTCATTCGATGGTTTATTTTTAGATATAAAACTTTATCTTTTAGTTGTTGTTTTTACCAAATTCTATATATATGACTGAAAAATTTTAATTACTCTTTTTATAATTTTTCTAATGTCATTACTATATGAATTTTTTTTGTTACCAATTTATTATTATACTTATGTTATATAAATATATAAAAATATAAAAGACCCCCAAAAAAAATTCACCTAAAATCTCTAAAAACTTAGAGCCGGCCCCATAAGGTAGAAAGGGACTTGTTACAGTGGGAATGTCGAATTTTTGGTTTGTCATTTTTTACCATGGTATATAGATTATAGAATGGCTGGAGAACTAGTATTTCAACTCACAGAGGTATCCCAATGTTTTTTAGTTTTACTATATTTACGAATCATTTTTCTTAGTTTTTTTATCTTAATTTAAATTGTGCACATCCAATCAACATATCACACGTGTAGAATAAATTAATACACATGCAATGTAGGGAAAGAAAAAAAGAAGAAATACGAACGGTCATAAGAGAACATTGAATGTTATAAATGCATTAATTAAACGTATTTCTTGAATTAAAAGTAATTACTACAAATTTTTCATTTAGAACCTGTACATTCAAACAACAAGATATATGTTATCTTGATGAAAAAGAAAAATTACGCTGCATAAACTACTACTTCAATGTGTTTAAAATTTCCTTCTGAGATATTTTAAATAAGAACACTATATTTCTTGGAAAATAGTTTTCTTACTGAGTAATATTAACATTACTGCATATTATTACCAAGTGTATTATATAAGTTGTACTTTATGAAAGTATAATTCATATAATGCACACCAATAAGAATACCCGATTAGATTAATTGATAATTGTAGCACTACTCATATTTCTTTGGAAACGCAATTGTTGTATCAAATATTTTGAACAATTAATGTTTGGTGATTGAGCCAACATGTTGCAATTTTATACTTATTTAGATGGTTTAATGTGCATGAATTTAATTTTAATTATTCATAATTGTTGGGATTTGAGTATTAATCATGAAATTGGATAATATTTTTGTTTATAGTGCATTTTGTCCTTTTTATAGGTTAAAAGTGAAAAAAGTGCGAATTCAGAGCTATAATCATCAAAGTTAGCTATTGCTGGTTCAATTTGATGTTGAATTGAGCTCAAGAATTGAACTCAAAACAAATCCCTAGCCTAATCATAAATAAAGTGAATGCAAGTGTTCAATCAAAGCTAATGAAACAATCCCAAGTGAAAAAGAGCTCATTTGAATTAATTTGAGAATTTTTTTAATTAAAGATGAGCATTACCTCCCGCAAGGCTTTTATTTTAGCCAATTTGGTATTGATCCATAAGAATTTGAATAAATTCCCAGAGATAGAAGTTGTCGAGCTATGAGTTAGTTACGCGAAGGTGAAAACCGTGCATCAATCAAAGTTCAAAGTACAAAGTTATCTCAAAAATACAAAAAGTATAGCAAAAATTGGGACATAATCGATCCTAGCCCCAACATCAATCCTAACCAGGATCGATCCTAGCACCCCAGGATCGATCCTAGCCTTTAAAATACCCAAAAATTCATATTTTGTTCTAGTTTGACTCGCACCCCAAGGCTATGACTTGACCCAAGACCTAAGATTTTGTCAAGGAGTATATAAGACTAAGTACAAAGGATTTTAGGTCAAACAAGTCTATAAAGAATGGCTGAAACATCGATCATATATGCTGGGAGCTTTTGCGTAGTTCTGTACATAGGTTTTCTATTAGCTTTCTTTAAAAAACAACTAGATTAGCTAGCTTTGTTAGTGTTATTAGAGGTTGGAGAAGCATTATAATCAGCCTTTTTTATATCAATTATAAGTTTTTCAATTTAATTCTCAATTTCATCATGGTAAACCCTAATTTTCTAATTTATCTTCAATTAATTATTGAATCTTATTGAATGTTCGTTATTTTTGTATCGAATACATGGATTTAGTTACTGATTTACGCCATTTATGTATGGTTTGATTGTTGTTATTTAATTGTTTTTAAGTTTTCTTGTTTCAAATCGCATCAATTTTTCGTTTTTCACTTATTTTTGCATAAGATTCTAATTTCTTACCATCTAATCAAGCCTTTTATTTATGAATCTTAGGAGTAAGTATGAAATCTTATTTTCGATAATTCATATTGATTAAAGTATGTTTGGTTCAGTTTATTTGCATTTTGTTTTCGGTTTTAGATTAAATCTCTGTTTTGCAATTTCTTCTTTTGGATCTTAATTTTTCATGCTTGAATCTTGATGTTTGATTTGTTAATGTTAAGCTACAAGTATGTACTAATTTCCATATTTTCTATTATGTCGAGCATGTTCAATTTGTTTATGGCTAGTTAAATTAGTAATTAGGGGTTCGTGGCGAATGCATGTACAATTAAGGCTTTTAATGCGATTCGATTCGTTTTGTTTTTCCCAATGGTTAGAAAATAATTACTGATTTTGGGTGATAATTTATCTTTACATGCTTTCCAACATGTTTTCATAAGTTTAACACAAAATCTCATACGATTAAGAATAAAAAAACTCCAATTCATCGATTTTTGCACTAAAACTCCAGTTAGGCTAATTCGAGAGCGGTCTATACTCTCTAAATGGTTTGGTTAAATATCTAAATGAATTAGTTGAGGTAGGCTCAATTTTCGTCGAAAAATTCTTGAGCACCAAAAAAGTGTCGGTTTTGGCTTTCGCCGCTCGTTTTAAGTCTAATTCGCTTTTAATCATGTTCCAAGTTATCCAAACTTGAGCATGCATGTGGCTACTAATTTTTACGAAAGTTCTTAAGATTTGATTTTTTTTTGTCATATACTAGCATTATTAGGTTTAAAATAACTATCACCATCAAATTCTATCAATAGTTATAGGCCTATATAGACTTTCTCACGCATGGCTTATAAATTCTAAATTTATGAGGACTTAGTTTAGATTGGCTTGATTCTGATGCCAAAAGTGTTCATTCAGGATGTAACCACTTACCTCAAGTGAAGATTAATAAATTTTTAAGATCTTATTGCCTAGGTTAATTTTAGGGTTTTATCTAAAGAATAATTTTAAGGATCGTATTGCCTAGGTTGATTTGAGGGTTTTATCAAAAATAATTTAAATTTTGATAAATGGAATTAAAATGCTAGATTTAATCAATTTACTATTGAAATCTATGTTGTGTTTTCTACCATTTATATTAATCAAGCAATTACATAAAAGCAATCCACACCACAAGGAACTAACGAGGTATTCTTACTTACATAGGATTAATCATTGGGACTAACTGACAGTGCTTCACTATGATCAAAACGGAATTACAGACTCGATAACTTATAACAATTGCTTCCCCACGATTTATGAAATAATATCATCAATCCCTTGAACGAAGAATTCAATCGCAGCTAGCTTGGTGTAGCACTTCCCGCTTTTTTGACTTACTCATCGCCTCTTTCTACGTTGTACTTGATCACAATCCTTCACCCCTGTCTGCGATCTCCCTTATCGTAAGTTAGCCATTTTTCTTACCCCATCTCCAAGTGTAACCAAAGACAATCTTACAGGACTGTGAACATTTGAAACCCTTGTGTCTTAAAATTGAAGAACAATAGTATCTCTTATGGCATGTAAACAAAATCGAGGTGGTGTCTCAAAACTCTCAAAGGAAACATATAGAACATGTTAAACATGTTAGAAAAATGTTTTCTCATTAATTTATGTCAATGGGACTTCTCGGAATTCAGAAAAATTCGGTAAAAACACTTAAAATCAAGTTTGACTCAAGACTTTTAATTTCGATTTTAACGTTCAACCACCACCTATTTGTTTAATCGAACCATATAACCAACTTACCTTAGGTCCTGCATTTTCATACGGTGTATCCAATAAGTTCGGCGAGCTTCCGTTAATTGTAGTATCTGCAAATTTTTAATTCGACTCAAACAATTAAAATGAAAAAAGTATTTTTGGCATCGGAATCAAGTCAAGTAAAAATATAAACCTAACATTATCAAAAACAAATTGAGATTAATAAACAGAATTAAAACCCTAGGTCTAATCAAATTTTAATTAGTACTATCAAAACATGTGTTGTGTTTTCTAGCAAGTATACCAATTAAACAATCACCTAAAAGCAACTTAAAACACTAAGAACTAACGCGGTATCCCTAATTTTTAGGACAAATCCTCAAGAAAATTGGCAATGCTTCACTATAATCAAAACGGAATTACAGAGTTGATGACTTATAATAATTGTTTCCCCTTAATTTATGCAAACGTTTTGTCAATCCCTTAAACGTGGAATATAACTGCAGCTGACTTGGGGTTGCGCTTCCCACTTTTTGGCTCATTGGTTGCATTTTTCTATGCACTTAATCATATTCCTTCATCGTCATCTACGATCTCCTTAATCTCAAGTTAATCACTTCGCTCATTTCATCTCTAATCGCAACCTAAGACACTCCTACAGGACCTAAAAACCCTACTTCTTAGATTTAAAGCACAATATGATCTCTTATGGCATATAAATAAAATCTAGGTGGTGTCTCAAAACTCTCAAAATTTGATTATAGCATTTGAATTTTATTTTATTTTTGCCAAAAAAATCTCTCTATAATCATGTGTTTTTTTATCCCAAACTAATGGATTATATTTGTAAAAAAATATTGAGTCAAAGTTCTCTTTAGAATAAGTTTAAAACACTTAAAAACAAGTTTCTGCAATAAAAATATGTGCCCAAAAAAATATAGGCCAGATCGGTCCAAGATTTGATGTGTTGCATCGTTCCTCTTTTTACGATGCTTTTTGATTTTATTTTCTTCTAATTTACTCATTTTTCGTCGTTCTAATTCCGTTAGAACTCTTATTCAACCCAAATTTTGGAGGCAACCAATAGAACATGTTAGACGTGTAAAAAAATAAATGTTCTCATCTTTTTGTTTTAATGAAATGAAATGAAATGGGCTTGGAAAAAAAGCAATAAAAACATTTTAAATATAAGTATGACCAAAAAGACTTTTGATTTTGATTTTAAAGCTCAAACACCACCTATATTTTGAATCAAACCATATAAACAACTTTATCTTAGATCCCGAATTATGTACGATGCATCTGGTAATTTTGGACATGCTTTCATTCATTGTTGTATCTTCAAATCTTCAATTCAACTCAAATGATTACAACAGAAAAAATGATTTTGGCATTGGAATCAAACCAACTAAAAATATAAATCTAACAATCTCCCTTTTTGGCTATTTCGATAACAAAATCATACAGCAATACTAACGCTTCGACGTGATGTCTATAATATCTCAATTATAGACAAAAAGTCAAATTCGTATATACATTACAAACATTAATGCAAAGATATGCCTAACTTTAACTCTTCCCTGCAAGTTGCTTCACTTCATCAAGGTCATGATCATATAATTTGTAATAGGTTACACATCACCACTAAATAAAACCTTGAAAAGCATAAGCATAAATATATAATTAAATATGCACAAAATTTATATTTATCCCCCTCAAAATATTCCTACTTTACTATTCCCCCCATATATGCATTATCCCCCTTTATCTAACTCCCTTAACAAATTTTTTCCATGAAGAATATAACTTTTCCCCCCTTTTTGTTATAAGAATAAATAAAGCAACAAGTATGGAAAACAGTAAATCAAATAATGAACAAGAATCATGCAGATAAAATAATGTCAATTATTGTAGATAGCATATCATGTTCAAGCAAAGAGGTTCTAGTTAGCAAAGATATATGCTAATCACGAAAACTTATAACTAAACTTCAAAAAACCCTTCATCACCAATTCTCAACTTTTCATGGATTTAATTTAGAATTTTGAAAGCAAAATTGCCCTAAAAAGTATTTAGCACAAATACTTGACATGCATTGTTATGTAATACATATCATATTCGAAATATATATCAATTAAGCTTCTAAACACGTGATTTTCATTAATATGATACATGTACTATGCATATAATAATTCATCAACAATTCAATATATATACGCTAAGCAAGACAGAGTACAAGTACATATTGTGCTAATAATACGGATTCTACAAAGTGATATCCATATATAAGAGAATTTAGAAAGCCTCTAACCCATTATTTTTCAACTAATTCTTTTATCCCTCAAATGCAATATTTGTCTCTCAAATTATGTAATTTTGCATTCAAACTTGTAATGTTTTTGTAAAGGTATATTCCTTTTTTATGGAGACTTCCTCCCTAGCGGAGGCTAGTTATTTCCATTTGATAGCATTTGTTTATCTTTCCACTATGATAACCCTTTTTCATTCCATCTACATTTTTTTTCTCCCAAGCTTTTCTTTTATTTTTTCAATCAAAATTACATTACCAAAATCTCACTGCATTAATCACGATAATTTTTTTAGTCTTTCTTTTCCTAAATAAACAGTATGTAGGAGCTTCTGAAGTTTCAAATTAAAAGTAAGAGCATAACCCATGTAATTACTTCAACATGCATCAATGTAGATCGTCCAGTGTATGTGTGGAATATACACAAAAACTCTTACCTGATTGTGTTGTAATAAAAACTGCAGAAGCGGAAATGAAACAAAGGAAGAAAGTACACCGGGTTAAGTTATGGACTATGTCGCTTTCTTTAAGACGTTTCGCGGCTCTTCCCGGTATTGTGCTAGCAGTTCTGATTGTGCCACGCCATCCCCAGGATGAAACAACCTAGATACCCTCTATATAATCGATTTGCTCTTTGATCGATTGCTCGACAATAACACTCTTTTTAATTGCTCGGAATAGGTAAACCTTTTACTGCCGGAGGCAAAAAAAATTTATCCGATAATTAAAGAGAAAAAAAAATTGAACGAAAAAAATACGTTGAGGGATTCCGCAAACGTTGAGGAAATCATGGGAGTGTTTTTTAGGAAGTGGTTATCACCACTTCAATTCAAAATAAATTTTATTTATTTAATAAATAAAATTTTCTAAAACTATTTTTTGTAAAAAGATTATACTTTACACAAGACAAGCCCAATGCCCGAGACGAGACTGGACTGGACCGGGTTGGGTCAATTGGTCAGCGCGCGTGTGTAGAGAGACACATTCATCCAAGTCCTCACCCAATAGCACAAAAGTGTAATACCTAAAGGGCTCAAGCCCTTAACCAAAATATACCTTATAAAAACCCATGAAAGGTTTTATCTTTCTCCTATGTGGGACTTGGGAAAACATCACCCAGTTATTGAATTGTCAAATCATTATGTATATATATCTCCAAATTAAGCATTTAAATATGAAAATCTAGAGATATATAATAATAAAAACAGTTATAATCATATGTATGCAAGTAATAATTTTTTTAAAACATATAGACAATTAGCAATCAAAAATTCAAAACCAAAATCAACTTTGTTTTAGTACCTATGCAAGGAGCTAAAATCAACCAAAACATCAAACTCACCCAAGTATAGCCATCCATCTAGCCAATTCCATGCTAGGCGGACTATTTATCACCTAAGTAGGTGCAATGATCCCTTTCGGAATCTAAATCTTCCTAATTCTTGTAGTACTATCATTCTTGTTTCCATCACTTTTCAAAATCATAACCTTGTTGTTTTTTGTTTTTCTCTCTTTTGGTTTAGGTTTCGGTTTAAGAATTGGAACACTCTTTTGTATCTGTTGTAAAGCTTGCTGAAAAAATTCTCTCAAGTGGCCTTTCCTGTCGCAATACTCACACCAAAAGGGCTGTGGGAATGTATGCTTATACCCATCAAAAGGCATCACTTGATCTTCAAGAACTTTCGAATGGAAAACTTTTGAAAAATCGATTTTTGAACAAAACATTATTTTCCCGTTTGGATGTTCTTGGCTTTCTTTGGAACTTAAGGATTTCTATCAACGAACGTTTTAGACTTAGAAGAACTAGCACCATTGAAACTTGAATTTTGAGAAGCCACTTTCACAAAGACGACATTGTTTTTCTTTTTAGCATCAAAATTTAAGAATCTAAGTCCTTGTTTATTATTTCCACGCTTTTGATTTGAAAGCATTGATTCAAGTTTCTTGTAATTAATTTTTAACCCAACTTTGACAATTACACGTTCTTAAAGTCGTTTAATTTTATCCTTATACTACAAATTTTCCTTTTTTTAAAGAACTAATTAAACAAAGACAATTTTCTTTTTCGCTTTAAATAGCCTAATCTTCTTTAAAAATTTGGTCATTTCGGCCTTTGAATTTTATGAACTTGTTTTTTTCTTTTTTAAAATCAAGAAGGTTTTTTTAAAAAAATAAATAAATTGTGTTTTAGATGTAAGTTTTGAATTTTTCACAAAAAGTTTTTGATATTCTAGTCGATGAGCGTCATAGGCCGATTGAAGATCCGAAAAGTCTTCCCCTTCATCAGAAAGTGAATTTTTGGAATTAAAATTTCTTGATTCACTTCTTCTAAAGCAACTTTTGCGCCAAAAGCTACATACTTATGAGAATCCTTTTAAGTGTCCGAATTTTTCTCATCAACACTAAGTGTGGCATGCATTCCCTTTTTACCAAGTGCTTTCTCTAGTCTCTTAATCTTTATAGGGCATTCTAAAGCTTTATGACCTCTACATTGAAGCTCAAAGCAATTCTCACTTAATTGGGGTTTAATCTCGAGATTTTCTTTCCCTAATTTCCCAAAATTTTGACCATTATTACAGGATTTCTAATTTAGTTTCATAAATTTATTAAAATTACATGTAAAATTAACTATCTCTTAAAAATCAAACATAGATCATTTATTGGATTCAACTATGTTCTCATCTTTAGATTTAAATGCAATGATTTGATTTGCATTTTTCTTTTGAGTACTGTATTTTAAAAGTCGGTTAGACTCAAAAGTTTGAAAAGAGCTAATCATTTTTTTTTCCGTTAAGGAAATAAAATCCTTACTTTCTTCAATGGCAATAATTTTTTGAAGGAACCTATCAGGCAAAGACCATATGATTTTCTTTATAACACGAGATTCATAAATTATTTCGCGAAGGTTTTAAAGAGAATTCACTATGTTTTTTAGCTTACTATAAAAAGTATCAAATGACTCATCCTCTTTTATCTTTATAGTTTCAAAATATGTCACGAGCTTTTGAATTTTAGAACTTTTTGATAAACGCATAATATTGTCATGTATAAGCTCTTTAGGGAGTCGCTTGACGCATTTGTCGCTTTTATTCTGTCTAATTATCCACTTATCTCGAGATTAGTGCCTTAGCGAGTTTTGTATCTAACATGGCCCAAGTTGGTGTGCATTTTGTAGTATTCCATGTGTTTGTAGGATTGGGATACAATGGCATTGCATAAATTGATCAAGTGTTAGCCAAAAGCTCACAAGAATGCTGATTTGAAGAGATCCCAGAACCATGATCGATCATGGTATTAGCATGATCGATCATGGTGCAAAAAAAAATCTCAACTCCAGAACACTCCATGATCGATCATGGTATTAGCATGATCGATCATGCCTTCGGGCAACTTCCTCCTTTCATACCCAAAATGGGCTATTTTAGTGGTTTAAGTTATTTTAGATATTTAGTTAGATATTTTGCAGCATTTTAATATATATTATTTCTCTTAGCTTCTAGGCTAAGATATCTTTATCTTTGTATAAGTTTTAGAGAGAAGGGAGAGCTAAAGCTTGGTAATTTTCTTCTTTCCTCTTGTAAGTTACTTTGATTTTAAGAAATGAATGCTTCTTTTGTAATTCTTGCTTCGAGTATTATGGAGTAGTCTTTTGCTAAGGTTACGGAGGTGAATCGCGATATAATATTTGGTGATTAATGGTTAAATCCATGTTTAAAGTTTGAGAAATATTTATAAATCCTTTTCTTCTTCATTTCCTCCATTCTTTCTAGTTTTCTAGGTATTTTCATATTCAATTAAGACTTTATATGCCTTGTATATTTAGTGTTTGGTTTTTTATGAACATACAACATATTTATATGGTTCTAGAAAACTTGTAGTCTCTTTCCCCCATTCATGGAGTTTTAGTCCTTTTTGTAGAAATTATAAATATATCATAAAACTCCATAGATGGATTGTTAAATTTGTTTAGCTTATCCTTGATTCATTTATTGATATATTGAGTGCTTCTTACACTTTATGTGATTCTTAGACTCTTTATTTTCTACCATAAGTGATAAATGATGAATTGACAAATTTATCCTATAAACTTCATTCCGGTTCATTGTTAGGATTCATTTTCTAATTTTCATTCTTTAAACCATGAGATTACATACACTTGCTGTATGTTAAATCTTTATATGATGAGTTTGTTATATCTATTTCGGATTAGCTTCATCGGGAATGGGTTGCCTTGTTTCACACCCGTAGCTAAGAGGTAGGAATGATAAACTCGTCTTTGGTGGAATGTTGATTGGCTCTTTCTTGATATAGTTTCAATCCGGGAATGAGTCGCCTAGCGTCGCACCCTTTGCTATTGAGAGATACACCAACATTCCCCATATCTCGAGAAACCTTGTGTTGAAATCTTCGTATGAGCTAGTGATCACCGTCTCTTAAATCGTAACTAACCTCCACTTACCTTAGTGGTTTCTTATTAATTTTCACATCCGTTTTACAATTTCGTTGTTTCACAACAATTTCAACTTAGAAAACCAGAAAAACCATTTAATTCGTAATCCATTCCATTCCTTTTCACTTATCCCTGTGGTTCGACACTCGGACTTTTGAGACTATACTATAACTTGGCGTGTCTGCACTTGGGCTACCACAACGCGATATTATCCGCGCTTCAAGTTTTTGGCACCGTTGCCGGGGACTAAGGCAAAAGGCGGATTCCGGGTTTTGTATAAACCCAATCTTTGTAAGTATCTCTCCATTTAATTAATTTATTTTTCTCTCTTATTCTTATTTGACTTTGTAGAGTCCCGAGGAGCCACTTGAACAAGTTTTCCTAAGCCTATGCAAGGGCGATTGTTCGTGGATATTCGAATTAGCCCTCCCACATCTCCAAGAATGGCAAACCAAGGAAGAGCGGCGGATCACGAGAGCGATAATGAAGGGGAATGTGCCAACAATGTTCCTCCAGTTAGGACAATGAGGGACTACCTTCAACCGCCTCGGGCAACTTCGAACTCATGCATCGTACTTCCCACCGGACAGGCCAGTGTGTTCTCTTTCAAGCCAGGTATGCTTCAACATATCCCATCTTTTCATGGTATGGAGTCTGAAAATCCATTCTTGCATTTGAAAGACTTTGAAGAAGTCTGCTCCACATTTCGTGAGGCAAATATAGACGAGGATGTCATGCGATTAAAACTCTTTCCTTTCTCCCTAAAAGACAAAGGAAAAATTTGGCTAAATGCTCAAAGACCGCAATCAATTCGGTCTTGGCAAGAGCTTCAAGAGGAGTTTCTAAAAAATTTCTTTCCCGTTCATAGAACCAATGCTTTAAGAAGGGCAATATCAAATTTTTCGCCAAAAGAAAATGAAAGTTTTTATAAATGTTGGGAAAGATACAAGGAACTTTTAAACGCATGCCCTCACCACGGTCACGAAACTTGGAGCCTTGTTAGTTTCTTTTATGAATCCCTCACCCCTGATATGCGTACGTTTGTCGAGATCATGTGTAATGGTCAATTCTTAAGTAAGAATCCCGATGAGGCTTTGCTATATTTCGATGAATTAGCAGAAGGTGCCCAAAATTGGAACACCTATACTGAGGAACCCAAAGCCAAAATTCAAGGAAGGGGTGGGTTGTACCAAGTGTCCAACGAGGATGACATGGGTGCGAGATTATTCTAATTGTCTAAGAAAGTAAAGGCAATGGAAGCAAGTAAGCTTAAGGAGGTCAACGTAGTATCCTCGAGTAAGTTGTGTGTTATTTGCGAAAATTTGGGACACACTACCGAGGATTGCCCTACCATTCCCGCTTTTCGGGAAGTCCTCAAAGATCCCGCTCAAGTCAATGCTTTGCACCAGTACAATCAAAACCAAAACCAGAATGACCCTTATTCTCAAAGGTACAATGAGGGATGGAAGAATCACCCCAATTTCAGTTAGGGAGGAAATCAAGGTCAGAACCACAACCAATATCATCAAAACCAAAGGCAACAACAACCTCAAAACTCTTTTGTTCCACCTCATAATCAAAATCCCAACCAAAAGTTGGAAGCTTTGTTGAGATCATTTGTGGACAAAACGGATCGTGATGTGGGTGAGTTAAAAACTCAAATGTCTAAACTCACCACCGCCCTAGCTACCCAAGAGAAGGGAAAATTTCCCTCTCAACCTTTAGTTAATCCTAGAGGCCAAGTTCAAGTCATAGAGGGAGGGGAGTCTAGCACCAAGTTAGAAGAACTTAAATCTATCACAATCTTAAGGAGTGGGAAGGAGGTACACAAAACTATTGTTCCTAAAACCCCCAAGGTAGAGGACATAGTTGAGCCTATGAGAGTTGAGAAGGATGTGAGTGAAGAAAAGAAAAGAGAGGAAGAGAAACAAGGAAATGAAGATCTCGAAAAAATAAAAAATGGGACCAAGGTCCCATTTTTGGAGAGATTAAGCCAACCATCCAAATCTAATACCAAGATTTTGGACGTTTTTAGACAAGTGAAAATCAACATTCCATTGCTTGATGCGGTCAAGCTAATACCTTCGTATGCTAAGTTCCTCAAGGACTTATGTACTACCAAACGGAGGTTGAATGTCAAGAAGAAGGCCTTCATGGCGGAGCAAGTGAGCTCCATAATGCAAGGCACGAGGGCCCCCAAGTTCAAAGACCCCGGTTGTCCCACAATTTCATGTTTCATAGGAAATTGTAGGATAAAAAATGCGTTGTTAGATTTGGGAGCAAGTGTGAATGTGCTCCCATATTCAGTATATCAACAATTGGGGTTGGGTGAGTTGAAACCCACGAGGGTTACAATCCAATTAGCGGACCGATCCGTTAAAATCCCAAGAAGGATAGTCGAGGATGTACTTGTCCAAGTAGACAAGTTTTATTTTTCGGTTGATTTCATCATCCTCGACATGCAACTAGTGTTGAATCCCGCTAATGAGATTTTGGTTATCCTTGGACGACCATTTCTTGCCACTTCTAATGCTATAATAAATTGCAAGAACGGAATCGTGAAGTTAACATTTGGAAACATGACTCTAGAGCTAAACGTGTTCTCTTTGAGTAATAAAAAAAATGACGATGATGAAGAGGAAAGCGAACACGTGAACATGATAGAGTCATGTATCCAAGACCACTTTGTGGCAAACTTCGAATCGGGCTCAATGGAAGGTTATCTAACCACTTCTGATGAACCCGAGGATTGTATGCAAGTGTTTTGCTTATGTGACAAATAGGTTGAATGCTTGGAGAAAGAGGAAAACACATCATCGTCCACCAAAAAGCTTGAAGGACAAATGGATCTCAAGCTATTGCCTAGCAATTTGAAGTATGCCTTCTTAGGAGCTTCAGACACTTACCCCGTCATCATTTCGTCCGATCTCTCGGACGACCAAGAGGTAAGGTTGGTTAATTTTCTTGGTAAATACAAAAAGGCTTTTGGTTGGTGTGAGAACCCGCGTTCTCGACGCCCGGGGGTCCCCGTGGGCGGCGATTCCATTTGTTGATTTGGAAATCGGTTTTGAAAAAAAATAAGAGTCGCCAGTTTGTTTTACTAAACAAACAAAAAAGATTTGTGTAAAAGAGACGTATTTATGGACTAAATATCCCCTTATACACAATATATGCGAAACCAGTTGATTCGAAGGTTCGGGGATTAAGTTACGAATCGGGAAGGTGTTAGGCACCCAATTCGCCCTTTCGGTCTCTTGAGTAGGATATGCGTGTGTTATAATTCAGCTCTTGCATGCTATTGCTATTACTTTATAACTTTTCTTGCTTGCCTTAGAAATCGGGATTTTGGGGTTGGGATGAAAACTATGTGTTTCCTAGTTCGCCCATGATTTTTGAAAATAAGTGTGTGTGTGTGTGTGATTTGAAAAAGAGAGTTTGATAATAATAGATGCAATGAAACAAGTGATTTTGTAAAGCATTGGGCTTTTTAGAAACTGATTCAATGTGGAATCTTATATTCGATATTATATGAGGCGAGTTGACCGATCGTATACCATAGTCTATAGATTAAACCGGTATAGATGGCAATAGTGCTCTCATGATCGAGTATTTATCACATACACACCGTAATCTATGAGTTAGATTGGATATGTAGCGATTATCGATTCCTTCGTATAACGATACCGCTAATCCGGACTTTTGGAAAAGTAAGAAAGTAATAATATTATTTTGGAATTGGATTAGGGTTTATTATACGCCTTTAGTTTTGAAAACAATTTAAAAAAGGGTTTTGAAAAGCTATCAAGTAATAGAAATTATGCAGACAAGAATATAAATTATAAAACTAACGAATAAATAAAAGAAGAGAGAGAAAATTATACCCGAGCCTTCTTGGAAGGAGAGAATAAGGATCTCTTGGTGTGTACCACCAAATTCCCTTGATTGTTGATGATAAAAATGAATGGAGGGGGGTCTATTTATAGTTGAAGAAAATACTTGGAGAGCAAGAAAAGAGATTGCAACTAGGACTCTTGGAAATTATCGCGAGACCTTCCCACCATTGGATCATCCTGATTTTTGGATACATGTTGTAAATAGGAATCTTCTAGATCGTGTAAAAATTTCAGGTCGATCGGAGTTCGGGAAGGTTCCCTTTCGTTCTGATTGGTACGAAGAGTTTGTGTCCGCCTAGGAAAGGTAGTTGTTGTAGACAAGGTCCCTTGTTTGCACGAGAAGTCCGGTTTTAACCGTTGGATCAAGCTGAATTTTGGATATGTATTGCCAATATAAGTATTTTACACCCTGTAAAAATTTGAGGACGATCGGAGTTCAGGAAGGACTCGATCTCCTTGGCTTGGTACAAAGAGTTTGTTCCCGCATAGAAAACGTACTTGCGTACAAAAACCTCGACAACTGAACTTCCAACCGTTGGATTATGCTGATTTTTTGATATGTTTTCCCTCCAAATGTTTTCTAACTTGTGTACAAATTTGAGGTCGATCAGATTTCGAGAAGGCCACTATTTATTTTAATTTTCTACGAAGGACATTTCAACTGGAATTGCTCGGTAGACAAATTGATTCTTGAGGACCCCATGTCCGACAAAGATGAAATTTTAATATGCTCTTCCCCACAATGAGGCCTATCCACTTACCAAACTTCAAACCATTTTAACTTCGAGAAGACCTCCATTTGACCACCCGAAATAAACTCGCGATTTTCTGAATTTTCGGAGATCCGACCGTCGGATTTAGCTGATTTTCGAGTATGTTACTCCTTATGATAATTTCCAACAACTCTCAAAGTTTGAGGATGATCCCAAATGCGTAACTCTGCTTTCACAAGTTTTCAGGAGTTTTGACGGTCTTCGATTCTGACAATTTTCGATAATTCTGTAACTCCTCATCCGGGGTCCTTTCGGCTTTCTTCTTTGACCTGTATCACATGAACAAACTACATGTGCATCTAGGAATGCTCGTGCGTGCATGCATGTTTATTTCTTTGAAAATTAGGATTCTTGCGGGGGTCGTAAAATGAGGTGTTCACAGACCCTCTCGGCCTGGGTTCTTTGTGAAGCAAAGAAACCAGGACGATAATGAGAACGCATCATTTTGCGGCACTCGCATGAATCACAGATGATATTTTGAAAATAATGCAATGCAAATGATGCTGTGCTATACTGCTTCTCTCTCTCTCCATGGGATGGATGGGCGATGTTTGGAACATATCTTGTGTCTTGCTGTGATGTGTGAACCATGTAGAGGGGTGAGCCCCCTGCTCTAGTGAAGTGTACTAGCCGTGTAGAGGGTGAGCCCCTTCTTTAATAGGATTGTGAATCGTGTAGAGGGTGAGCCCCTTCTTTAATAGGATTGGGAACCGTGTAGAGGGTGAGCCCCTACTTTAACGGGATTGGGAACCGTGTAGAGGGTGAGCCCCTGCCTTAACGGGATTGGGAAACCGTGCAGAGGGTGATCCCCTGCTTTAACGGGATTTGAGAACCGTGTAGAGGGTGAGCCCCTGCCTTAACGGGATTGGGAACCGTGTAGAGGGTGAGCCCCTGCCTTGACGGGATTTAGAAACCGTGTAGAGGGTGAGCCCCTGCCTTGACGGGATTGGGAACCGTGTAGAGGGTGAGCCCCTGCTTTAACGGGATTGGGAACCGTGTAGAGGGTGAGCCCCTGCTTTAACGGGATTGGGAACCGTGTAGAGGGTGAGCCCCTGCTTTAACGGGATTTGAGAACCGTGCTTGAGAACCGTGTAGAGGGTGAGCCCCTGCCTTAACGGGATTGGGAACCGTGTAGAGGGTGAGCCCCTGCTTTAACGGGATTGGGAACCATGTAGAGGGTGGGCCCCTGCTTTAACGGGATTGGGAACCGTGTAGAGGGTGAGCCCCTGCTTTAACGGGATTGGGAACCGTGTAGAGGGTGAGCCCCTGCTTTAACGGGATTTGAGAAGCGTGCTTGAGAACCGTGTAGAGGGTGAGCCCCTGCCTTAACGGGATTGGGAACCGTGTGGAGGGTGAGCCCCTGCTTTAACGGGATTGGGAACCGTGTAGAGGGTGAGCCCCTGCTTTAACGGGATTGGGAACCGTGTAGAGGGTGAGCCCCTGCTTTAACAGGATTGGGAACCGTGTAGAGGGTGGGCCCCTGCTTTAACGGGATTGGGAACCGTGTAGAGGGTGAGCCCCTGCTTTAACGGGATTTGGGAACCGTGTAGAGGGTGAGCCCCTGCCTTAACGGGATTTGAGAACCGTGTAGAGGGTGAGCCCCTACTTTAACGGGATTGGGAACCGTGTAGAGGGTGAGCCCCTGCCTTAACAAGATTGGGAACTGGACTGTGTGAACTGTGCTTGTGAACCGTGTAGAGGGTGAGCCCCTGCTTTAACGGACTTGTGAACAGTGCTTGTGAACCGTGTAGAGGGTGAGCCCATGCTTTAACGGACTTGTGAACTGTTCTTGTGAACCGTGTAGAGGGTGAGCCCCTGCTTTAACGGACTTGTGAACAGTGCTTGTGAACCGTGTAGAGGGTGAGCCCCTGCTTTAACGGACTGTGTGAACCGTGCTTGTGAACCGTGTAGAGGGTGAGCCCTGCTTTAACGGACTTGTGAACTGTGCTTGTGAACCGTGTAGAGGGTGAGCCCCTGCTTTAACGGACTTTGTGGGATTGTTCTGTCAGTGATTTTAGCATGGTGTATGTTTGCTGGGGATATGATGATTGATTGTATGCTGGCTAAGAATTGATGGTATGATGATTGATGGCCTGCTGGGGAGTTGAGAATTCCTACTGGCTAGGATAAAGGCTGAGAGTTGATGATCTGCTGAGGATATGAGAACTCCTACTAGCATGGATAATGGTTGATGTGCGGGTTAATGATCTGCTACGGAAATGAGAATTCCTACTGGCTAGGATAATGGCTGAGGGTTGATGCTGAGGAGGTGAGAGTCTCATAGAGAAAGAGTTCCGGTGTGATTTTTTTTTTTTTTTTTTTGAAAAGAAGTACTTTTGGCTGGCCTCTTTTTCCTTGAGAAATGATCAAGTTACGTTCTCTCTGTTCTCGAAACTTCGTGTATGAATTTTGGACTTTGCCTCTTGCTCAGCTTCCGTGGCATTTTTCTTTTATCACTAGGGTGCGATTCTGCTTATTGTTTCCTGACTTCGCGAGAAAAGAATTTTTTGTGCCTGCATCATTTTCTATTTTTCGATGCCCTTATTCCTCCTTGATTAATTGAAAGCTTTTTGATACAGCCTTTTTTTTTCAGCTTACTTTTTTTCTTTTGCATGGTCAGCAGCCTTCCTCACCCAAGACGTAGCCCTGGGCTTTTTAGCCTAGCTGTCACTCTTGGTGTGGCTCTCGCTGCCATCTTTTTTCCTTTTTTTGTTTTTTTTCAATATTCATTTCTTTTGGCACTGTGGGATTTATCCTCTTTTCTACTCTTTCAATTTTTTCTTGTACCCACTTTGTTTTCTCTCACTTTGTCAGGTTTTCTGAGCATCATCGTCCTTGCGATTTTGATAATGTTTACTTTGGAAGTTCGCATTTGACATCGTCGTGCTATGTTTGTGATTTTTGGTCCGAGAACCTTTGGGAGCGTATCATGAAAACTTTTTGGGCGAGAAGAAGCTAGGCCAAAAGTCCTTTTTGTGGGGGCTTGGTCCCTGCGTTTTTTACGAAATCTTATCATTCCAGTCTTTCTCTCTATCTTTCTCTGATATCCTCTCAAATGGGGCTTTTTGGTTTTAGAGAAGGCTTGACTTTGCCCGTAGGAAGGGCTTGGATTGGATTGGTGCCTGTGGAAAGGGCTTGGATTGGATTGGTGCCTATAGAAAGGGTTTGGATTAAATTGGTGCCTGTGGAAAGGGCTCTGGATTGGTGCTTGTAGAAAGGGCTTGGATTTGCCTGTAAAAAGGGCTTGGATTGGATTGGTGTCTATAGAAAGGGCTTGGATTCGTGCCTCTAGAAAGGGCTTTGGATTCGTGCCTATAAAAAGGGCTTGGGATAGGTGCCTATAGAAAGGACTTGGAATTTGATTTGTCTTTCTGGGAGGATTTGGGATGTGATTTACCTCTCTGGGAGAAAATGTGAAGTGATTCACCTCTCTGGGAGACTTGTGAAGTGATTTGACTCTCTGGGAGGGCTTATGAAGTGACTTGCCTCTCTAAGAGGGCTTGTGAAGTGATCTTATCATGACGATCTGGTCGGTGATGGTGGTGTGACTAATCATCGAGGTATATACCAAGATGCGGTGGTGAAGCCTGTCTGGTAGGCCATGGAGCTTAGTGCCTATGTATTCTTGGACTGGTGCGCGGTACACTTATGCAAGTGTTCATGTGTGTGCACTATCCAAATGCTTATGCCATGCTTCCCTAAAATTTCGAGTATTCGCATACTTCTTAAATCATCGCACCAACATTGTAAAAACTTGGTTTTGAAAAGGTTTCGAATCTTGAGTTGCCTGATTTATGGAGTATGTTACGCTACTTGAAATTACCTAAATGCAGATGCATGCAAGACCGATAATTTTCCGAGAACATAGCAACAGTGAAAAGACAAATATTGATTTTTGGTCAATCAGTGAGTGAGCGTAAGGTGATAAGAGAAATGGAGTGCTGCCGACTTGAGATTTTGCTGATCTTGTGTCATGCTTCCATCTTTGACAAGTTGCTATCTTCCTCGAGTCCGTGTGCGTTACTGCTTTTTGCTCTTACCCTCAATCTCAGGAGGCTTACCGATATTCTTCAGAGGTAGAATTTCTGATTCTGTTGATAAGACGACCATGGGGTTGTGATGGTGTGGGTTAAGCCACCCTTAGTGCAAATGATAAATGGAGAGGCTAGTCTTGGGGGAGTGGGTCGGGTCTTATTGTCGATACCCTCAGTAGATGTACCCTTGGTAGATGTACCCTTGCCACCCTCAATATGTGTGAATGATGATGGTGAGGCTAGTCTTCGGGGAGTTGTTCTGGTCTTCTTGTCGAAATCTTTACTGCATATACCCTTGGCACCCTCAGTGTATGCGAGCGATGATGGTAAGGCTGTTTGGGTCTTCTTGTCGATACCCTCAGTAGATGTACCCTTGGCACCCTCAATATGTGTGAACAATGATGGTGAGGCTAGCCTTCAGGGAGCTGTTCGGGTTTTCTTGTCGACACCCTCAGTGCATATATCCTCTGATCCTCAGTGTATGTGAATGATGATGGTAAGGCTAGTCTTCGGGGAACTGTTATGATCTACATCAAGGATGGCTTAAGGATTATGGTTTTGAAGGGGCTGGTTATGTTTAGGGTTCAACCAGGCTATTTCGGGATCTTGCGGCGGTAGTACAACGATGTTGGCAAGGGCCACAGGAAGTAGGTGGTTGATGTTGGCAGGAACTGGGATAATGTATTATAGATTGTTAGGTGGAGCTACTGGGTCTCGAGTTTGGTTGCCTTCGGTTGGGTATGGATTTGGATTGGATTGGTTTGGTTCAGCAGGTATTCTGACAGCGATTAAGGCTCAAGATGGGCTTGGGTGGCCACTTGGTGATCTTTCATGATGGCTACAAACTCGATCAGATCGTGGATTAGATGATAGAGGTGTTCAAGGGTTAAGGTGCCACCCTCGGTTTGTGGGAGAACGGGACCAGGCGGAGGACCCGCTGCATGAGAAGCTTCACCTTAATTACCCTCAGTATCGTCGACCCTGATTTGATGAAGTAGTAGCTCGGTGTTGCAATGAGGAGGCATGATCGGTAGTGAATCTGATCTCGTGAGTCGTCTAGTTTGCCAGCAGTAAATAATCGGAGTGTTGTGAAGAATGGGGAGAGAGAAGTCGGAGATTTGACCGAAAAATTAATATTTTCCCATGAGTTGCATAATTCTCGGAAAATTGTGACTCGACAAAAAAATAAAATCGAAAACCACTTTTTGGTGATAAGGCAAAAATAGACCGACAGCAACAACTTGAGAGCCCCGTGGATAGGTTTAGGGTAGGAATATGAATTCCCGGGTTGCCCTTATAACCTTCCGATTTTAAAAATTAATTTTTGAAAAATTCATTTTAGAAAATGACTCGGTTTTTTTAAAAAGATTTTGAAAAAACAATTTTTAAAAATCGGGAAGTTCTCTCCTCTTAGAGTTGCTTTACATGGAAATAGTGACAGGGAAATTCTCACTAACGAGTTTTAGTGAGGGATTTCTACGGACTGGGGTTGGACAGCCACCGGCCGTACTTGCCAAACCAAGAGTTGGTATGTATGACAAGGCCTTTTGTTCACTAGTCTCACGACCGACGGTCAAGAAAACATGCAGAAATTCGTGTGTACTAGGCTGACACATCCTATATGCAAGCGTGGTTGAAAGGGGTAAGGTTTAAGGCTCCCTCCTATTTGGCTAGGTCTTGCTATATACCCGAAGGGCGAGTACGTGCAAGGACCTTTTGATATACATTCTGGGTACGTGAGTGTTCTCGTCACTCGATATACCTCAGTTTGGTACCTGGCCAAGGAGAGTGGTCCCATGCGCTTTCGGCTAGTGTAGACCCGCAAGTCCACGGCCTAATCACGACTTTGGTCCCGAGGTTGATAGGGTAAATTCACACTCGCGATAATGCATGATGATAGTGGGTGCGTGCAAAATAACAATTATGGAGGTATATTATGATAAGCGCTTTAGGGTTTGTTCGAGTACTTTCAAATTTTATTTATGAAAAGTTTTTCCTCAAACAATTATTACAAACAAAAAGGAAATTAGGGTATCCACCTAAATCGCATCTATGTTATCCAAAAACTAAGGCCAAAAAAGAAAGCATGCAAACATAAATAATTATCCACGCATATTCTACTCTTGTTTAGAGTCTAATCCTCTTAACAAATCCCCAGCAGAGTCGCCACTGTGAGAACCCGCGTTCTCGACGCCCGGGGATCCCCGTGGGCGGCGATTCCGTTTGTTGATTTGGAAATCGGTTTTGAAAAAAAATAAGAGTCGCCAGTTTGTTTTACTAAACAAACAAAAAAGATTTGTGTAAAAGAGACGTATTTATGGACTAAATATCCCCTTATACACAATATATGCGAAACCAGTTGATTCGAAGGTTCGGGGATTAAGTTACGAATCGGGAAGGTGTTAGGCACCCAATTCGCCCTTTCGGTCTCTTGAGTAGGATATGCGTGTGTTATAATTCAGCTCTTGCATGCTATTGCTATTACTTTATAACTTTTCTTGCTTGCCTTAGAAATCGGGATTTTGGGGTTGGGATGAAAACTATGTGTTTCCTAGTTCGCCCATGATTTTTGAAAATAAGTGTGTGTGTGTGTGTGATTTGAAAAAGAGAGTTTGATAATAATAGATGCAATGAAACAAGTGATTTTGTAAAGCATTGGGCTTTTCAGAAACTGATTCAATGTGGAATCTTATATTCGATATTATATGAGGCGAGTTGACCGATCGTATACCATAGTCTATAGATTAAACCGGTATAGATGGCAATAGTGCTCTCATGATCGAGTATTTATCACATACACACCGTAATCTATGAGTTAGATTGGATATGTAGCGATTATCGATTCCTTCGTATAACGATACCGCTAATCCGGACTTTTGGAAAAGTAAGAAAGTAATAATACTATTTTGGAATTGGATTAGGGTTTATTATACGCCTTTAGTTTTGAAAACAATTTAAAAAAGGGTTTTGAAAAGCTATCAAGTAATAGAAATTATGCAGACAAGAATATAAATTATAAAACTGACGAATAAATAAAAGAAGAGAGAGAAAATTATACCCGAGCCTTCTTGGAAGGAGAGAATAAGGATCTCTTGGTGTGTACCACGAAATTCCCTTGATTGTTGATGATAATAATGAATGGAGGGGGGGTCTATTTATAGTTGAAGAAAATACTTGGAGAGCAAGAAAAGAGATTGCAACTAGGACTCTTGGAAATTATCGCGAGACCTTCCCACCATTGGATCATCCTGATTTTTGGATATGTGTTGTAAATAGGAATCTTCTAGATCGTGTAAAAATTTCAGGTCGATCGGAGTTCGGGAAGGTTCCCTTTCGTTCTGATTGGTACGAAGAGTTTGTATCCGCGTAGGAAAGGTACTTGTTGTAGACAAGGTCCCTTGTTTGCACGAGAAGTCAGGTTTTAACCGTTGGATCATGCTGAATTTTAGAAATGTATTGCCAATATAAGTATTTTACACCCTTTAAAAATTTGAGGACGATCGGAGTTCGGGAAGGACTCGGTCTCCTTGGCTTGGTACAAAGAGTTTGTTCCCGCATAGAAAACGTACTTGCGTACAAAACCTCGACAACGGAACTTCCAACCGTTGGATTATGCTGATTTTTTGATATGTTTTCCCTCCAAATGTTTTCTAACTTGTGTCCAAATTTGAGGTCGATCAGATTTCGAGAAGGCCACTATTTATTTTAATTTTCTACGAAGGACATTTCAACTGGAATTGCTCGGTAGACAAATTGATTCTTGAGGACCCCATGTCCGACAAAGATGAAATTTTAATATGCTCTTCCCCACAATGAGGCCTATCCACTTACCAAACTTCAAACCATTTTAACTTCGAGAAGACCTCCATTTGACCACCCGAAATAAACTCGCGATTTTCTGAATTTTCGGAGATCCGACCGTCGGATTTAGCTGATTTTCGAGTATGTTACTCCTTATGATAATTTCCAACAACTCTCAAAGTTTGAGGATGATCCCAAATGCGTAACTCTGCTTTCACAAGTTTTCAGGAGTTTTGACGGTCTTCGATTCTGACAATTTTCGATAATTCTGTAACTCCTCATCCGGGGTCCTTTCGGCTTTCTTCTTTGACCTGTATCACATGAACAAACTACATGTGCATCTAGGAATGCTCGTGCGTGCATGCATGTTTATTTCTTTGAAAATTAGGATTCTTGCGGGGGTCGCAATCAAATTGAGATCGACCTAGATGATCAAGAAAAGACCACCTTTACATGCCTTTTTGGTACCTTCGCTTATCGGAGAATGCCCTTTGGTCTGTGTAACGCACTGGCCACTTTCCAATGGTGTATGCTAAGTATTTTTAGCGATATGGTGGAAAGGACTTTGAAAGTTTTTATGGATGACTTTACTGTCTATGGTAAGTCATTCGACAATTACTTGACTAACCTGGAACAGGTTTTGGAAAGATGTGTGGAAAAACAATTGGTGTTGAATTGGGAGAAGTACCATTTTATGGTTACCAAGGGAATTGTATTGGGGCATATCATTTCGTCAGAAGGAATTGAAGTGGATAAAGCTAAAATCGAATTGATTGCCAAACTTTATACACCTAAAAATGTCAAAGATGTCCGATCCTTTCTAGGACATGCCGGGTTTTATAGGTGGTTTATCAAGAACTTCAGTTCCATTTCCAAGCCGATGTGTAATCTACTTCTCAAGGATGCGCCCTTTGAGTGGGATGCCAAGTGCGAGGAAGCCTTCGTCTCTCTGAAGCATATGCTCACTGCTGCGCCGATTATGCAGACACCGGACCGGAGCTTTCCATTCGAGTTCATGTGTGACGTAAGTGACTATGCAGTGGGAGCGGTTCTTGGTCAACGAAAAGACAAGAAACCGAGTGTGATATACTATGCAAGTAGGACTTTGAATGATGCGCAAATGAATTACACCACGACAGAGAAAGAGCTTCTGGCAATTGTTTTCGCCTTGGACAAGTTTCGATCCTACTTGATAGGATCGTCCATTGTTATTTTCACGGATCACGCGGCATTGAAGTATTTGTTCACAAAGAAAGATGCCAAGCCACGGCTTTTGAGGTGGATACTCTTGTTGCAAGAATTCCACTTGAGTATCAAGGACAAAAAGGGACTCGAGAATGTGGTGGCCGATCATCTGTCCCGACTCACTTTTACGAACAACATTGAAGAAAGTCCGATCCAAGATTCATTCCCAGACGAGCAATTGTTAGTAATCTCGACACTCTCATGGTATGCGGACATTGTAAATTATCTTGTGACCGACAAGATACCAAAGTCATGGGGCGCACAAGACAGAAAAAGGTTCTTGAGCGAAGTGGGTCGATTCTATTGGGATGAACCATACCTGTTTAAGTATTGTGCGGATCAGATTATCCAACGGTGCATCCCAGAGGAAGAAGTGGAGAGAGCTCTATCCTTCTGCCATTTTAAGGCTTGCGGAGGACACTTCTCGGCAAAGAAGACCACCGCGAAGATTTTGCAAAGTGGACTGTACTGGCCGTCGCTTTTTAAGGACGCACAACGCTTTTGCAAGGCATGCCAAAGATGCCAAATGCTTGGAGGGATCTCCAAGAGGAATATGATGCCACTTAACCCAATCCTGATGATTGAAATCTTTGATTGCTGGGGCATCGATTTTATGGGACCGTTCCCATCCTCCTACGGTAATCTTAACATTTTAGTTGCCGTAGATTATGTTTCAAAATGGTTGGAAGCCCAAGCGTGCAAGAAAAATGATCACAAAGTAGTGATCCGATTTCTGAAAGAACACATTCTTGCACGTTTTGGCACTCCCAAGGCAATAATAAGCGATGTCGGTACTCACTTTTGCAACAGACCATTTCAATCATTAATGCAAAAGTATGGTGTAAACCACAAAGTATCGCTCGCTTATCATCCTCAAACTAATGGTCAAGCCGAGTTGGCAAATAGGGAGATCAAACAGATTCTAGAAAAAACGGTAAACCCGAACCGCAAGGATTGGTCGTTAAGACTGACCGATGCACTTTGGGCTTACCGTACTGCGTATAAAACAACTCTAGATATATCTCCTTATCGCATTGTGTACGGAAAGCCATGTCATTTGCCAGTAGAGTTGGAGCACAAATCATACTGGGCAACTAAGATGGTTAACTATGATTTGAAAAAAGCCGGGCTTGACCGTAAGTTGCAAGTAGATGAAATTGAGGAATTAAGAAGAGATGCTTATGACAATGCAAAGATAAGCAAGGAACGTGCCAAAATTTTTCATGATAAATCCATTTTGAGAAAAGAATTCAAACTTGGGCACAAAGTTCTTGTTTATGATACTCGTCTACATCTCTTTCCGGGAAAGTTGAAGTCTCGTTGGACCGGTCCCTACATTGTTCGTCATGTATTTCCTTTTGGGGCTGTGAATGTTGAGGATCCCAAAACTAGCTATGTTTTCAAAGTGAATGGATAACGCCTTAAGCCGTTTTTGGAATTCCCACCTCGAGAGGAGTCCACCCCTCTCGAAGACCCGACTTATGCCTAAAAGGCATGGGTCGATTTTGTAAATAATATTTTTGTTAGTATTTTTGAGTTTCAGGAATTGTCATCGGAGATTCGGGTGTCATTGAGTCTGAACGGATTAAGTTGAGGGGGGCAATAAGGTGTTTTAGAGCAAAGAGGGCAAAGAAAATTTTTCTGGCAGATTGGTCCATGATCGATCATGGGTGAAAAAATTTCTTCAAGCAGTTAGAAGCATGATCGATCATGGTCTTCCATGATCGATCATGGAAGACTTAGATTTGGGCAGAGGGCAGCATGATCGATCATGGGTTTCCCATGATCGATCATTGAACAAAAAAACCATTTGGGCAGAATGACCCATGATCGATCATGGGTTGGCCATGATCGATCATGGTCGCGAATTAAAACAGGGGCGCTGTTTCTAAAACCCCCATTTCTCTCTTCTCCTTCTCCCAAATCTTCTCCAAACCCTAGCCCCTCTTCCCCCATTGATCCCAAACCTTCCCCAAACACCATTTCCATCATTCCCCACCTAGAATCAACCATCAAATCTTCCAATTTCGAACCTCAATCATCAAACCCATCCCAAAAATCCCCCTTTCCCTCTCTCCTCACCAATTTCAAGCCCTACCAAAACAAATCTCGAAATTTCTCATCTCTCCATCCTCTAAAGCATCACATTACTCTTTTATGGCTTCCTCTAACCCTCCCACTAAGCCAGTTGAAATTCAAGCCGCAAGGGGTGGTTATCGCGGATTTCGAAGCCGTCAAGAATTCGAATGGTGGAATTACGCCTTCAAGACGAGGACGGTCTACATCGGTACATTGGACGATTTCCCCCAACGAACAATGTTTGAGCGAAATCCAGAATGGATTAACTACTTGTGGGAACAGGGTACTCAATGTAATCTCACCATCTGTCGTGAATTTGTTGCAAGTTTAATTCCAGTTCCAAATACTCCGTATGTATATATTGCTCATGTTCGAGGGAGAATGGTCCATTTTAACCTCAATGTTTTGAGCGAGATCACGGGCATCCCGGCTTTGCCACACAATGCCTATTATCTCCCTTATTCGGATGGTACCCCCTATGTAGAGCTATCGGCTAACGACCTAGCCTCATTTCTAGCCGGTAGACCCACAGAATGGATTGGAACTCAATTCGATAGGAGCAATTTGCATGATAGCCTTAGGACGTTGTGGCTTGTAATTTCCAATGCTTTGGACCTAACCTCTCATATTCAGCACCTATACCCTTCTCAAGCGTATGTACTATATGCCATTGCAACAAACAAGCGCTGTTGTTTGCTTCGTCACATCATTGGGCGAATCGCAAGAATAATAGACTTGGTCGCCCACAATAAAACAATCAAATTTGGGTCATTGATCACTCGGGTATGTTTGCGGGCGGGAGTAAATGAAAGGGATGAGGTTGTCAAGAAAATGCCACGAGCACCTCTTAACCGATCTACCCAAACTCGGGCCGCTGGTCAATTGAGGAACTGGCCGAGTTCTTCTACAGCTGCACCACCACCGGGTGATGACGAAGAAGAAGGGGCAGAAGAAACAGGCAAGCTCTGGGCCGGTAGATGACACCAGGGAATTCATGAGAGAGCAGTTCGAACAGATGATTGCCATGATGCAAACCGGGTTCGCGAGCATAAATGAGAGGGTTGAGATAATGGTGCTGCGGCAAGATCGATTGGAGGCAGATATCGCAGCTCAGGTCGAGGCACAAGTTGCAGCACAGATGGCGACTCAGCAAGAGTTCATACGCCAGCAGTTCGAGGCGTTGTACGGTCGATTTCCCCCACCCCCACCTCTTGATATGTGATGATGATGAGATAGCCTGGAAACTCTTTAATTAACTATATTTATGCTAAGTTTTACTTTATTTCTTTTGGGTTGTATTAGAATTTAGACTTAATGTTAACTTTAGAGCTTGGTTTTAATGGTTGAATGTTATGGTTTTTGCTTTTGAATTCTAATTCTAACCCGTTTTGTGTATATTTATTGTTTATCTCTTATTTTTGTATCATGGAAAGCAAAGCCAAAGTAGCGACCGTGCATTTTCTTGTTCTCTTTCCATTGCGGACAATGTGTATTTCAAGTTGAGGGGGGTACGCTATTTATGTTGTGATTATTTTTGTCTTGGCTTGCTATTGTCTATTTCCATGAGTAGAAGAGATGTGTTTTAATTTTTATTTTTTGAGAAGTTTGAAACTTGATGATTGATTGAGTTGTTGTTCAAATGAAGACTATTGTTTCATTAGCTTTTAGCATGAATTCTTTGATCTAAATAGGAATTTGAATGATAATTTAAATTGCCTTGCTTCACTCAATCTCATATCCTGTTATATTCTCCTGTTCCACATGCTAGATCATTTCGGTTGTTTCCAATTCGGTAATAACACCTAGATTGATTTTCATTAAGAGAAGAGAAATTTTTGTCCAAAAATGATGGAAGCTCTTTCGAAAAGATCCTCCAATGAGAGGACAAAAGCATAGCACTTTGATAACTTGGATGACTTTTATCCTAATATTGACTTAAAGCTTCACTTGACTAAATCTTAAGTCTCTTTGTCTAATATTAGGGAGGGGTAAGGTTACCATATAGGAAAGGGTGAATAGCTTCCTTTGAGCTCCAATGAATGAGCAAGTTATGTAAATTTCATAAGTGAAACCGCTGCCCCCCATAGAGATAAAGAAAGTGCTTAGAATCGACAAATCTTTGAGCTTTTGTTTTTGAAAAAGTTCCCTCTTCCGTCTTGAATGATTATGACTCTTTGTGTTTATATCGAATTGTTTGTATTGAAGTCTAGTTTGTGAGCATTGAAGAATATGAGATTGTGTTCTTAAGGAGATAGGCGAATTAAATGATCATTCAAAAGTCCGTCATTTTGGAAAATTGATAGTAATGCCTCTTGCTTTGCAAATTGAAACTTGAATCTTCATTCTCTCATCATTCATCATGATCAAACTTCTAATGTTTGTAGGTATCATTTCTGAAAACCTTCACGAGATGCAACTCGTCTTCTTTGGGAACTTAGAAGTTAACATATTTTTGTATAAGCATATTAGTTTTTGTAATTATATAATTTTTGTCTTGCTAAGGGACTAGCAAGAGATAAGTTGAGGGGAGTTGATAAACGCATAATATTGTCATGTATAAGCTCTTTAGGGAGTCGCTTGATGCGTTTGTCGCTTTTATTCTGCCTAATTATCCACTTATCTCGAGATTAGTGCCTTAGTGAGTTTTGTATCTAACATGGTCCAAGTTGGTGTGCATTTTGTAGTATTCCATGTGTTTGTAGGATTGGGATACAATGGCATTGCATAAATTGATCAAGTGTTAGCCAAAAAGCTCACAAGAATGTTGATTTGAAGAAATCCCAGAACCATGATCGATCATGGTATTAGCATGATCGATCATGGTGCAAAAAAAATTCTCAACTCCAGAACACTCCATGATCGATCATGGTATTAGCATGATCGATCATGCCTTCGGGCAACTTCCTCCTTTCACACCCAAAATGGGCTGTTTTAGTGGTTTAAGTTATTTTAGATATTTAGTTAGATATTTTGCAACCTTTTAATATATATTATTTCTCTTAGCTTCTAGGCTAAGATATCTTTATCTTTGTACAAGTTCTAGAGAGAAGGGGGAGCTAAAGCTCGGTAATTTTCTTCTTTCCTCTTGTAAATTACTTTGATTTTAAGAAATGAATGCTTCTTTTGTAATTCTTGCTTCGAGTATTATGGAGTAGTCTTTTGCTAAGGTTACGGAGGTGAATCGCGATATAATATTTGGTGATTAATGGCTCAATCCATGTTTAAAGTTTGAGAAATATTTGTAAATCCTTTTCTTCTTCATTTCCTCCATTCTTTCTAGCTTTCTAGGTATTTTCATATTCAATTAAGACTTTATATGCCTTGTATATTTAGTGCTTTGTTGTTTATGAACATACAACATATTTATATGGTTCTAGAAAGCTTGTAGTTTATTTCCCCCATTCATGGAGTTTTAGTCCTTTTTGTAGAAATTATAAATAGATCATAAAACTCCATAGATGGATTGTTAAATTTGTTTAGATTATCCTTGATTCATTTATTGATATATTGAGTGCTTCTTACACTTTATGTGATTTTTAGACTCTTTATTTTCTACCATAAGTGATAAATGATAAATTGACAAATTTATCCCATAAACTTCATTCCGTTTCATTGTTAGGATTCATTTTCTAATTTTCATTCTTTAAACCATGAGATTACATACACTTGCTTTATGTTAAATCTTTATATGATGAGTTTGTTATATCTATTTCGGATTAGCTTCATCGGGAATGGGTTGCCTTGTTTCACACCCGTAGCTAAGAGGTAGGAAGGATAAACTCGTCTTTGGTGGAATGTTGATTGGCTCTTTCTTGATATAGTTTCAATCCGGGAATGAGTCGCCTAGCGTCGCACCCTTTGCTATTGAGAGATACACCAACATTCCCCATATCTCGAGAAACCTTGTGTTGAAATCTTCGTATGAGCTAGTGATCACCGTCTCTTAAATCGTAACTATCCTCCACTTACCTTAGTGCTTTCTTATTAATTTTCACAACCGTTTTACAATTTTGTTGTTTCACAACAATTTCAACTTACAAAACCAGAAAAACCATTTAATCCGTAATCCATTCCATTCCTTTTCACTTATCCCTGTGGTTCGACACTCGGACTTCCGAGACTATACTATAACTTGGCGTGCCTGCACTTGGGCTTCCACAACGCGATATTATCCGCGCTTCACTTTTCACAATTTGGTTCCTTCACTCAAAAATTACGATCAAAATATCTCAGGCTTGTTTGAAAGTAGTACAATTTGAAATCTTTTTAAACTCTTCCTTAGAAGCATGGCTCATGATTGCATTCAAATATTAAGAATTAAACTTACCAATTTCTAATTCCTTAATAGTCTATAAGGCTACTGATTTAGGTCAATTGTTCCCTTCTACAATCATAGTGGGTTTAGTAGAACAATATAAAACATGTTTGCCAAATTCTGTGTATAAATAACCATGTGAATTTTTCAATAATTATAATTAGACCAATTAAGTGTAGGAACCTTGGACTTATACGAATCAATCTTGGTAGTCATGACATAAATCAAATCAAGTAGAAAATAAAAATCAATCTAGATGCAAAACTCTAGCAAGATGAGGTAACTCTCTCTTATACGAATTGAGAAATTTTTAAGATATCTTATTGCCAAAGTTGAGTTTAGGGTTTTTATAAAAAATAATTTGAGATTTGATAAGCGGAATTAAAACTGTAAGTCTAAATTTGTGTTGTAATTTTTGACCCAATTTATCCATATTACCCCTAGAAAAAGACAAAACATATTCTCTTGCTTAGGAGTAAAATAGTTAAAAATTAATGGAGTTAACGGTTGACCACGTTGACTAATGGTTTCAGTCCAAAATGGAACCTAAACACCTATTATACAAAACTTTGGCACCCAACGTCTGGTATGCTAGAACAAACAGCACCCAAAGTCTAAATCACCCTATGTATAACATGTTTGTTTTTAGTGTTTTAATCAAAATACTCTTGAAAATGGTCATATTTTTATGAAATTTTGAGGAGGTGATTTATTCACTGTATAGATCATCTTTAGAAATTTTCATAAATTTTTTTATCAAATTAACCTTCCAAGTGGGAATCCCTTCTTTTTGTTAAAGTAAAGAAGTCATTCCTTATAACATAGCTCATATATATATATATATATATATATAGGGGAATGATCTAAAGAGGACCATTTATTTGGTCCTTAAATGCGGATCAATTATTTTGAGAGACTAAACGGATGATTTTTTTTATGAAACTTGGTGCAGATGATTTCCATGATTAGCAGATGATCTCCACCAAATTTCATCAAAAAATTCAATCGGGAAATGGGTTAGCTAAACATTTTAAATTTTAACAACCAAAAACACACATATATATCAATTTTTTAGTTAACCCTCTTCTCGATTGAATTTTTCGATGAAAATTGGTGGATGTGATCTGCTAATCATGGAGATCATCTTCATTGAGTTTCATCAAAAAAATCATTTATTTATTCCCTCAAAATGATTGGTCCGCATTTAAGGACCAAAAAGTTGGTCCTCTTAAGATCATTTCCCCATATATATATATATATATATATATATTTGTTGTTTAGCCCATAAACTTGGATTGTTTTATTGTTACCCCAGTTCGTTTTGGTAATTAGGTTTTAGCCCAAAAGTTTGGATTATTATGAATTTTTTTTAATTAATTTTTAAAAATTTTCACCAACAAAGCTTCTATATATTGAAATTGTAAAACAAACCACATATTGGAACATGCCTAATATAATTAAGCCACAGGATTCTCTCTTATACACACCTTAATTAACTCTAGTAGGAATATAAGTTATTCTAATTATTTTTTAATGAATACACTATTAAAATCTTTGGAGTGAATTAGTACTGGCTAATATATAGTTGGATAATCTCTATTAAATAACCGAAACAAATTCAAATTAAATTGGTTGCAATATATGATAAACTGATAACTAATTAACTATACATGACTATTCATTGGTTGCACATTAGCAACAAATCTCAAAGCTTAAATTGAGGATAAACATACGAAGGGCAACAAAATGATTTTGCAATATATATATATATATATATATCATATATTAGTTGAATTAGTTAAAAAAAAAAAGAAGAAGAGCAGGCTAAAAACAAAAGTTTGGGGTAAAACCTAATTTTCATAAAGAGCTGGGTTTAAGTAAAATCATCCTTTAAAAAATGGATTAAATTCTAATTTGCTATATATATTCTAATTGTTTTGCAACCATTGATTTTTTATATTTTTTGGGTAGGTTTGGCACAAGAAGTCCATGTAGGTATTATTTTTTAACTACGATAAAATATCTCAATAGTGATGTATAAAGTTACGTTATAACTTTTATTTAGTTATTAAAAACAGTCGGTCACTACTTGGGCCAGTTATTTGTAGTAATAACCTCCATATTGTACCAAGTTATAATTTTTTGGTCTTGTCTTAAAAAAATTTGCCTTCATATAATATATATATATATTTTCAATAATATAAAAAATCCTCTAATGGCAGCGGCATGGTTGTTTAGCTAGAGGGAGAAGGACCGGCATTTACACTAAGTGTCTCTTTTCTCAAAGCATCCATAAAACTTTATTAAAGATAAACCAATAAAAATAAACTAAAAATTATATTATAACTTCCCTATAATAATAAAACAGGTTTGGTTCCAACATTATTATTACAAAGGTTTTACTGTATAACTTATATTTTAATAACCTTTTACCCTTTTAGTTTCGCTGTTTCAAAATAAATGGTTTAATTCTTCACAATTGTATGTCTTCTTATTGATTTTACATAATTCTGAAGGTAGATTGAACAGGGTTGTAGACCCCCCCCCCCCCCCCAGGCACCCCCCAAACCCTACCTCCACCAGAACCAACTTTTTCTAGTTCATTGTTTAGGCCAACCTATATATATATATATGCTTTACTTGGTGGCCCATCATTAATTTCAGCCCACCCTATCTTTTATCATTGTATTTATAATCCTAACTCAGCCCACAATCATGTATAATAATAGATAGTAAAACTCTCTCCTTTTACTATAACATGTCAAGTGTTTTTTATTATTGCATCATTAAATTTTATGTATTCCCACTATTCTTTTATGCCTATTATACATATTTAAGTATGTTAAAGCCTTTGCCCGAACCAATTGAAATGGAAATAGAAATTGTATGGTTTTTCTCTCTAAAATGGCACTTCTACAAATATGTGCGTGTATATATATATATTCACATGTCCACATATATGTAAAACTTTTTCATGTTTTTAAGGTTGTGGTTGCAATTTTTACTTGCAATTGTACGATTGTTAATATTGTGCATTGGATTTTGTTAAATGTACATTGTTAACATTTCTTTTTTAATTTGAGAATGAATAATTAATAGAAGAGTATGTATGTTCTAAAATATATTATTATTATTGTGTATGTAACTATTTATTTAATAATAAGATTAATGATTATTTTACAATTACCATTAAAAATATATAAAATTAGAATTTCTTAGACATAAGAATCAACCCCAAGCATATCTCTTCCTATTGTTTCAAACTTCTCTCTTCGTTTAATATTTTTCCTTTAATTCTTTATCATGATTTTAATTTAAACTTACAAAGTTATTCTAAATAAATATGCAACTACTAAATTAAATTATTTTATGATTTTTTAAGATATGATTACGTGAACAACAATAAAAACTACCAAATATATGCGTATTGCGCAGGCTATATACTTGTCTAGATATATATATATATACACACACTACACTTCAGGTACATACTATCACTAAAAGCTACCCACTTTTGTTTCTTTCCCATTCTCACTGGTAGGGATGTTTCTATTTTGGTCGAAGTGCAAATTAGAGAGATTCAAACTCAAATTGAATTTGGTTAGTTCAATTTAGTTTTAGTTTCTGAATCTTTCAGACACAGACCCGAACCAAGCTTTTTGTTCAAATTTATTCGATTTTCAACATCTTCTTTTTAAAATAAAAATAATGTTAAAGTGTATTTATACACCCCAAAAGGAACCTTAGACATATAGCTAGTACTACACACTGTGATTGGAACCAATAATCCATTGAAAAAAACAAAAAAACTTGTACATCTTGCACTTAAACACAACATATAACTACAATAATCCACCTAGAAACAAGTCTTTGACAAGAACTACAAGCTTTAGACTAAACAACTGATTATATTAAGCAGTCTTGTAAGAAAAAAACACAACATATAAAACTAACTAAAATCAGTGCCTTCTAGATAGTGATTCTATATATATTAACAACAATCAAATCAATCCATTTTTGCCAGATGCATAATTTCCTCGTTATACCTCTTGTACTTAAAAGCATCTTTCATCGTAGGCTAAACAATTACATACATAATTTACCCTTTAGAGTATCCGTAGCGGGTATGGTAAATTGATAAATTTACCATAGCCTTAGTCATAGCGGAAACAACTTGATGGACAAATGTAGCATGGTATGGTAGTGCAAACTTACCCTATGTTTAAATTTTACTCATACAAATGAGATGTACATGTATATGTCATATATAAGTGTCAAAAAAAAATACAAAAATAAAAATAAAAAATACGGCTGTGGCACACCCGTATGGACCTATATATATATTTTCAACTCTTTCATAGATCCCCCCTCTCTCTCTCTCACTCTCTCTCTCTTTGTGTATGTGAAGGAAGAAGAAGATGGAGAAGAACAAGAAAAAGAAATGGCACCAATCTTACATAGATCCATCTCTCTCTCTCTCTCTCAAAGAAAGGAAGAAGAAGAAGAAGAAATGGTCCATATGGATTATTGTCAACCGTATCAGGCCTTTAAAAAAAAGGAAAGCTAATATTCCATACGGGTTTGGCACACCCGTATGGCTATTTTATATACTATCCGGTATAGTCACTCAAGAAACTTAGTCCCGTATTTATAAATTTGTGTCTAAGTTTTAGTTGGTCCGGTGTGGATGCTTTTATAATTAGTAGTTCAGTTGGCTTTTGCAATGGCATACCTCAAACTGAATCTATTTGGTTTGGGTTTCAGATTTTAATGAATCGGTTAAGTTCAGCGCGGTTTTCAGATTCGCTACAACACCCCTACTCACCGGTGATCAATGGAGGAATTAGAAATTTGTTAAAAGGGACAAGTTAATATTATTATTGTAAATTATAGAAAAAAAAATTCCTACTAATATTATTTTTATTCAAGATTAGGGAAGCTATTGATAGTAGATTTTTTAAAATTAAAGGAGAGCAACTTAACTAACATGTATACGTCTTTTCAATTTTAAAAAGTAATTATAAAAATTAAATTGCAACAATTTTAAATTTCCGGGGGGGGGGGGGGGGGGGGTGTTGCGGGGGCCAATTGCAGTGATTGAGTCAAAAAATATTTTAAGGTGGGAGCACTTGTACAAATAGGGAATGCATATATACATATGCACAGATGATGAGAATAATTTTTGTATACCATTTATCTGTGGCATAATATGTTTTTGTAATAGACTTTTCGTGACATTTAACTGTGCTCAAATAAATGGGGGCACTACTATAATAAATTTATACAAAAACACGAGGGTAAAAGTAAATTTTGAAATTTGGGTGGGGCAAACTAGATCCAAATCTTTCACCGAGCTATTGCCCCTTTTGTTTGGTTTCCATCCGCTACGGCACGTGATATACGTCAATCTGTTTAAAATTTACTGAATTAATTACGACTGCTTTTAATTTTAATTTGATATTCATGTTCCATAAAAAGAATAGGAAACTAGGATTTCATCCCCCCTTTTCAAACATATTAGGGGTTAGGACAGTCCCTTTTGTATTATTAGTATCACATCCCTCTTTTCAAATTGTTTCTTGAAATAGGGTTGAGGTGATTAATGCACATGTATGATACATTGAAAGAAAGACTATTTTGTCCTGACCGATATATATGGCAACGTTGGTTATTGAGCCTTTATGAGATTTGGTATTCATTTTAATTTGAATGTGTGTTTCGGTTTTAAAGAAACAAATTAAATGCATTATTAGTTTCCTAAAAAATGAGACATGGTTAATTTATTTTTTGAGATAGTAGTTTCTGAATTGTGATTGTTTCCTTTTAATCTCTTTGAACGATTTATATTTTCCATACGAATAATACGAAATTGTATTTGTTATTATATTATTTTGAATTTCATTAAGTTATTAATAATGTTACTATTTTTGTTAGTTTAATATACTTTTCAAATTTAATAGGTCCTATTACGAATTTTACAATACATTTTTAATACGCTTATAATATTTTTGGTAATTGAATTCAATACGTTTATAATAAATATTTGGTATTTTAATATATACATTAATATACCTTTTCACTATTGTACTATATTTTAAAATATTAATTAATTTTACACAAATATAAATATTATTTTGAATTTCATTAAGTTATTATAACTGTTACTATTTTTGTTAGTTTATTATACTTTTCAAATTTAATAGGTCATATTACGAATTTTACAATACATTTTTAATACGCTTATAATTTTTTGGGTAGCTGAATTCAATACGTTTATAATAAGTATTTGGTATTTTAATACATATATATTTCTTTATGTAACTGTTCATTATTTAAAATGTTAATAAATTTTACATTTGTACAAATACATCTTTATATACCTGTTTATACTGTTTTATAATAAGTATTTGGTATTTTACAAACATATATATTTCTGTATGTATCTGTTTATACTGTTTATACTGTATATACCTGTTTATACTGTTTTATAATAAGTATTTGGTTTTTTACAAACATATATATTTCTGTATGTATCTGTTCATTATTTATAATGTTAATAAAGTTTACATTTATACAAATACATCTTTATATACCTGTTTATACTGGTTTTAGATTAAACATAATAAAAACATACTTACATATCTGTTTATAACCTGAGATAATATATACAGATATATAAATATATTCATCTGTACGTACATGTTCATTATTTAAAATATCAATAGATTTACATTTTGCACAAATATATCAGATATTATTGCACTATATATAAAATATTAATAAATTTTACACTTGTATTAATATATTTATGTATCTGTTACATGTATACTGAGTTTGATACTATAAACAAACATATATATTTCTTTATGTAACTGTTCATTAACTAAAAGATTTATAAATTGTACATTGTTACAAATACTTCTTTATGTACCTGTTTATACTGCTTTTATATGTTACATAATAAAAACATACTTATATATCTGTTTATATGACTGAGTAGTTATTCTTTAGTTAAAATGTGCCTATATATCTGTTTACGATATGTTCAATATTTTACGTTGTTGCAGTATACATGTACCTGTTATACGAGAATTTAAATTTATTAGAATTAATAAATATCTTGAGATATCTGTTTACTTCTTGATTAATTATTATTTAGAATAATATCTTTAGTAAAAATTTGATCATATAGCTGTTTACGATTTAAAGTGTATATATTGCAGTCTACATTTATATAGACATCATTATGTATCTGTTAAAAGTATCTAGTTTATGTAATATATAAAAATATATATTATATATATATTTATATGTGTATCTGTTCATTATTTAAAATATTAATTAATTCTACAGTTATATACATACATTCTAATATATCTGTTTACAGCCTGATTAGTTATTATTTAGTTAAAAATTCAGTATATATCTATTTATGATGCATAAAGTTATTATTTAGTTAGAATTTTAGTTTGCACGACAATCAGTATTAATAAATGAATTTTATAAAAGTAATTCAAATTTAGTCGGAATAAACTGACATTTTAGTTCACGATGTTGTAAGGAATTATACACGCAACTTGATGTAGTACATTATGGCGCAAAAAGGGGGATTGATTTGTAATATCTATAATTAAATTGAATTATTAATTGAATACCTATTGATTATGAATTAATAGCTGGCTGTTTACGTGATAGGTAGTGGGCGGTGATTGCTGATGATTTATTGATAGTGTTAATATTTTTGGATCGTTCATCTTTCCATAATTAATACATATATTAATATATTATTCTTATTCTGACCATTTAATTGCACTAGTATTTACCAAACAATTACCTTTGAAATTTTATACGTTTAGTATAAACGAGAAAAAAAATGTCTGGGTACGTATTTAGCGTCAATGAATTAATACTGAACGTTAAACAGTTTCAAAATTAAAACCATATAATTAGAGTTATTTTGGATTCGTTATCCTAAGTATTTTTCCTTTGAACTTAATGAATCGTGAACTACATGTTAACATTGTTTATCTTTTTGACCTTATATTTATATTATTATTTCTAAATATAAAGGTAGTATTAATAACGATACAGTGAATATATGAATCAAACATATATCGGTCAAAAAAGACAACTTTTTTGAATTTTGAAAAATTTAACTCAATTAACCTGTATTGCATTCTTATCTACATTTGTTATGTTATATATACGGATACCCCTGTGTCCTTGATTATGTGACAAACATTACACCTGTTTATCCTTAATCGTGTGTGTTTCTATTCAGCTGTTGACGGAGATTCCATCCAATTGTTTGCAAAGTAGAGCACGCCCTTAACCACTAAACGACAGGTTACTACAAACGTATACTCAAGTTTATTGGTTTTCTGTAATTTTTGGTATTAATTTATAATTTTGACCAGTTAAACACATTATTTTCATATGGTTAATACATATTCGTTGTTTTTTACATTACATACGTTATTACATAATGCAGGATAATGGACGTAGATAAAACATCTGTTGCTAGGTGTACATTTAGGGAATCCACAATTGCAATGTACGTACAAGAACATTCATCGTTCAACAAATTACGGAACGATATAAAGTCGTTTTTTGAGGAAACAGATATGGGATCATGCGTACTCAAGTATTCTTTCAATTCAGGTACCAAATGCAACCTGAGCTCGGATCGTGACATGCACATGATGTTTGTCAGTCAAAGAGTTGCCAATGCAGACTTCATCGACATCGAAGTGTCCGAAAACCAAAAAAACGAATCCACCACAAATCATTTTGAACGGGATATGAATATGGAGCTATGTGATCCCATAAGCAATTCAAATCGCGTATTACTGGGATACGACGAGCGTGAGAACATTGTTTCTATGAAAGATGTGTGGAAGACATACATAACACAAGTTAAGCAGGTTTTCTATGGTGGTGCGAAAGAGTTTAGGCAGCAGTTGATCAAATATACCATTGCTGTCGGATTTAGAATAAAATTCATTAAGAATGACAAGACAAGAGTTACGGCCGTTTGTGCTAAGCGTGTGTCAAATGGTTGTCCATGGCGTATACATGCTTCTGTTAGCAAATTGAATGGCAATTTCTACGTGAGGACATTCAATAACGTTCACAATTGCGGTGGTAATATCACCGCCAGTAGGGGTGCAATGGTAAACTGTCGAATTGTGGCTTTGATTATGACAGATATGATACGGGAAAATCCAATATACAGGCCGACTGACATCATACGTGAACTCAAAACAAATTACGGGCTTGATGTGCCGTACTGGAATGCTTGGTACGGTCGGGAGTTGGCAAGAAAAGGACTTCACGGCAACGAAGACGAATCATACCAACAGCTTGTTGTTTACCTCTTTTCAGTAATACATACAAACCCGGGATCGCACTGCAGAATTGAGTTTGATAGGGAAACGACTCGATTCACTAGGTGTTTTGTATCTTTTGGTGCATGTGTAACAGGTTTCAAATTCTGTCGTCCATATATCTGTTTGGATGGGACTCATCTGAAGAGTAAACATAAAGGTACTTTGCTAGCAGCAACAGGGAAGAACGGCAACCAAGGTGATCGATATATGTGTTTTACACGTAATGTTTTAAATACAGACAGATTAATAGCTATTTTCTAGATTATGTATGATAGTATTATATATCTGTTTATTCAACAGGTTTATACCCAATCGCATTCGCGATTGTCGACAACGAGAGCGATGAAAGTTGGGGTTGGTTTGCTGAACACCTACACCACATTCTTGAAGGTGATGGTAGGACAATTACATTCATGTCTGATCGAAATAATGGATTGATTAATGCAATCAGGGAATGGTTTCCTGGTCATCCTCATGCATTTTGCTACCATCACCTAAAGAACAATATTGAGGCCAAATTCCCAGGCTCAAATAACAGGGACACTCGAGAAACTGTTATTCAGCTGTTTACCAATTGTGCTTACACTTTATCAAGGAAACGATTTCACAAGAAACTGGATGAGCTTAAAAAGGAGGGTGGTGCGGTTATAAGATCCTTCCTAAGTGGTTTACCATTTGAAAACTGGGCAAATTCATACTTTCCGGGGGAACGTTACGGTGAAATGTGCTCAAACATCGTTGAATCATTCAATTCGATGTTGCTTACCGAGAGGACATTGCCTATTACACAGCTTGTTGATGGAATAAGAGCCAGGATGATGCGTTTTATTGGTACGCGATCGCATGAAGCCAGCAAGTGGACAACTGCTCTGTGCCCTAAATTTGAAAAGTTATTGGACAGCTACGTCAAAGCCGGGGAACACTTGATAGTCAACCGATCGAGTGAAGATGTTTACGAGGTTCTTTCGAAATACACCTGCAAAGTTGACCTTGCTGAACGATCGTGTACTTGTAACCAGTGGAAATTTAAAGGGTTCCCTTGTGTGCACGCTGTAACTGTCATGAAATTCATTGACGTTGACCCGTATCAGTACGTTGACTATTACTTTAAGGCAGATACATTTAGGGAATGTTATTCACACAGCATTCTGCCCATTATTCAAAACCCAGATGACATGCCCGATGAGGAGGAAGTTCCACTTCTACTTCCTCCCAACACTAAGAACCAACCTGGAAGGCCACGAACAAAACGATTCAAGTCAAGCGGTGAGGTTGGTAAGGTGAAATGTGGAAGATGCGGACAGTTGGGCGGACACAATAGGCGTACATGTTCAGAGAATATTTAGTTCATTGATACCAAAAAGTTTTGTCACCAATGGATTGATCCAAATAAATCGTGAATTGTTATTTAAGCATTAATATTATAATATTATGTTTTTCGAATTATTCAACAAACGTTATAATATTGTTTGTGTATCTGTTATTTAATTATCGAAACAAACCTAATAAATCCGATACACACTTACAGAAACAAATAGATGCAAGAATACACATCTGATATGAATTCATTGTTCATATAAAGACTCAGTTAAACTGCATTTAGTAATTGACAGGTGAATATTTTATGTGTACATATTTAAATGTTGTTTATATAATCAGATGTTCTTACACATTATAGTGAATCCGATTGTCCAATATATGTTATACATTTAAAAAATGGCCGAATCGAATAAATATATTTTCTAAAAATATATGTGCACTTATGTCCGATTCATATATATATATATATATATACATATATAGCTATTACTAGGTAACAGTATGTGTACACAATAGGTTTGACTGTTCAAATAAAATCTAGTTCATTGATATATGTAATCTTTCTCACCAAAAGAACGAAATAAAAAAAGTGTATGTATTTATTTAAGCGTCATTGTTTTGTCTGTACATTTTTGACGTGTAAAAAAAGCTTTATCCCCATTTGGTAATTGATAAGTTAACGTTTTGCGTGAAAATTTTAGTTCATTTGTTTTTGTAAATAAATATTATTAGTTTACAGATATAATATATACATATATATATATATAATCATTAATAAGTAGTGACATTGGACAATCCCATTTTTCATTTGATGTTACGCACGTAAAAAGGTACAGATTATTCAAATAAATGTACTACTTAATTATAATTGAGATTTCAATTTCTCAATTTCTGTTATACATTTATTGAGACAATACAACTATCTAATCAATATATATAGACTTTATAGCATTTCGTACACATATATTCAGATTATATATATGAATTATATGTACAATATGGCCGAATGGAATATATTTCGGTTATACTTTTAAAAAATGACCGAATCGAATAAATATATTTTCTAAAATTATCTGTACACTTATGTCCGATATATATATATATATAGGCATTACTAGGTAACAATATGTGTACACAATAGCTGTGGCTGTTCAAATAATATATAGTTCATTGATATATGTAAGCTTTCTCACCAATAGTCCAAAATAAATAAAGCGTGACTATTTATTTAAGCACCATTGTTTTATCTGTACTTTTATTATGTGTAAATAAAGTCTTCTCCCCATTTGGTAATTGATAAGTTAACGTTTTATGTGAATACATAAAATATTGTTTTTGTAAACAGATATATTTAGTTGAATAAATATACTATATATATATATATATAACCATTAATAACTATCCCATTTTCCAATTGCTGTTGCACACTTAAAAAGGTATAGATTGTTCCAATACATGTACTACCTATATGCAGACTATATACACTAATTATATGTACAATATGGCCGAATCAAATAAATATATCTGCTACAATTACATGTACCAATTTGTCCGATATATATGTATATAGAGCTATTCGTATATAACAATATGTATACAAAATTTGTGTAACTGTACACATAATATTTAGTTCGTTTATATCTGTAAATTTGCTCACAAAGATATTGAAATAAGTAAAGTATGATTTGTTATTTGATCACCATTGTTTTATGTGTACCTTTTTTTTTGGAAAAAGAAGGATCTCTCACTGACATCTATACCTTTTTTTAATGGAATAATGACAATTTAATGTTTTGGGTGTACATTTTTTAATATTGATTAAGCAAAGTGATATGTTTAGTTTAATTAAGTTAATATATATATATATGTAATATTTAATCATTACCACGTAGTTCTTATTAAGTAGTCGACTTTCCAATATCTGTAATTCATTTATAAATGTACAAATTATCCCAATATATGTTATATACTTATTCTTAGTCAGGCTAAAATATTGTACTTATATATATATATACAGATACAAATCTTTCTACTTACATATTATTTATATATTTATTGTTTCCATGTATGTTAAACAATTATAGGTACAATCAGCCGAAATGATATATACATACATATATATATTTATATATATTCTCATTTTAACATACAGTCACATGGATATTGTCCACTTACCCATTATATAAAGTTCAAATTAGGTGAAAGAAAAGTATTATGTCACTATAGGAAATATCCATAACAATGGGAAATCACAGATACTATGATCAACACACAAAAAATTCAAAACAAAAGATATTTCACATTATAAATATGAAGTCAGTGAAACATAACTTATTATAATTTATATAATATACTAGTAGAGTGTATCCATGTTCAAAATCATATTTATCTTTTCTCACTACCAAGACGATCCATTCGAAAATCAACCATTCATTTCTTCAGGTGCACCATCCATTGACGATTTATCTTTGGTCTGATCCGTGTTCAGCAACTCCAGCATTGAAGCAGTGAATACCTCTGCGACCCTTACCCTCATGTCCCTTATCACGCTGCTTCGCAAACTACCATCCAATTCACGTCCAGCATACAGCTCTGTCATGTAATACATGACTGCTACTGCACAATCAACGCTGGAAAAAAAAGTTGTAGGATCAGTAATAATGAAAAGTATAACAGGTAATGAAAATCCACATCAAATACCTGTCGTTTGATTGATGAGGGCAGTCTGTCTTTGCTTCCAATGGATAATCCACAGCTGAACTAGCCAACCACTGAAGAGCGTCTCGTTCTGTGTCACTTAGCACCTGTTTGTGCTTTGACTTCCCATCATCTTTGGTGCTGAAATGATCTCTTGTCCCTTCCACCAGTGTGTTTGCTGCATTGTCCTTCATTTGCAGTAGGAATCTCCTAATCTCGGAATGCTGCATATGGGCATTTAATTAGTTTGATACAGTCGAACGAAGGAATCGAAATATAAGAATCTAATTGTCGTTGTAATTGATGTCGAATTTATAATACCATTCGGGATGCATCTCTGTAGCATTTGTTGAATTCATCCCCTTTCTTACGAGGTTTCATTGGATTAACGTGGTACCATACACCCTTTTCCTTGTCTAGGTACATCATGGTGAAATGATACTTGTCCTCGTGGTGTAACGGGATCATTATATGTGTTGATCGATGTATGTTTTCCAAGATGGGATCAAGTAGGAACTTGTTGATTCCAATTTCACGCCCCAATAGTACATATTGCTGCACTTTCCAACATATATTAGTAGTTTACATTATAGGAAACTATTAATCTTTAAAATGCTCAAATTGTTCCATGCATACTTTAACTACATCAGAATTTACAAAATTACCCAAGCAAATGTAGTCAGAATAGTTGGATTAACATTGCATCCCCTGTCAACAGCTGCACCAGTTTTCAAAAGCTTCGCATACGTATCAATTACCTGCAATATGATTAGTATACTTATTAGATCACCTATAAATTATAGCTAAGACAGTGAGATTTTTACTTTTAAATTAATCTGATAGCTAATATTACATTGCTCGATAAAGAGTTGTTGTCGAGAATATCCACCATGTCCTTTACAGACAGTGACACAATGTCAAGCAATATAAGCTCGTACCTGCATATTACATTGAACTTGTCATTAGAAGAACAATTGATTTACATTGCATTATAGAAATTATGTAACGAAATCATATAATGCATCGGGCAGTTCAGTCATACCCGGGGGATTTATCCGTCAGTATAGTTTGGAGCTTAATCTTAGTTTCGGCCTCAAGGTGCTTCGCTATTGATGTTTTATTGACATTAAACTTCTTTGAAGGCCGCCGTGACCTCGGTTTGTTCGTATCTTCAGTGCAATCGTCAATATTTACAGGGTTAATTTTGTCCCCATCGCCCGGAACAGTCGCACAGTGAATCACCGCAGAAACAGACCTCCGAGTCCTTCTTGTATGATGATCATTAAGTGAAGCGTACTCAGTCACCCCTATATCCTTACGCTTTCGGTCGGTGCATTGCTTACCATCTACCTGTGCGGCTGCTTTGCCTCTCAACCCTCTCTCGACAACACCCCTGGCAATTGAACCCTGTTCTGGTTCCAATTTTGGAACAGGAACGCTTGGTTCATTTTCCTTAAGCTCAGACTGCAATGTACGATTTATTATTGTAAGCTCGTCGTTCACTGACTGCACTTCCACCAATTTATCCATAAGCTTCTTATTAAATACAGCCAACTCATCAAAGTCCTTCCTATTCCTCTCGAACACGGTTCGCAAATGGTCCGCTTCACCTTTTGCATTGTCCATCCCCCTACGCCACCTCTCCGCCTCCTCTTCCAGTCTGTTATTATTGTCAACCCAGCTTAGTATTTCACCATCCTTTTGGGTCATCATGTCATAATTGGTATGTTGGAGAACCTCAATCGCAACTTTCAGCTTTTCGTTTTCAACTTCGAGTTCCGTCAGCCTTTCATCTGTGTCAACACCTGAGCTGTTTCTGGCAGCACCTTTTTTGGTCGATGCTACTTGAGATACGTGTAAGTTGAAAGAGGGAAGACCACTGTTTTCAACTGTTTTGGACTCTCTTTTCCCCTTACTTCTGGATTTTATAATGCTGTGGACTGTATCCGCAACATCTAAGCTCGAGCATCTCTTCTCAAGTTCGGAAGCAGCTGTACGAGACTCATCGAGCAAACAAAGAAGCATTCCAACCCGAGTCTCGCTTCTCTCAAGATGACCCTCGTTACTCTTTAATCGAACAGCCATCTCATTTGCTGTGTCCTCGAGATTATTGCATCGGGCCTTCAATTCATTTATCTCAATGTCCCTCCGCTTTAACTCCTCGATCGATTTCATGTAATTGTCGGTTAAATGCTCGTGTGCAACCATCAACTTCTTGAACTCAGTGGTTGCATTGTCGTCCACTCCGGCTATTAATTGGTCAATCATGTCACGACTGATTGACAACTTCGGGGGAACAGATGGGACAAATACATGACTCCCTGTATTGGTGAAAGATGGCCCTGCATTGCGACGAGAAGAACCTACGTTGACATTGGGAACCTCTGTTCTGGATGGATTTATCGTCGCACCATCTACTTTGACTGAGGTTTTCTTTGGAAATTCTGTTGTGCCGGAAGGATTACTCGGTGTACAACCACTCGGTTGATTACCATAATTAGGCGGGGGTGCGGTTTGTTCATCCAATTCAGGTCGAACACCAGCTTCCTCTCTGACTGCATTATCATTGTCCGTGACCTTCGCATTTGACAATTTCCGTGCTGAATCAGATGAACCGACACTGTATTTAGAGAAATTTATATCAAAAAAGGTTGGTTCACTTTCTGAACCCTTAACATTATCAGTTTCGCCTTTTCCGTTAAACATATCTTTCGCCCCATCATTAACTTCCTCTTTTGGTTCTGAAGGGTTTGAATCCCGTATGTCGAACCCCTTACACTTTGATGATTCTGTTCCTTGCACGACAGGGATACTCGCCATTGCTCTTGGCGCTCTTGATCTTTTCCGAACTTCAATGTCGATGTCAGATACGTTTGATGCCGCGCCAATGTTGTCCACATCAATTACATACTTCTCTATTACCTGATTTAATGAAATTTTACACAAAAAGAAAAGAGTCAATATGGTTGTTTGTTTGTCAAACTATAAATGTAAAGTAACAGATAATGTGATACATGCCTTCACAGGTTTCCCATCTGCTTGCTGGAATCCCTTCTTTAGTTTTCGTACGTCCCATCGCACAAACAATGGCTTGTCTTCATCCTCAGCTTCATCTGGCTCTATAAACGTGGTAACCTCACAAAACCAGTACTGAAATGAATAATCAGTTTAATATGTCATCATTTACTAAACATATTAATGACTAATAACATAAATAAAGTTGTCCATACTAACCATCAATAGTGGTACACAGCCCGTTACTGTCGATGGCCTGCTTGCCTTTGCTATTATTGATTCCATCAGCCATTCATAGATAGCCAATGCCCAGTTGTATTTATTCATCTCATCAATGCTGGACATCAGCTTTGCAAGGAACCACGGGATAGAAGTACCGGTATTTGGGAAAAAAACAGAATTACACAATAGGATACACATTAGTTGTGTAACTCTATCCACATCTACAGGGCTAACCATGCGTAGTCTGCTGACTATCTCGCGCTCCACCTGAGTTTTTTGTAACTGTCCTCGGTTTAGAATACAAGTATTATGGATACCACCATCTATTTGTTGATTACCAGATATATCGATTCTATCACCCAAACAAGGTACTCCAAATATCTTAGTCACCCATGTAGGGGTCAGTTTCACATGCTTCCCACCAAAAACAAATGTACCAGTAGGAGCGTGATAGCATCGAATTATTCTGATGATGTCTAAATCAGACTTGCGATGCTTGGTCGTTTGAACAAGCCCCTGATTGTACATATCAAATAGGGCGTAAAACGGGGTATTCATCATCGAGTTTACATGTACGGATTTCAGGCCACCTGCTTTGAACAAGACCAGTGAACGGGCAAAGGAAATCATGTTAGACCGAAACTGGTCTGTTGTGACTATCGCAGCTTCACCATCTATTTGTACCTGTTGTATAGGATGTGAAAGCGAAATAAAGTTAGTTCAATATATAATAAGTATCATATATTTTATGCTAGTCCACTTTATTTTTTCATTGTAGATTAAAAGCATATAATACCATAGCTGCCGCACGGCTTTTACAATGTGCAGCAGGTCGAGTCCTCTTTGTTCCCTTTTTATCACTAGACTCTTCCTCACGATGTATCTCAGGTTTCGGAATAGTATTCACCACTGCAGGATTGACCTGTTGATAGATTTAAGCAGTAGACTAAAATTAACACACATCTTATCTTTTTAGTAATAAACATGTAATTTACAAACGCGCAATCAGTTATAACATACCTTGCTCTTTGGTATAGTCAAACGTGGACTTCTTCTTCGGTTGATTAGATCTTGTTTCATTTCCTGTACCATTTAACATAAACTATTCAAAAACTACAAATCGATAGTGAGTTGCACAAACACATACTATTATTAAGTTATATGATTTTCAAATGTACGTGTCGTTCTAAATAGTATGCCATAATATACGTGAATAGCATTATCGTTGTATCGTCGATATCCAATAAGGTCATAACCAGTTTACAATACAGCTATAATAATCCACTACGTTACCCTTAAACAGATACCCAACGTGATCCCAACATAATAAAATTGTACTGATATTATATCCCCTCCAATTGTTTATTTACTTATTATATGAATCATTTATATATATTATTAGATATTACAAACAGCCCCGCATCCAAGTTATAAAAGCATCAATACCAGCTACATTTTACACTTATAAAAGAAAGGATTTAAACCATTTTACATTGTTTAGTTACACAAATCACACTACATATGGTGATATAACGACTTATATAGGTAAATATATCGTGTAATTCGTCAAATATGTAGGTCATATATCAGAAAGGAAAAGGGCAAAATAGCACAACAATACATATATACAAATACGGTTACTATATTAGAAAAGCATTAGGCAGCAAATATACCATTAGTTCATAATTATATAACATAAATCAATTATTTACCCAATGTACGAATTAATACCCAGTATTAGTTTAGGTATGCTATATGTGAAACAAAAGTGTTTACGTTAAGATAATTATTCAGCAAAACTACAAACTTTTTTCGTTATTAGCTTGTATTAGTGGAAGTAAACTATATCTGAATCAACAGGGTATACGTAAAGATACTTAATCGGTCAAAAAATACAAACTTTTGTAAATTTCCTCATATATTATTCTACATGGTATGAGATAGATTATCTGTTTGGTTAATAGTATTTCAAATCATTATAAACTAATCCCCAAAAATTAGGGCTTGTATCGCAGATGACAATATACAGAAACAGATACTCGATGCCTGACTCAAAACAGATTAAAAACCTTGTACCTGTTCCATCTGGTTGGCCATCAGCAATACCTCACAGCGAAGGAGTTTAGCCTTGTTTGATTTTTAAACTAAAGCTTTTGCAATGTGTTGCTCAGACTCTCTGTTTATATCTTATCTGATTTATATATAAACAGAGGGGGATAATCAACTCGGGACTGAATATCTTCGGAGGATATCGAATCGTATCTGTTTTCGCCGTGATTAGCAGCAAGATTGTAGTTGTCAATCTGTTTGGTATATTGAACGTTCATTAGCTGGTTATTAATTACTAACAATATTAATATTGACATTGGTATAATTGCATACGATCCAAATATATGTCGTTGAAATATAAGTTCACGTCAAAAATGGAAACATATCAATATAAGATATTATGTCATTTAACGGGTACAATGACCCATGTTGTCCCACTTTATCCGGAATGTTTAGTTTACAAAATAATATTTCATTCTTCAATCCGTAGTGATACATTCCATTTTCCTTTTAATATATCATAGGTTACTAATTGGACGAGTCATTATACAACCAATATATTAATTTTTATCTTGATTATTATATAATCAATATATTAATTTTAAATATTTTGTAACTTTACTTTTATATTTCAACTATTGATAACGTCATTGTAATGGGTTACATTAAATATATTGATTCATAATATTATATATAATAAAAGTTATATTAAATACCGACAACATATAAAACAATAAACATATTTGTTTATAAAATAGTGTGTCACAAAATGTGAAATCTATATAATTTTACTGTATCTAAAAAATGCACGCATATGTCAATATCATATATATGTGGGTTATAATTTAATAGAGATATATTGTGTCCATTTACGCATATCAATATACATTTTCATATTGGGCTAATGCTTAATATTTGTAACTGTCTATTATCAAAGTAACCGTAATTTATTCAAAATATTATTAAATTGTACATCATAAATATAAATATATATATCTGTTTACATATATTAGCAGTTATAACTAACTAAAATTTGTTTGGATTGTTGTTTACGATTTGATATTATTTTTACGGTGTACCATTCTGCATTCGCTTGTTTATGTCCTATTTTATCTTGTACAATATATAAGGATATTTAATATATCTTGTACGATATACAGCTGTTCACGGTCTGGTCACACATATACAACGTAAACTGTTACATGTCGTTAAAAAAATTCAAATACGATCGCTATTGCCGACCATATAAAGTATAATAAGTTTTACGTCATCATGCATGCGGCAACATTGTTTATATACACATAGGTTGTTATAAAAATGGGTTCCATATAAAAATGGTTTTTCTGTCGATAATTTAGATGCATTGTGTTATATCATACCCATATAACATTGCATCCACAACTACTACTATACCCAGAACCAGAATACTAATATATACGTATATCTTTTTAATATAATATTACAGTTTTATGAGTTCCCAAAATTATACCTGTTTAGATGCATGTATATGTGTTATATAAATGTTTTTTAAATATTACAGGATACAAAATTCAATTTTTTTTATATATATTACAAAATAATTTATGAAACATATAAATATTGTACTAAAATAATACAATGTATAATTAGAGAAATTCGGATGTTTTAGAACACAATTATTAATAGATAAAACATTAATACTATTCGACGTTTAGAACTACATCCATTTGTAAGAAAATACAATAAACTACCAGAGATTATGATCCATGGAACTAACAGTAAATGGGTTATCTTTGACGATAATTTAGACGGATTGTGTTATAGTAAACGCATGTAATATTGCATCCACAACAACTAATACACCCACAACTAGATTACGAATTAATGATGATGGTACACGTAGCTAAGAGTAATGTGGTTATTTTGCCGCTAATTTAGATGCATTTTGGTATATCATACCCATATAACATTACATCCACAACTACTACTATACCCGGAACCAGAATACGAATTGATCTGTCGCGTTCCATATAACTATATAAGTAAGATGTATTGTAAAACAATTATTAATATATACAATACTGGTATTATTATATATGTATATCTTTTTAATATAATATTACGGTTTTATGAGTTCCCAAAATTATACCTGTTTAGATGCACGTATATGTGTTATATAAATGTTTTTTTAAATATTACAGGATACAACATTCAATTTTTTTTATATATATTACAAAATAATTTATGAAACATATAAATATTGTACTAAAATAATACAATGTATAATTAGAGAAAGTCGGATGTTTTAGAACACAATTATTAATAGATAAAACATTAATACTATTCGACGTTTAGAACTACATCCATTTGTAAGAAAATACAATAAACTACCAGAGATTATGATCCATGGAACTAACAGTAAATGGGTTATTTTTGACGATAATTTAAACGTATTGTGTTATAGTAAACGCATGTAATATTGCATCCACAACAACTAATACACCCACAACTAGATTACGAATTAATGATGATGGTACACGTAGCTAAGAGTAATGTGGTTATTCTGCCGCTAATTTAGATGCATTGTGGTATATCATACCCATATAACATTGCATCCACAACTACTACTATACCCGGGACCAGAATACGAATTGATCTGTCGCGTTCCATATAACTATATAAGTAAGATGTATTGTAAAACAATTATTAATATATACAATACTGGTATTATTATATATGTATATCTTTTTAATATAATATTACAGTTTTAGGAGTTCCCAAAATTATACCTGTTTAGATGCATGTATATGTGTTATATAAATGTTTTTTAAATATTACAGGATACAAAGTTCAATTTTTTTTATATATATTACAAAATAATTTATGAAACATATAAATATTGTACTAAAATAATACAATGTATAATTAGAGAAATTCGGATGTTTTAGAACACAATTATTAATAGATAAAACATTAATACTATTCGACGTTTAGAACTACATCCATTTGTAAGAAAATACAATAAACTACCAGAGATTATGATCCATGGAACTAACAGTAAATGGGTTATTTTTGACGATAAATTAGACTGATTGTGTTATAGTAAACGCATGTAATATTGCATCCACAATAACTAATACACCCACAACTAGATTATGAATTAATGAAGATGGTACACGTAGCTAAGAGTAATGTGGTTATTCTGCCGCTAATTTAGATGCATTTTGGTATATCATACCCGTATAACATTGCATCCACAACTACTACTATACCCGGAACCAGAATACGAATTGATCTGTCGCGTTCCATATAACTATATAAGTAAGATGTATTGTAAAACAATTATTAATATATACAATACTGGTATTATTATATACGTATATCTTTTTAATATAATATTACGGTTTTATGAGTTCCCAAAATTATACCGGTTTAGATGAATGTATATGTGATATATAAATATTTTTTAAATATTACAGGATACAAAATTCAATTTTTTTATATATATTACAAAATAATTTATGAAACATATAAATATTGTACTAAAATAATACAATGTATAATTAGAGAAATTCGGATGTTTTAGAACACAATTATTAATAGATAAAACATTAATACTATTCGACGTTTAGAACTACATCCATTTGTAAGAAAATACAATAAACTACCAGAGATTATGATCCATGGAACTAACAGTAAATGGGTTATTTTTGACGATATTTTAGACGGATTGTGTTATAGTAAACGCATGTAATATTGCATCCACAATAACTAATACACCCACAACTAGATTATGAATTAATGATGATGGTACACGTAGCTAAGAGTAATGTGGTTATTCTGCCGCTAACTTAGATGCATTGTGGTATATCATACCCATATAACATTGCATCCACAACTACTACTATACCCCGAACCAGAATACGAATTGATGTGTCGCGTTCCATATAACTATATAAGTAAGACGTATTGTAAAACAATTATTAATATATACAATACTGGTATTATTATATACGTATACCTTTTTAATATAATATTACAGTTTTAGGAGTTCCCAAAATTATACCTGTTTAGATGCATGTATATGTGATATATAACTGTTTTTTAAAATATTACAGGGTACAAAATTCATTTTTATTTATATATATTACAAATAATTTATGAAACATATAAATATTGTACTAAAATAATAAACGTATTCATTATAAACTTAACAGTGAATTGCAACATTAATATACTATTAGGAATACATTTTTTTTTAAAAAAAGCAGTGCACGATATCTGTTTTAAAAAATAAAGTAATACGAGTTTACGATAGTTCGGATTATTAAATATTACCAGTTTCAACAATTTCGAATGTAACAGTTACATATTTTTTAAGTCAATCCAATGCCACGTGTATAATTTGAATTGTAGTTCTTGATATGTTTAATGTGTTTTCATATAAATCTGTTTGTATATTTTTAGATATATTTATACAGCTGTTTACATATACGTGAATTGTTCTAAAATAATACACGTTTATATATATATATATATTTGAAACCCTGTGTTTGATCATACATAGATATTTAACTAATTTACGCTAGTTTTCTATTGTTTAATAATCAATAATACTTGTACATACTTGAACAACCTAATAATGATTAGCTCTTTTGTAAGATACATATTATTTGTCTGTATATTACAAATAACTATTTCTTAAATGCATTTTAATTGCTTATCCCATTCCTCGTTACAGACGGCATTAATACTATCTCAATTGCATTATTAATTACTACATAACCAAGGCATCCTTTGGAAACATGATTCACAATTTCCCTCCAAAACATAATATATGAAAAATTAACTTTTCCCTCCACTTCACGGCTATATATTAAAATGAAAGTCTAACCCAATCACACACTTGATAACCGACTTATTTTTGATCTAGGTCGAAAATGACATTGGGTTTCATATGCTATTGTGGTCATCAGACGGTTACTAGGACATCCACTACAACACAGAACCCTGGCCGACGTTTTCTTGCATGTCCGAAACCATTGGTTAGTGTTGCATCTCTATACTTGTTTTTTTCTGGTGTATATAATATAAACCAATACCTGATTAAGCTGTTAATGAACAGAACACGGCATGCGGCTTTTTCCTGTGGGAGGACATTGCTATTTGGATTCACTACAACCAACGTGTTTCAAGAAGGGAGAAGTTTTTATGGGTCTTGTTATTATTATCGTTTTACATCATATGGACAACAGTATTGGATATAAATTAGCAGTTATATAACAGCTTAGTATAAATACAGTTATCTAATGTTTATTTTGTCTAATCATGCAATATAAGTTATCTAATGTTTATTTTGTCTAATCGTGCAATATAAACTTACATTTTACTGCATGTAGATAATACAATGTTTATCTGGATATCATTATTCTAATGTATATATAAAACAGATAGTCAAGTTGCATTATCAAGTTAAACATATACTATATAAACAGATGCAACAAATGGGGTATCAATCAATACTGCCTAATAGCCGAAATAGTAAATCACGGTGATGTTGTTTATAACCAAATGATTGCATAGGATATTCTTTACTTGGCAATGATAGATAATTAATATTTATATTTAGCGTCATAAAAAGGTTTCCATAATTACCAAAAAGTTTCAATCATTAAAAAACATTAAAAAAAGAAATTAAAAAAAAAAGAAAACCAACAGAAGTTGCCAAAAGACGAACATGAAAACCTAAAAACTATAGTCCACAAATCAAATTAATCACATGCAAAGGGATTTTCCGAGGAAGAGCTGTGTGCATACCGATCGTCAACATCTTCGCCGTACTCGAGCCCATAACCACCATCGTCATCGTCCGATCCAGTCTGAGTAGAATCAGATGTCGACTCCTCGTTCTCCTCCCTTTCTATATCTTCTAGATCCTCATCCCAAGGTTCCTTATATGTTTCACCATAGTCACCGGAATCATCGCCATTGTCATCAGTGTCTTCATCCTCTTCTACGTTGTATTCGTCATCATCCTCACCGCAAGCATCCTCATCGGTCTCAGATCCAACATCATCTCTGTTGCCGTTGTCCTCTTCGTCGCCGTCATACTGGTTCTCTTTGGCTGTCTTTTTGTATGTCGGTTTAGTTTGACCTACATCGTTTATTCCTCGACGTTTGCTAGGCTCCAGATCAGCAGGTGATGAGTTTATACGTTTAAGGGTTTTTTTGGGACTGGCCATTGATTGCAACTCACCACGGGATTAACAGTTACAATCGTCATAATAACTGTTTCAATTATATTTATAACAACTGAATAGTCGAATCCCATCGCAACAGTTTAATGGCTAGCAATGAATGCATCGGAATACGAGGGGTCGTGCTTCTTGCGGTTTCCGGTGAAAGATCACACCCAACGGTTGGATTATTGAGATATCTGTTTTCGACACAGATAAACAGGTAATCTCCAATTTACAATGCAATATTGATTTCCATATTTTTTATTTATAAATTATTGGTGAATAAGATATTGTTTTTTTTAAAAAAAAAAATTAATTTATTACCATGAATACATTTTCATAAAAAAATGAAGTGCTCAATATCTGTTTCAAAAAAATCAAGTAATACGAATTTATAATAGTTCGGATTATTAAACATTACTAGTTTTAACAGTTTCGCCTTTAACAGTTATATATTTTTAATGTCAGTACAATGCAATGTGTATAATTTGATTTGTCGTTATTGGGATGTTTAATGTGTTTTCATGTATACATAAAATATGAAGTTGTTTATATATGTTTCGATATATTAAATTTTAATCAAAAACTAATCTACAGATGGAATGTTTATTTTGAATTTTCGTATTTATAGAAATGACAATAATTAATAGTTTCCATGTTTGACATAGAGGGGCATATTAGTCTAAATAAAAAATACAATTTATTGCATAATATATAATTAAGGTAAGAGGGACTAGTTACTAATATGTAAATCTGTCATGTCCTTACTACTAATTAAGTATGAAAAGAGGGATCTAATACTAATTGCCCCTATTTTTAAATGTTCTAAGGTTCCACTTTCCTATTATCTTACTCGAAAAATCTGCATTCCTAAAGGGTAATTTGGAAAGCTCGAAATAATAGTATCTTTCGAAATACCTCCAATTAATGCTACTAATTTGAAAAAGTATATTGATCATAATTGGAATGGTTTCATAATTTGATCTCCATCATCTTTGTTGGCAAGCCTCAAAGCATACCATTTACACACTGTATACAAATGGCGCTTGCTCCATGGATAATAAAATGGCAGGGATTGGAGCCATTATTAGAAATAATCATCGCATGGCAATTGGATCCTCTAGAGTGGCAAAGTTCACTCTAGACGTGGAGTTAGAAGCACCGAACACGTCATCTGTTCACTAAATATGAATGCATGGTGTAGAATTTTACACCTCACAAGCCATTAAGATGATGATCATCATCACCACGTTGTTTAATGAAAATGGCAAAAATTATTAGACTTAACTTGGCTGTTATCGCTTTAAGTTTAACTCTGAGATCAATTGGATGGTTTAAATTGTGAAAGAAAATTAGTCGAAATGTGTCAAAATTAGTCCGGATACCGCTGGGTATAAATTTAAAAAACAAAGAAAGAAAGAAAATGATAAAGGCCTTCCATTAACTCCATTAATTTTCTCTCTCGTCTTATGTATCTATATTATAAAACACCATTTTCGACCATTTTTTTTTAAAGTATAAGAATCTAATGGAAAAAAAATACACATGTTATGGTGTGCATTAGTTCTATACAATTGAATGAGTTTTATACACGCATCAAGATGTCACATCAAAGTTAAAACACTCACACCAATAATATACACACAATAAACTCTCACATACTAATAATTTTGTCTACATTAAAAATTCCATGACTTAAAATAAAAAATTCAAAATTTAATAAAAAAATTTAATATTTAAAATCTACTAATCAAGATCAATTGAACAAGATCCATCAAAAATATATAATTATGCAACAAACAAAAATTAAGAAAAATTATTGTATAACATTTAAGGACGTATGTTATGTGTTCGTGCATTATTGGTCTATGTTACGTGGTTGGATTATAACTAAAAGACTCTTTAAAATATTAAAAATAAGTTGGTTCAATCCGGTTTACTTTTAGTTTTTTCAGCATGAATTTATATATTTGAACTTATGTTTAAGTTGTTTACAATGTTAGACTAGACTAGACAATAGGCTCAAAATAAACTGATTGGTTTTATCATTACGTGGTTGAATTGTGATTAAAAGACTCTTTAAAAAATTAAAAGTAAGTCAGCCCAATTCGATATACTTTTAGTTTTTTCAGCATGAAGATATATTAAATTTACGTTTCAGTTGGTTACAATGTTAGACTAGAGTAGACAATGGACTCAAAATAGGCTGATTGATTTTGTTGATTTAAATTCGTCACATGTTAATTTTTTTATCCTATTATCATTTTTTTTTATTTCACCGTGTCGGATGGCACAGATATACTCTAGTATATATATATATATATATATTAGCTTAGTCATTTTTCCTCTTGGTAACTGCTATAAATAAAACTAGCAAGTTGTACTACACCTAGTAAAATCTTACGTCACATAGTTATACGACATAAATCAACACGAAATTATAAGTTAATGGGTGAATCTTTACCCTGTGTTTGGATGGAGTAATTCTAAAATCTATAGAAATTTTAAATGACAGAACTTAGGATTCCATCATTTATTACAATTTTTCATGTTTGGACGTTTGTACGTAGAATTTTAAAATAAATTGAATTTCAATATCACTTGTTTTAAGTCGGAATTTGAAAATTGATGCCTCATACCATGAAATTTTAAGATGAAATTTTTGAAAGGAAAAATATAGCAAATTTACCACGCGTAAAATTTTAAATTATTCGGTAATTTTACCAAACGAAGAATATTCACTTTTTCGCACTCCAAATTCTGACTTTTGCTCAAATCCCAAGCTTTTTTTTTCTCTATCCAAACAGCTAGGAAGTTAGAAGTTAGAAGTCAGAAGTCAAAAAAATAGATAAAGAATTTTGGTGGTTTTTGAGTTAACTCGATTAACACACGATGATAAACGGGTCAGTTATGAATTCATCCTTAACAAATTTGGGTGACCCGTTAATTTTTTTCTTTAGCTTTTAATACAATTAAAGTTTATTGAATCTTGTCGAGGTTTGTACCTATTTTAAGGTTTATGAATATTTATCTTTGAAAAACTCACTTTAGGTTGTGCCTTTTAATTCAACTTTCCTAAGGAGGTCTTGAAATTCATGAATTTGATCACTCGCAGATTTATTTTCAACCATCATATAGCTATTAAAATTTGTGGTCGTGAATCTTTCAATACCAGCATCTACTATCCCATATTTACCTTCGAGTGCATCCCACAACTCTTTTGCACTCTTTGTGTTTTGGTAAACAGCATATAAGCGATTTGACAAGGCACTAAGCATTCTATTGTGACAGTGATAATTAATTTCATTAGGAGTCATTCAAGTTGCACTTACAAATAATTGATTGATTTGAAACTACATGCTTGATAAACTTGACAAAATTTGGTTATCCAATGGTAGAATTGATGAATTATGAATTTAATAAAAAATTATGAGTGGACTTAATCTTACACCAATATAATTTAAACCTTGCCCTAACCATGATATATATCTCTAGATATGTTCCCCCTTAATAATTATTGATTAATCATATAATTCATATTTAATTAGTAAAAGATGATATGATATGTTTGTTGTAAAAGAGGACCAAGAATCAATCATTATTATTTACTTTTTAGCATGCTATTTGCTACAGTAAGGACTGAAAACATAAAATTCCATTGTCATATATATATATTCATTCAGCTTGAATCCTTGATATTAAATTAATTATTTTCAAATTAGTTAGATTAAAGTCACGCACATTATAATTATAGGGTTAATAGTCTCTCTTATTCTTTAGTCACAGGTCGGGTCATGTATATATATTAGTTCGCAACTCGTGCTAAAAATACTATTTATTAAAAAAATATGTTACAATTTCAACTTTATAATTTTTTAATCGTGATACATTCTACGGCCAGATTTAAAAATCATTGCCCTCTATTGTATAGTTATATACTCATCTATCAGCAAATTTATAATAATTGTGTGTATATTTTTATGTAATCTTATGTTTGATGCAAAATTTCATATGACTTCCATCTAACTTTTTTCCTAAAAATATAAGAATATAAACACAAAAGCTATTAAGATAATTGTCACACGTATTCTTCCTTCCAAGGTGGGAAACCTTGTGCTATATTCTTACTTACGCAAAATATTTCTTTTGCTTCCAAAGAAAGAAATATACATACCCCCCACCCCACCCCACCCCAAGTATCTATTCTTTTGAAGGGATCGAAAAGGACCTATGTTAGCTGTTATATTCCTTTCTTCGTCCAGAAAAACAAATAGGAATGAAAAAGGAATATTTCTTTGAATTTTTAGAGTGGTATATGAAACTACAAAAAGACGCGTTAGATTTTTAGATTTTTAATCTTACTCATACAGGATTTTAATTTATATTCACAAAAAAGATTTACATTACTTATAACTCAAATCCAAGATTATAAGGCCCTTAACCGTTACATTACTTATAATTTTTAATTTTTTTTATTGAATGACTTATATTTGAGTAGTTATGTGTTGCATGTGCACAAAACGTAATTATACTAATGTTGCAGAAGTCACTCATCATAATCATATTATATTAAATTATGAGCCTTGCACGTAAAGTTTATGTAAAACTAAGCGTGCATGTTAATTAAATGTTTACAAATAATTGTTTGATTTGAAACTACATGTGTTTGATAAATACGACAAAATTTATTTAACAGTGAAATTGATAAATTATGAATATAATAAAAAATTACCGGTGGATTTAATTTTATACTGGTATAATTTGAACTCTGTACTAATTAAACACACTATGATATATTACTTGAGACATTTCACCTTAATAATTAGTTTAATAATTATTGATTAATCATATGTTTCATATTTAGTAAAAAGTGCTTAGACGTGTCAACGATCAATATATGTTTCCGTAAAAAGGGACCAAAAATCAAGTAATTTTTTTATACGTGTTAACATGCTATTTGCTACAGTAAGGACTAAAAACATAAAATTCCATTGTCATTATTCACATTTGTATGCTTTATATTAAATTAATTAATTTGAAATTAGATTTAATCCACGTACACGTACACGACAATTGAAGGGTTAATAGTCTTTCTTATTCTTTTATTTAAAAAAAAAAATAAACCTAGCGTGAATCGAACTTGAAACATTATGCGCTAGTCCGGAGTGAGTTCGATCTAGTTATATTAAGGTAGTCCTAGTGTTTATCTTTCTTACTCTTAGGCCTCGTTTGGTTCACGAAAGGAAAATCAATTCCCTTATCTTTTCAATGGAGGTGGGAAATTAAATTTTCTGTCAAATTTTCTTTCTTGTGTTTGGTAAACCATGGAAAGTATTTAGGCAAGAGTATTATTCTCTAAAATTTGTGTAATAAATGCTTGAAAATCACATAAGAAAATCAATCCCATGTGTTTTTGGGAGGAATGGTTTTACCCCATACTTTTCCCTCTCTCGGGAAAGTGTTTCCGGAATTTGTACTTACCAAACAAAGGAAATGAACGATTTTCCTTTTCCGAGTACTAAAATCCGTGAACCAAACGAGACCTTAAGTCATAGGCCATGTATATATATTTATTAGTTCATAGCTTGCGCCAAAATATTAATTATAAAAAAATTATGTTAAATTTTCAACTACACAATTTTTTAATCTTTATACGTTCTACCGATTTAATTATTGCCCGTTATTGTATAGTTTTATATTAGCCTATCAACGCATCTATAATAATTGTGCATATATTTTTATGTAATCTCTTGTTGATGAAAAATTTCCAATGACTTCTATCTAACTTTTTTCCTAAATTTTTTATCCCACATAGGTAGTTAGGAAGGATGTTATTAATTACAGTGTCACTATTAATTAAACGGGAATGTTCAACTTACACTATATGTAAACAGAAAACCGTCAATTATTGTTTTTCTCAATTTTGTAAATCATCGATCTATCCGTAAAATTAGATCATTATTGTATATAACATGCATGCAAAAAAATAAATTAATCGGAATTGAAAAATTCTCTCATCATAATCATGTTATATATTAAATGATGAAACTGGCTTATAAAATTTAAGTAAAACTAAGTATGTCGATTAAATAGTGATTAATTTGAAACTGTGCATGCTTGATAAACTTGAAACTAACTTCTCATGTAGTGGAATTGATGAATTACAACTCTAATAAAAAGTTATGAGTGAATTTAATCTTACACTAATATAATTTAAAATCTTGCCTTAATTAAACTTACCATGATATATTTGTTGAGATATGTTTCCCTTTAATAATCATTGATTAATCCTATGTTTCATATTTAGTAAAAGGTGCTCAGATATGTTTGTCGTAAAAAAGGACCTAGAATAAAGTATTATTATTTTTATTTTTATTTGTTTTAATACTTGTTGACATGCTATTTGCTACAATAAGGACTAAAAACATAAAATTCCATTGTCATACTCATTCACATTTGTATCCTTTATATTAAATTAATTATTTTGAAATTACTTATGTTAAATTCATGGACACTACAATTGTAGGGTGATTAGTCTCTCTTACTTTTAAGTCACAAGCCATGTATATATATTAGTTTGCAACTCGTTCCAAAGATATTATCTATTAAAATATTTATTCAATTTTAACCATACAATTTTTTAATCATCATACATTAATTATACGGCTAGATTCAAAAACCATTGCCCTCTAATGAATAGTATATAGTAGCCTATCAACGCATTTATAATAATTGTACGCATTTTTTTATGTAATATTATGTTTGATGCAAAATTTCAAATAACTTCTATCTAACTTTTTTCCTAAAAATATATAATAATATAAACACAAAATCCAATAAGATAATTGTCAAACATATTATTCCTTCCAAGATGGGAAACCTTGTGATATATTCTTACGTACATCAAATATTTCTTTTACATCCAAAGAAAGAAATATACATAGCCCCCACACCCACCTCCACCCTACCCCACCCTAAGTATTTATTCTTTTGATCAAAAAAGGACATGTTAGTTGTTATATTCCTTTCTTCCTAATGAAAAACAAATATGAATGAAAGAGGGATATTGCTTTGAATTTTTATAGAGTAATATATGAAACTATATATCTATGTTATTATGCTTTTTTCTTTGTTATATCACAACTCAATGTTTTTAATTTATTATTATATAAAAACGGAAGACATAAAAACATTTTAGGTTTTTATATTTTTAATCTTGTCCTTGTAGAGTTTTTAGTGTATTTTACTGAAAAGATTTACACCATTGTGTAAGAAACATAATTCAAACTCTAGGTGCTAGCGATGGTTATAAGGTTCTTAACAGTACATTACTTATAAATTTTTTTTATTATTAAATGGATTATATTCGAATAACATATGCATTGTGTGTGCACAAAACATAATTATACTAATGAAACTTGGTAAGTTAAAAACAAGGCTTGGTAAGCCTAGTTGATGCCCAATAGGTGAAATAAGAATTTTACTGCCTGGTGGCATCAAAAGGCTGATTAAGCAAAGTAAATAAGAACTGATGTCAAACTTGGTCAACTTCATCAACAGCGTTAGAGAAAGCCTCAGCATAACCTTGGTTTTCAGCATTGACCAAGGCATGATCGTGTTATTTTTTAAGCTCTTCCATGCGCTTCTCAGCAAGCCTTTTAACCTCCTCATTGGCATGCAACAACTTCTTATCCTCATCAGCAAGCCTCAAGGATTTCTGCAGCTCGGCCACTGGATCTGAAAACTTGCAATCATTAAGAAATTCTTATTATTCTTAAAAATAAAATATGGCAATCATAAGTTACATATTGTTATTAGAACGGTCAATAAAACTATATATTAGTAGATACTTATCCTTTTTGTAAGGCTTAGATGTTGTATAACAATGCTCAAATACTATTATCAAAAGTCACATATTATTATTGAAATTCAGATACTATTATTTCAATATTCGCAAGGAACTGCATTTTTTAATTTTAAAGTGAGTAAAATGCATCCTTTAACTTTTTGGGACAAGAAATCTTAAAAAATTGCCCTAATTTTTTTCGATAGTGTCAAAAGGTACATGCATCGTGTTGAATAAATGAGGTAATTGATATTTGTTACAATTGTGACAATTTAATATATTATTCAATTCTTAGTGAGTGATTGTGGCATCATAGATAACTTGATTGAGTTTCTTTTATAGCCACGATGGACAAAAAATAATATATATATATATATATAAAGGAAAATTGGCAACCCATTTAACTTTTGCTGCCATAAAACATGAAAATATGTACTCTCTTTGCCTCAATTGGGCAATATAAAAAGATAATAGAAAAAACATATTTCAATAGAATTTTTTTATATTTATTTTTATATGAGATGGAAGGAGAGTTGTATAAGGATTTTACATTGCCATTTCTAGTGACGGAAATTTCCAAAATGATATGGCACAATCTCATTTAATACTATTAAATTTATTTATATATCTTTTTAATAAATGACAAGTAAGAAGAAAATTAAAGTCGATTAGATGCCAACTTTTATATGTTTTTCTACCTTTGTAAAATATTTGCCAACTATATATAAAAATTCTCTAAAAACATATTCACACATGGGATATAAATTGAAAAATAGAAATCACCATCGGAGATGGCCGATGTATATAAAGGTCTCACTTTTACTTAGGTACTTTTTAAGAGAAAACTAACACAATTTGTTAGGCATGACGGTACATTGATTATGTTGAAAAAAAGAAATTAAACTTTATTAGAATTCGAAACATTAATTCAATCCAAAATCAATTTGTAACGGGTGGAGTAACACCTTAATCTTATATATTGGATTTGTAGTCTGAGCACGCTTCCTCACATGTGATGTAGTTTCAAGCTTAGCACGCGAAATAATAATATTGGGTGACGTAGAGTCTATATAATCTGACACGTGGTTAGGGTTGGGAAAATAGAACCGGGAACCGGAGAACCGGTCTTGACCGAACCGATACAAACCGGTTCGGTTCGGTTCTTCAAAATTTGCTAATTTTTTTTAACGGTTCGGTTCTTGTCATTTGTTAACGGTTTGGTTAACGGTTCTTAATATAATTCCTTTTCAATAACCGTTAAGGAACCGTTATTCAACTTTTCCTTCTAAGCTCTATTTCCATGCTTAAGAACTGAACCGTTAGAACCGTTATTTCTTTACAATAACTGTTATTTCTTTCCAATAATCGTTAATATTTCGGTTTTTCTCTTGTTAAAGGTTAACCAATAAACCGAAAGAACCGAATAACCGTTAATATTTTGGTTTTTATTTTGTTAACGGTTAACTGATAAACCGGAGGAACCGAACCCGTTCGGTTCTTAAACAGTTCTTCACTTTTTTATACTTAGAACTGAACCATTATAATTTAATGGTCCAGTTAACGGTTCTTCGAAAATTGGATAGGAACCGAACCAGTCCCAGCCCTACACATGGTTACTCACCTTTGATACCATATCAGAGTTCATAGCATTCAACCTAAAATAAAATTGAGACGTTATAGAAAAGCGAAGGTTTAAGTCTTTTCTATTTATTACAATAATAATAAAAAAAATTCCTACCCGGATTGTAACTCAAATTCGAAACCTGATCTATTAAATTTGGTGGGTGCCTCAAGTTACCTAGTTGAGAAATTCCAAAGAATAGTGCTACTAGTTGCTTAGGAGCAAGACCAATCCTCCCCTATATTTGTCCCTGGACTTAAATTTGGGAAGAAATTTTACAAAAACTCACTACAACCCTTCTCTATCCTTTCCTCATATTTGAGGAGCTCCTGTAAATCTCCTTAAATTTAAGAAAATGGATATGAGTTTCCAAGTATTTTTGTGAAGTAATTATTTATGATTTTATTTTTTCCCATATTTTTTTGCGAATGTTTGTCCCATATATATTGAAAAACAAAGGTGACAAATTGATTCAATAGCCAAAAGGAAGTTGTTTGCAATGGATCAAGGTTAGTAATCGGGTGACACTTTTTATTTATTTTTGTTAGAAATATAACAAATTGATTCACTTCGTATATTTCTCTAATTTATTTGAGACTCAGAATCTATTGTTGTTTGTGTTTCAGCTTCCTTCAAGTTTTTTAATATGGAAAAATTATCTTGAAAATAAAATACATGGGTAGAGGTGATTTATGCATTACATAGAAATTAGAAAATTCAGCTCAACTAAGTTTTACCATATCCCTGTGCTGTTTTAGTTTAATTTATTTTAATTTTATTTTACTTTCTGCAGTTTTTAATTCAAAATTATACTTAAACTTTGCCCTACATGTGGAAAATTTCAAATAATTACATCAGGCTGGGGTTAAGTGAAAGAATTATGTTAAGAAATTAGCAAAACATTGTCCTCCATTTTTACATAATTCTTTGTGATTTCATCACATCGCATGTAGAGACATATTCTAATGAGTATGAAAGGAGGGTAAGTCTATTAATTTAGCATTAAGAACAAGAGCAAAGTTGAATATAAAAATATTAGCATTTACGTGAATGGAAATGCAGTCAAACATACCCTGTATTCCTGCAATATGAATCTTCGATTCACCCATTACAGTGACATAAATGATTTATGGTTACAGGGTACAGCTCAACCTCATCAACATCAAGAGGTGCGTATGAAGTTTTCTTGAGTTTAAGAGGCCTAGACACACGAACAGGATTCACCGATTTCCTTTACACCCATCTTGTGGATGCCAATATTCGTACTTTTAGGGATGACAATGAACTTTGCGCCGGAGAAGAGACCGGCCCTGAGCTTCTCAAAGCAATTAAGGAATCAAAAATCTCAATCCCAATACTTTCCAAAAATTACGCCTCCAGTAAATGGTGTTTGCGTGAACTTGCACAGATAGTGGAGTGCCACACAAAAGAGGGGCAAATGATTTATCCAATTTTTTACGACGTAAATTCGTATGAAGTACGACACCAAAGTGGGAGTTACAAGGATGCCTTTAGCCAGCACAAGAATAATTTTGATGAAATGACAATACAAGGATGGAAGGAGGCTATGAGAAAGGTTGGACAATTGAAGGGATTTGAATTGATAAAAGAAACTAATGGGTAGGTCCAACAAACCCACCTTCGTTTTTCTTTAGTTAAATATTCAAGCAATGCCATTCACAAAAAGAGTACACATAAAACTAATGCACCAGTCTCCTTCTAATATATCTACTTTTTTCTAGGCAAATTAACTTTTCCCTTATTATATGTGTTGTATATGTATGTGTAGGCTTGAAGGACAGTTTGTAAAGAAGGTTGTTCAAGATGTCTTGCTTAGATTGAAGAAGAATTACACACAATTACCTGACAACTTGGTTGGCCTAGATGATCACGTCAAAGCGATGAAGGAATTGCTAAATGTTGACTCCAACGGAATAAGGGTTGTTGGAATTCATGGAATTGGTGGTCTAGGGAAGACAACTATTGCCAAAGTCATCTATAACCAATTGTGTGAGGGGTTCGATTGTTGTTGCTTCATTGAAGATGTTCGAGAAAATTCAAAAGGCCAAAATGGTACTGTTGATTTGCAAACCCATCTTCTCTATAAGATCCGAAAGAAGGAAGTCGATAGAATCAAAAATGTTGATGAAGGAACCAAACAAATAGAAGAGGCAGTTGGTAAAAAAAAGGTTATCATTGTTCTAGACGACGTGGATGATAGATATCAATTTGATAAGCTTGTTGGAAAGTGCAACTAGTTTGGTGCAAGAAGTAGGATCATAGTTACAACAAGAAATAAGGGGCTCCTGGATACAATAGAAGCCACTTATGAAATTGAAAATCAACATGATGTATACAGGAGTTATGAACCACATCTAATGGAATCAATTCATTCTCTTGAATTGTTTAGCAGGTATGCTTTTATGAGGGATACTCCACCAAAAGATTATGATAGCCTTGCTAAGAAAGTTGTATCTAGTTCAGGAGGACTTCCTTTGGTTCTTGTGACTATTGGGTCATTATTATTTGGAAACAAAGACATAGCTTTATGGGAAGAGAAATTAAGGAAGCTAAAAGAAGTACCACATGAGAAAGTCTTGGAAAGATTAAAAATAAGTTTCGACGCTTTAGATTATGGGCAAAGGCAAATATTCCTGGATATTGCATGTTTCTTCATTGGAGAGGATTTCATGAACTCTTTTTACTTCTGGGAGGCCTGTGGATTTTATCCTAGAGATGGGCTTAATGCTCTTGTACTTAGATCTATGATTAAAATCGAAGATGATAATAAGCTAAGGATGCACGATCAGCTAAGAGATCTTCGTCGGGAAATTGTTCGTGAAGAAAACATGGTTAAACCGGGAATGCGTAGCAGGTTGTGGTGTAGCGAGCAAGCCTCGAAACTATTGGAGAGACGTATGGTAAGTTATGTGTGTCATCAATTTTAGCCTTCTTTCTAACATTTTATTATTTAATGATTCATGTAAAAATACAAAATAATATGCTTTGCAAACCAAAAACATCTTTTACATGATGATTTTATTTTGGTATTGCTCGTTTGAATAAACTTTTTATTTATTTTTATTCATAGGTAACACTAGATGTTGAAGCCCTCAATCTTAACTTACGCAAGGACTTAAAGTTTGGAATCCAGCGTCTTGTAGGCAGAGATTTTGAGAAACTTCAAAATTTAAGGTTTCTCAGATTGGGTTGGGCAGACCTTGATGGTGATTTTAGGCAAAATCTTTCAAATTTAAGATGGCTTGATTGGCAATGCTCTGGGAAATTTTGGCCAACCGCCAATTGTCATTTAAAAAATCTCGTTGTTCTCAATCTATCTGGAAAGAATATCACACGCAACTGGAAGGGTTGGAGTGAAATTAAGGTATCATTTAGTGTATATATGTTTTTGTTTTGATCTATTGTCACATCATCATATTGATAACCCTTACTAATTAAATTTATTTTATTATTTTACAGATGGCAAAAGAGTTAAAAGTTCTAACTCTCAAATGCTACAAGTCAAGGAGTGCTTCAATTATTTCAAATTTTAAAAGTTTAGAGAGTTTGAGTCTTCAATTTTGCTCCAATCTGAAAGAATTTGACCCATCAATTTGGAATCTAACAAATTTGAGAGTTCTGGACCTTTCACATTGTGAGAGCTTAGGAACCTTGGATTGCTCCTCATTTTCAGCTTTAGAGAATTTGAACTTAAGCTATTGTGCAAAGCTACGTAGGCTTGATGGTCTTGAACAGTTGAAATCATTAAGATACTTGAACTTGAGTGACTGTTTCGAGCTGAAAATATTGTTGGATCTACCGAATTTTAAGAAGCTAAAAAAGCTAGGTATAGTTGAGTGCCGGAAGCTAACTGAGATGCAAGGTCTAGATAGATTGGAATCGTTTGACGTTTTGGATATGTCAGGGTGCATATCTGTAAAAGGATTACGTGGCCTATTGAACTTAAGAATGCTAAAAAGGCTCTATCTATCCTATTGCAGTAACTTACGAGAGCTTGATGAAATCGGAGTTTTGGAATCCTTAGAACACTTGGATATGCGTGATTGCATATCCATAGAAAGATTACCCGACTTATCAAACTTGACAAAGCTGAAGAACCTAGGTCTCTCTGGTTGTGAGATGTTGCGTGAGGTTAAAGGCCTTTCGGTTTTGAAATCGTTGGAGATCCTAGACTTGTCGTCCTGCAAATCAATGGAAGAATTCCCAGATCTCTCAAACTTAAAAAAATTAGTGCAACTTAAAATTTATGGTTGGCATGATTTAACCGAGATTAAGGGACTTGAGGAACTTAAGTCCTTAGAATCACTCAACATTCATTCCTGCAGCTCGATTGAACAGTTACCTGATTTGTCGAATCATATAAATTTAAGATCCATTAATGTTTGTTACTGTGAGAAACTAACCGAGATCAGGGGCATTGAGGAAGTGAAATCACTACATGATATATATATATGGGGATGCAAGTCACTTAATCTACCATATCTGCCAAACACAGACATACATGGCTTTGATATATGGACCAGGTATATTTTAATTTTCTGTTTAAATATTGTTATTATCTTTTCAAGAGTATTTTTACCACTGATAGCTTGATAACACTCTCTCTCTCTCTCTCTATATCTCTTTTGTAGTTCCTCGGCGAGTCCTTACAATGAGCATCCGTCACTAGGAACATGGTAAGTCTCTCTGCTATTGTAGAGGGAGTGGTTAAATTTCTTTAAAAAAGTGAGAATAGCAATAAAAGTGATTATGATAATATAAAATGAGCTAGTGAGTGGATGAATCTTAAACAAATCAAAAGTTCCAATTTTACAAAAAATCCATTTTAAACAAATCTGTTGAAGGTTATTTTATCAAGCATTTGATCAATGCGTTCAAAATTTTCATCAGTTACAAAATTTTCTCTCTCTTCATAACCTCCTCTAAGGGACTCTCTATCCTTTTCTCCCCTACCATCTCTCGCCACATTTAGGGTTTGTTCGTCTCTCCGGGCGGCGTGGCGCATCATATCGTATCGTTGATGAGCAGAGGAGGAAGGCAGGAAGATTGAGCTCGGAGGGGTTTGCATAGCAACAAGTGCATACTCTAATCTTCATTGAAGCTCGAAGGATGGATTTTACAAGATTCTGTCGATCACTTTTGCTACTTTGGTATGTATTCAAGCCCTAATTTAAACTTCCTTCTATTTTAAGTTGCTATAAGCACAAATTTGGATATCTATCGTTTCAGATGATTTATTAAATAATGACAGGGTTTCAAATTTTAGATCGTCAATTTTGTCTCACTGAATTGTATATTTGGTCAAAATTAGAGTAATTATTTGGATTGCTTGTATCTTTTAGTTTTACAAGTACCTCATAAGTTTGGATTGACATCAGATATACTCAATCAACTCTAAGTTACTCTTGCTTCTATTTTAATTTCAGTTTCGTAATTAAGTGCAATTTTCCCCAAATTGTTAATTTGTGTTTTGTTGTTGTAGGATATAGGGGAGTTTTTGAATTCGAACTGTTTATGTGCTTGTTTCTGCTATTAATTTGCTTAATCTAGAGTATAAATTTGCCATTGTTATTTTAATTTGGACATGTGCTCTCAGCGCTTCTCTTTTATTAGTACCTCACTACCTTATAAATGATGTGAGAAAAAAAGTTGTAGTACTTAATTAAACATATCTAAGCTAACACTAAAAGGTCAGGTTGTCTTTTACATACACATGTATAAGACCAATCAATGGGTGTGCTTGTGTCGGGTCTTAATGAATGCTGGTAATTTTTGCCTCCATCCGAGCGCGACTGAATAAGCTATCAGTTGATGTTTTTCAAATTTGTATATGACTCGATTTGTGATCGTCTGACACAACACAACCCAATTGTACCCGTTAAGGAGAATATTATTTTTTTTAAAAAAAAATAAAAATAGAAAGTTCTCTAATTTATTTTTTTCACTAGAATAAAATCAGTGAAGAACTAAAGTTACTAAAAAAAAGTAGGAATAAACATATATGTGTATTCATATATTCTTAAATAGGTACAAACCATTTCTTGATTTAAAAAACATTAGTTTTAATAAAAAGTTAAAAAGCTTAACGGTTCTAAATTAATATACACACATTCTGTCTCGGGTCATCATGAAAAAGCTAGCTAGAGTTAGAAGGGCATTAAAAGATTGACAAAGAGACAAATTACTTTTCTAGACGACATTGAAGGGTTTGTTGATCTACATAAAGAATTATTCTATTATAATCACCATTGAAGCTCTGAATCTCTCATTTGCTATTTCAGTATGTAATCTTGTTCTAAATTCTTGTATTCTATTTATGTGTCTTACATGTATCTACACATTTCCGGTTTTCAAGGTTATGTTTCTTTCAGCTTTGGTTTTTGACGAGTTTCAAATTTTATATGTGATTGCTTGTTTAGATTCTTAAAAGTTTGTTTACATATAAGTTTAAGATTTTGATAAGTCATATTTTCCTAAACCGGGTTGATGAACATATTTACTTTTCGAAGTGGAATGTAGAAACTGTGATTTCAGATGTTAATGCAATGATTACCATGTAAGACCTGTGAATCTCTGTTATTTGTAGGATAATGATGACTGCTCACAGTATGGTAACAAGCTTTATTCTCAAAGTCCATTGACGGCTCTCTAGAATTTTGTTTGCAGTTTTATAGGATATAAGGTCTGTAATGGGATGGGGGATTTGTGTAAATAAGAAAGAATCAAGTGTATAGGGCTATATATCATGATGAGATGAGAATGGCTTGGGGAGTGTGGATGGAAACAAATTCTAGTATTCTTATGACAAATAACGAAAGGTTAATGTGGGGTAAAACCAGATTTCTAGTAGCATTAATGTCTCTATTATTTGCCAACTTGCTCCACTTGCTCCACTTTTGATTGCTTTATCCCAAAAATATGGAAAGTGTTTTTTTTGTGTTCCCTTGATATTTTTTCCTTTGGTAATATATAGAAGAATATTGAGACAGAGAAGAAGTGGGCTCTCTCTACCGAGAGAGATGAAATTAGAATAGGCAGTGAAGAATTTGGGCTCTCTCTACCGAGAGAGATGAAATAAGAATTTGCAGGAGGATTTTGGCTCTCTCTCTACCGAGAGAGAGGAGAATTGGCAGCTCTCTCTCTACTGAGAGAGAGATGGAATTTGGATTTGATTTCCTCCATTTGAATTTGCAAGTTGAAATTTGTAAGAAGACAATTTGTGTGTCGAAAGGTACAATTTGCTAAGTCTTTTAACCAACAAAATAATTTAAAAAATGGGAGCAAGTTCATGGGGAATCCCCAAGCCAGCAGTAATGGAAAGAAGCCCTTCACCCTTTAACCTTGTCATTTGTGTCATGATGCTCATTTAATTGCCAACTGCCCTCGACAAGCAGCTCCTAAATGCTCTCATCTCCAGGTGTGGCAGCATGTTTCCCAAAGCACCATTCACTTCAGGGCAATAATTGGACCAAGTTGAAAGATCATATAGAATATGAGGTGGAAAGTGAAGAGTGAAGAGTGTGAGGAAGCCTCACTGGTTCTTACCAGGGATACTTTGCGCATTCTTGTAACATGGTGACAACAGAAAAGGATCGGAAAAATAACCTCAAAAAGGATAACAGGTGTTGGGAAGAGCCTTCAAGGAAAGAGACTAATGTATGTTAACATTAAGATAAATGAAAAACCAATTCGGACCATGATGAACACAGGTGCAACGCACAATTATTTGGCAAGTACTGAAGTTGAACGATTCGGCTTTATCTTGGAGAAATGAGTGGGCCGTGTGAAAGCCGTTAACTCGGCTGTTCAACCTGTTGCTAAAATGGCTAAATTTATGTTACTAAATGTGTCCTTATGAAAGGAGCACCAACTTTTTAGTTGTGGTGATGGAAGACTTCAAGGTTATTCGGGGGTTAGAGCTCTTAAGGGGAACAAAGGTTAGCGTATGCCATACACCAATAGCCTCATGATGCTCGACAAGAATCTATGTACATCCCTGTGATGACCCCAACAAGTAGTGGTACATTTCTTTTGGCGATCCAACTGAAGAAAGGTCTCAAGCACAATAACCCCACTTTTCTGGCCGTACTAAAATAGGATGAAATTCATAAGACTTTAGGACCCCTGCCGAAGTTTATTCTTCAGGTTTTAATCGAGTTCAAAGATGTTATGCCAGACTACCTTCTAAAGAAGTTGCCTCCCCGTAAAGAAATAGATTATCAGATTTAACTGATGCCAAGTGCCAATCCTCCAATTTGCACAACTTATAGGATATCCCAGCTTAAATTGGCCGAACTTCAAAGACAGCTAAAAGAACTATCGGATGCGGGTTTAATGTAACCAGCCAAATCTCAATATAAGCTTTTAGTAGAAACATGACAGTTCCTTAAGAATGTGTGTCAACTATCGAGCTCTCAACAAAGTAACCATACGGAGTAACTATCCCATCTTTCTAGTGGCCGATTACTTCGATTAACTCAGGCGGGCAAAAGTATTCACCAAGCTTAATCTCAAATTCGAGTATTGGCAAGTTCGTATTTCTGCAAGTCACGAGGGGAAAACCACATGAGTCACAAAATATGGAGCTTATGAATTCCTTGTTATGTCATTTGGGATAACCAATGCTCTAGCTACCTTTAACACTTTGATGAATCAAGTTCTCAGGGACTGCTTGGATGATTTTGTTGTGGTTTATCTCAACAACATTGTTGTTTACAACAAAAGCATGGAGGAGCAAAAAAAAGCACCCGATGAGGGTATTTAAAAAACTCCGAAAACATGAGTTGTATCTCAAATTGTCAAAGTGCTCTTTTGCGCAGAAACGTATCAAATTTCTTGGTCTTATTTGTTAAAGTGATATACTAAAAGCCATAATTTTCTTATTGGGTTGGACATATTATAAACCGATTTTGTTATTTTAATGAGATTCTTTATGGGTAATAGTTACATTATATTATTTATTTAAATATTATGCTTGTGTGTCTTTTATTCCATATAGTAGCTGATTTGGTATGTAGAGTTTAGGTTACACATAGAAGATCATATCATTAGTTCTTGTGGACTTTAAGTTTGTTGGTTCACAGTCTTAGATGGATTTGGACACCCATCGGTAAGATTGTAATACAAGTTTTACTAATTTATCTTGACTACAGAAAACGGTATAATTTTAACTCGTTGTACTAGTACACTTTAATTATGTGTATTGAATTGGACCTGTTTGGGTTAATTATTTCTATACTGACTATATAAAACAATTTAAAATCCCATGATTATTATGATTACTTATATTTTTAATCTTGAAATAATTAATAGACATATATATATATAGTGTTTGTTGTTTTGATTCATTAAGAGTGAGATTTATTTATGGATCAATAATATTCGTGAATTATATGATGACACTATATATATAATGAATATTAATTATTGACGGAATCCACGTCTCGGTATAGGGATTTATTATAACCCTTTGAGAAGCTTATAAGTTTTGATTTTGTAGGTGGATTATATTAATCCTACATGTCAAATAAGTTAAGTAGTAGGTTCAAGGATTAATAAGTCATTTAAATATAATTGTCAGTAATTTAATTTAAATGACATTTATCTATAATCTTAACGTGAGGATAATAATAAGTATTTAATAATAAGAAGCTTAAAATATAATTTTGAGATAAAGACGGGAATGCTATTATAATTCTTTAGTGGTATGAATTATAATTTATAGAAAGAATGGTTAATTATTGTTTAGTACATTGTACTTACCACTAAGTTTCATTTTCTATATTGTACTTTTTTTCTTGTAAAAAAGGCATCAAAGTTTTTGTTTGGTTCCACTTTGGTCACACTCATCCACACCATCAGTAGTCCGTTAATCATATTCTGACGTGGCCAAGCAAAATCATTGTTCTCTAACAACATGTTTTCCATCTCAACAATCCAGTCACCCTTCCCACCACGTGCGATTCACATGGGACGGAATTTACACTAAAAACAAATAACAAACACAAATCGATTTAAGAGGGAGAAAGAAATTCATCCATTCATGTGTTCTTCCCCCTTCCCCCTTTTCTACAAGAACCCTAAATTGATTTGAGAGATCTTCCATTGAAGAGGCCGAACATTCATTTTTAAGGTAAGTTCTTTTTACATTATTGCTAGGGTTTTTCGGTAAGTATGCATTCATTTTTAAGCTTTATTTCCATTGAAGTGGCACTACATTATTGGTAAGGTTTTTCGATTTTGTATAGGAAAATGTCGGAGATATCTTCCAACTATCACTACCCATTTGAGCATTCTAGCAGTTCTATTCCATTTGACACTCCCTCTACCCATTTTGAGGTAAGTTCTTAAAAAAAATAATTTAAATTCCACTATAAGTTTTTTTGACAATTAGATTTCTTGTAAATTAATAGGCAATGTCACATACCTCTGTGAATTCCTACTTTTTATGCGGATGTGGTCATGCAGCACCCATTAGAGTATCATGGACTGAAGAAATTCTAGGAAGAAGGTTTGCTAACTCTAAGAACTACAAGATCAAATCATGTGGTTTCTTTGAATGGATTTATCCTGAAAAACAACCACGTGAAAGAGTTTATGAGTTTTACTGGAAGATTCAACAGTTAAAGCATGAACTTGGTATGAGAATCCGGGCTTTCGACCCGTCCTTCCAGGTTTCTTTGTTTTTCTCGTTTTGAAGGAAAACGTATTTTCAGAGTCGCCAGTTTATTTTACAAGAAAACAAAGAAAATATTGTACAAAAGATAATTCGAAACGAACTACCTTTCATACGTTTGAAACCAGAGATTTATTGATAACTTGATTTACTAGGGTTCTGGAACTACGTTGCAAATTGGGAAGGTGTTAGGCACCCAATTCGCCCTTTTGGTCTCTTAAATGGATCATGTATTTAATTCCTATTTTAGATATCTTACAAGTAGTTTAAAATCGTTTCCAAAATAGTATTTTCGGATGAGTTAGATTAAAAACAGTATTTAAGAAATTAGGCTCGAGCTTTGCGAGCGCCTACGTATTCATTCGTAAAATGAAATCAGAGTCTTGTAGTTCCACTTGTTTGGAAAATGTTTTTGTATTTTAGTTTGTTTTGAAAATGTGTCAAAATGAATTTTAGTTTTCTTGTAAAACTTAAAAAGGATTGATTTCGAAAGCAGTGAACTTATTTGTAAGTTATCTATATTAAAACTTGTGTACTAATTAAAATCAGAAGAGTGGTAGAAAGACGTACCTGATGCGCTTGAAGAATAAAAACTGATTGCTTGCTTCTTTTTTTCTCTAACTTTCTCTCTCTAGAACTTTCTTTCTCTAAAAACTCTCTTCCTAATGAACTAGACAGAGTTTTCTCTCTTTAAAATTGACTTGAATCTTCCTCCCCCCAAATGAGACCCCAAGGGTCCTATTTATATCAAAATTTCTGCCAAAAACACTTCAAAAGGGGCCAGCCGCAGGGGGTACGGCTCGGGCGTGAGGCTCGAAGCCAACCGTGCGGCTAGGGCATGCAGCTCGAAGCCAACCTGCAGCTAGGCAGCATGTGGCTGGCTCTTGAAAATCTCAATTTTTCTAATGGGGCGTTGCCCCACACCCTGCGACCTGACCGGGAAGGTCGATCCCCGTCCTAGTAAGGAAAGTGGCGACATTGGTTGTGGTAGATTCTTAACACGCTTGAAAGTCAGGATTTTTCCTAATGATCTCCTATATGCATGATGACTCAAGACTTGATGCGGAATGCTTGTTTTGTATGAAAATCAGGTTCACACGAGAGTCATGGATTAGCGTGTTCACACTTGGACAAATGAAGGCTGCCATGAAGTTGATGGAGAAAAAAAATGAAGACTTGTAGAAGATCATGCATTGTGAAGAGAAGATGAAGATGGTGTGGAAGAACAAGTATGAGAACAAATGTAAGGAAGATGCAATGAAGAACAAATTTGTTGTTATTGTTGTCATTGTTGGGCTTGTTCTAAGTTTCTTTATTACAGTCTTTTTAGGTTAGGTTTAGCTATGTAATGTGATTCTCCTAGCTAGTAGTTATTTTGTGTAATGTGTAATGTAATGTTGTTTGCAACTTTTGGCAGAAGATGTAATGAAGACACTGTTCTAATGAATATCGCACCTTTGAACATGTATCAAACCAATTGTTCTAATGAAAATAAGTATTAAATTATAGTAAATATGTATCAAACCAATTACATAGACCATGCACCAAGCAGATAATTGGATCAAACAAGTGTTACACCATCATCACAATCACAAAAAAGAAAATAACAGTAGATTGAACTAACAGCATTTAATCCTTTCAAGTACATAATTAGATAAAACAAGTGTTACACCATCATCAAAATCACAAAAAACAAAACAAAAAGAAAAAAACAGTAGATAATTGGATCAAAGAAACCAATTACATAGAGTAGATAATTTGATCATTAATACTTTAATAGTAACAAAACAATTACATAGACCATCCACCACCAAGTAGATAATTGGATTAAAGAAACCAATTACATATAGTTTGCAAGTACATAACTGTATTAAAGTCTTACACCATCAGAAAAATTCTTACACCTCATCACAATCACAAAAAAGAAAAAAGAAAAAAAAACAGTTTTTAAACAACACTAATGAACTTAAAAAGTGGCACTGCTCCCTATCCATCCTCTATTCTTCAAACCCAGAATTTTTGCCCTTGTGTTGGTTGCAACTGCTCCTTTTGTTGGAGTCTTTGACCTTGTATTGTTTACCACTGCAGTGATTTCTTTCCTACTTGGTGGTGTCTTCTTGGTGGTTTGACTTGACTGAGTGGGCACACCTTGCTTAATTGGGGTTTTAGGCTTTGGTGTTTCTGATTTCTTCATTCTCTTAGCTGGGGCAGATGAAGACATTTCTCCTGATCCAAGTTAAGTTAATTGCCTTTTTGTTACTGATGATGTCTTTTTGTTTAGTTGTATTAGTGTTCCTCTATGCCCTGGCATCTATCCATTAAAATGAATGCATAAGAAACTGAATAAACACTGAATGCAGAAGAAACATACCCTCAGAAATGTATTTCCACTTTTAGGAGAAATGTAAACTCCATAGCCATTAGGCATACTCTCTTTTCTCTTTGTCTAACACAGTCCACACAATACATTAATAGAATAACAGTAATACTTAAAAATTAAACTAGTATTCACATAAAAGTACTACAATTACCCTCAAAGGCAATTTTTGAGGCCTAGAAGATGTCCCAACTGTTTGGTCCACACTTATCTGGCTACCACCTGTTTGGTTCCCTTTTGAAGTACTACCACCTGTTTCGTTCCCTTTTGAAGTACTAGATTCATTTCTTATTCGTTGGCTTACCTGAGAGAAAGTGTAGAGAATATATGAGCATGTTGTGGTTATATTGATCAATAATATAATTGAGTAAGCAAAACAAGATACTTACATTAGCTGGACCTTTGCATGTTTTCTTGTTGTGACCATACTAATGGCACAGTCCACACTTCATTTGACTGCCTCTCCTCTTTATTTAACTTGCATTCTTCTTCTCTGCTTCATGGGACTCTCTATGCCTCTGATGTTTGGCCTGCCTGGCATTTTTCTATGTGGTGGGGGCTCAAATTTCTTAAAAGGCTTCTTTTTCCAATTTTTTTCACCATTTAATCCTTTTAGAAGCCATACGCTTGTTTTGTGGTTTCAATTTTGAACCAATGAGAAACATAATTATTTGGATCATCTTTCATGTAGTAGATTGCAATAACATCATGAGGGCATGGGATCCCACTCTATTCCCACATCCTACATGTGCATGTCTTGTCATTAAAATCAACCACATAACCATTAGGACCATTATTCACCTCAAACTGACTATCCCCATTGAAAGTAGTGGTCCAATACCTGTGCATGTTCTTGTTCTTCTCCAATATAAATCTAGGTTTAGGGACATCATCCTACCCCTTCATTACATCTCTCCACTTTTGCATTCTCACCATTATAGCCAACCTTATATCTTCTAACATATATATATAAGAGATTTTGATCTAGCCTCTACAATAGAACCATTAAAGGTCTCACACATATTATTCTCCACATCATCACAAGTAGCCTGTCCACCAAAATAAGCTCTGGCCCATGTATGTGGCTTTTGCTTCACTAAGTAAACACTGGCCTCTTTGTTCACCTTTTTTTATTTCTTCCATTATATTCTTAAATTCTTTTGGGGTTCCACATTTACAAGCTTTCCAAAACAATGATTTCAATTCTACACCACTATATGTTTTCCTAAAGTTGGCATATATATGTCTAGCACGACATCTATGCTCAGCCATAGGTAAAAGCTCTCTAACAGCATGTACAAGGCCTTTTTGTTGGTCAAACAACACAGTCATGCCTAAGCCAGTTGTGTTATCTAAATCTTCTTTCACCAACTCAATAAACCAATCCCAACTACTCCTGCTCTCAAACTCCACAACAGCCCATGCTATTAGGAACATGGGATTATTTCCATCCGTCCCAACTGCAGCCAATAACTCACCATTACAAAACTCTTTAAAAAACAACCATCAAAGCCTATAATCGGCCTACAACCTACTTTCCACCCTTTCTTCAAAGCATTAAAACATATATAGATTCTTAAATACTTTGCAGGTTGGATTGGATCAGACCTGTCCACCTCTACATTAACTGAACTACCTGGATTGGACCTAAGTATCTCACCAGCATAATCCCACACATTCACATAATCTTCCTTCAATGATTTTTCAACTTCACCCAAAGCTTTTTGCTTAGCTCTGAAACACTGTCTTTTTGAAACAATTATTGAGTATCTCTCAAGTGCATCAGCCATGAAATCCTTCAACTTCCACTTTGGATCATTGAGAATCTTCTTGTGGTATGTTTTGGCAAGCCACTTAGAATTTGCAAGTCTTATTTTGAAATTCCTGATACATATATGAACATTATTTAGTTTGAAAACTATTTTCAGTTTGCATGTAACTTGCCCACAACCTCCGAGGGCAACCATCAGCACACAAAGCAAGCAGATATTTTTTACTATTCATCTTGAACCTAATTTGGTACCCTTTGGACACTGCATAATGTGTTAGAAAATCTTTTAGTTGCTTAGGGTTATTAAACTTCATCCCATTTACATGTTCTATTTTTGAAGGGTCAGCTTTCTCATCAAGTAAAGGGAATTTTGGTTTGTATCTAACCCCACCCTCCCCATCACTAGAATCTGGAGTCTGATAGTCATCAGAGTTAGAGTCTGATCCATAGTTTACCCATACTCTCTCCTCAACTGTCTCATCAACTCTTTCCTCAACCCTCTCTTTAACCCTCTCCTCAGTTTATGTAGTTTTTTTCTTACTTTTCTTATCAAGACATTGCTTCCTGACCTTAATTAATTCCTTATATTCTCCATCACTAACATTATATAGACTGACAACATCACTATCTGTCTCGTTCTCATCATCACCATCACTCTCAATCTCATCCTCACCAGCAATTTGATAACTTACATTATTTTTAGTATGTTTAGCTTCCCCCACATTATTAACTTCAGTTACATTCTTTTTAGTATGTTTAGTTTCCCCCACATTGTTAACTTCAGTTTGAGCACTTACACCTTCATGTTTTGTTTCTACATTATGATGCTCAACATACATCTCAATACCCCCTGTCAACCTAACACATTCCAACATACTAGGTATATCTTTATCAGTATCTATCAACCTAAGACCAATTTCCATGTTCTTTCTAGGATGAAGGTAGAATAATTTTGACATATTTGTGTAATCTAATTCTTCTACCATCCCCTTCAATTCAAAATACGACATCTTATCTGGATCAACATGGTAAAAATAACTTGTACTACCACCAGAATAAAACAAAAATGGATGATTAACAAACTCCCCCCCCCCATGATTCAAATGCAAAGCAAAACTATCAGTCACTGCATAAAATGAAAACATAGATAGTATTACAATTATTTGAATGTACTCGTATTAAATAAATTGAAACCCCAAATACGTAAACTAATGGTAAAAAACTAATGAACAAGTGATATAACTGCAAAAATGTCCCATTTAACCCAAACATCATAGATTAAACAAACATTCAAACCCCAGATGCACATAACATAATAAGAGAAGCTGACATTTCTAAGATTCACATAAAAATATGAATTAAACATAGAAAAAATTACTTCTTTTCCACGAAAATCAAAGATTAAACTCTTTTTCCACTTCGATTGGCACCGAAAGAAAAGGGCTCTAGGGTTTCTCTGGGATTAGGGTTTCTCTCTCTAACATATGCTTTTTGATTTGGGAAATTATGATATTAGGGTTTCTCAAAACCTAAAAAACAAGTGTAAATTTTGTCCCATGTGAGTCGCACGTTTTTGGAGGGGTGAATGGATTGCTAAGATGGAAAATATAAATAGGGAATAATGATTTTGCATGGCCACGTTGGAATATAATTAACAGATTATTGACGGTGTGGAGGAGTGTGACTAAAGTGGAACCAAACAAAAACTTTGATGCTTTTTTTATAAGAAAAAAAGTACAATGTACAAAATGAAACTTAGTGGCAAGTACAATGTACTAAACATTAATTAACCCTAGAAAGAATTAATTTATAATGGAATTAGGATTATAGCTTTCCATAGGAAACCCAAATACTTATTTCTCCTTAGGGTTCTTATCGTAGCATTATATATACGCTGACCATGCCTCTTTTCATGGTAACAATAATTCTCAAAACTTAGGATTTTTTTTATTGAGAAATGTGAAAATCTTAGTGAGAACGTAATCCACACTCAGTACAGGATTTGATGGTGGAGGGATACGATAGAAAATCTTTAGGTTTTCGGTACTTCAGTTGTAAATGAATTGTAACTTTTGATCGCACCGTTGGATCGGGCTAAATTTTGGATATGTCGTTTGGAATGCAAAGTTATTACACTTACGTGAAAAATCAAGACAATCAAAATTTGTTTCGATGGCGAAAACGGTTGATTTTTGCAACCTAGCGGGATTGGAAAAAATATGACCAAATCGCAATTTGATACTATCAAACCCTAGTCTCCTCATACGGATCCTCTACATGATCCACAAAGGTGAAATCTTTTTCTTCTTGTAGGGTTTTTCAAAACTATTTTATTCGATCTATACGCTATATCAAACGATCATGTAATTATCTCTCATTAATATCATTGAGCAAGGAAGTGTGCAATGGATCCGGTTAAGGTCAAGGTTATCCAAGAGTGGAAGACGCCCACTAATGTGTCAGAACTCTGTTATTTTCTTGGATTGGCGAATTACTATAAAAAGTTTGTGAAAGACTACTTCGGCATTGCGATGCCCTGATGTGACAAGAAACTGGTATATTATAACGCACTAATATAAACTTTGGAGAGCGTATATTATTATGCTTGATGTGTTTTTAGTGCTTCTCAGGTGCTCAAAATTTAATGGAATATTAGCTTTTGAATGGAGTAATTTGGAGTTAAAACAAAAAAGTTGTGGTGAAAAGATATATCGGAAGAAATAAAGGAGCAGCTTTTATGTGCTTAAAAGCAAATGAAGTGAGCTTAGGTAACAAAGGGAGGTGTGTAGCTCCGTTGGATAGAGTTCTGGTTCTTTACACATTGGGCCTAAGATCTAATCTTGGCAGTAGGAATTTTTTTTTAAAGCAAAGCAGCCATAACACAACATTGTCATGGATTAAAAGGAGCCTCAAATGGGCTATAGCTTTCACACAACATGACCATCAGGTCAAGCCCATTCATAATGGAAGCCCATGTGGAGTCATGTAGTCCTTTACCATAAATGGGCTTGAAGTCAATTTTAATAAATTGAACCCTACACTAATCTAGCCAAAAATTATAAAAAGACAGCACTAATCACAAGGAGCCGCTAGCCTTTTTCTCTCTTCTTGTTAGGCACCATTATCGAGAAGACACAACCACAACTTTTTTTCTTTCTCTTCTTGTGCACGATTTTCAAGCATTTTTTTTCTATGCTTTTCTTTCTTCCTTGTCGATTAGTGTACGTAGCATTTTTTTTTTCATTCTTGATCGTGCACAACAAGAGGCTTTAGAACTTTAATTATTTTTTAGTTTCTTTCTTCTTCTATTAGGAGCATATTTATTTAATTTGAAGTGGATTACTTTATGCTATTAATTCAAAATTGATCTCATTAATTTATTTGTGTGTATTTAAGTAAGTATTTAATTTATTTATTTATGTATTCATTAATTATGTATTGTGTTTTAATTACAAATATGCAAGGTTAGGGTTGACTATAGGGTTGAAGAGGAGTATAGTTGATTGATTTTCTTTTTATGTATTGTGTTTTTCTCTCTTCTTGTTAGGCACCATAAATAAAATAGTTATTTGTGTGTTTTTAGTTTCTCATTATAATTAACTATAGGGTTGAAGAGGAGTATAGTTGATTGATTTTCTTGCACGTATTCATGTCAATTGACTCTACCAATTTAATGTGTTAATGTTAAAAATAATTCATGTTGAATGCCTATTTTAACTAATAAAAAATAAAATTGGATTCTCATTATAATTTGTTGGATTCAGTTTATGATTTGTTAAGAGCGGATATAAATTGTGTTTTGATAGATATAGTGAGTGTTTTGATTTTATACATAAGTTTGGCTATGGGTAAATTAATGATTGAATTTTAAAAATTAATTGGGCTTAATTGAATTTATTTTTCTCGTCTAATAGAGTCGAGAGACTAAATTAGTGCGAGACAAAGAGTATAATTTATTGGAAATGAGTATTAGAAATATGATATTAAATATATGACGAGCTCCACCACCCTAGTATTTTATTGATTTATTATTTTATTAGTATTTTTAGTTGATAAACCATCCTTTCCAATTTTTAAGCTATATTATGAATTAGTTAGAATTGGTGAGTAAAATACGTACGTTCCGTCTGTCAAGTCCTTAGAGTGACAACTGTAATACCCCATAATTTAATTTGTCAAAATTAGTCATGTATGTGCCTTAATTAAGTGTAAGTTTAGTGTGGGCTGAAATGTAAAGTTACAAAAGTTGGGGTTAAAATAATAAGATGCGGAAAGTATGGGATAAATTGTTGTAATTTACCAAAATGATGGAGTTTTCTAGACAACTCCACCACTTCTTTTCTTGCCTTCTTTCTCCATTTATTTGTGGCCAAGCAAGAGAGAGAGAAAGGGTCTCCATTTTTGTTAAATTTCAAGCTTCCTCTCTCTAGATTTTACCTACCAAACTCCGTCGAATCGCGACGAGCCTTTAAAGAAAGTTGTTCTACACTTTGAGAGCTACGCAGGAGTACGAGAATTTTAGAGTTTCGTCATCGAGTCTTGGTTCATCATCACCTTTGGTTAATAGTTTGATGCCATGAGGTAAGCCTTTAAATTATCTTTGATTTTGGATAATTTTTGGTAAATTTTGAATTTTCTTTGTATGATTTGGGTTTGATAATTATTGGTATTTGAGTTTAAGTTAATACTTGGGAAGTATGTGTGTTTTACATGAATTATGGAAGTTATGGATTTAAAATATGGAATTATACACACCATGGGTTTACTAGAATGTTTAAGTAAGCAAAAATGGATTTTTGCTACTGTTTTTGGTGTATTTCGAGCTATTATTGATGAGTGATGTTAATATCAAGTATATATTTCAAAATATGATTCAATATCTAGCATATGGCTTTGGAATTACTCAAAAATGAGAAAATTGAAATTTTTGGTGAATTTCGCAGTTTGGTGGACGATAACAAATTCTATGCGGGAATATTAAAATTTTTGTATTATGTTTTGTAGCAATTGAAATTGGAAAATTAATGATTGAAAGATGGTTTTGAATTTGTTTCTTAGTGTTCTTCTGTGTTGTGATGATATAATTGAATTTTCTTGATCATGAAGAGACAATAATAGATGATATAAGTAGAAATCATGCTAAAATCTATAAGGTTATAATTCTGGCAGATTGGTGTCCTTGTGGGAGAATCGCTATAACTCCTTGTAGAAAATTTCGATTTATGCACCGTAAATTGCATAAAATAGTAGACACTCGTAGCTTTCCAGAAATGTATGGTAGAGCACCTAGCTCTCAGCCAATTGGTACAGTTTAATCCGTGAAGTTGGACTATTGCCATACGTTATATTCTGGACTGCATGTTTGTACTGAGTTGGTTTGTGAATATCCGATGTTTGAGCCGTTGGATTATGCTCAAATTCTGAAATATTGTTTATAGACATGTTGTGTAACTACTATAAAAATTGAGAATGATCAGACAACGGAAAGTACCTAATCTGTGCAAGAGATTCGGACTGCACCTAATTCTGAAAGGTTGTAATGTGTTGTAAATTAACAAGTATAAAAGGGTATACATTTGTGTAATTGTTAGTATATTTTGCACACTTGTAAATGATTATATTGATGTAGAATTGGACTACTAATTATGTTAGATTGGTTGGTGAAGGAACAGATACTTCTAAAGCACCGAGAAAAAATAGAACTTGGAACTACGTTGGTGTGGACTTGAGGTGAATGTACTCACTTGAAATTTATATACATTTGAATGTGTAGTTAGAACGTGGGAGGCATTATTTCAGGTTGGCCCTTGTAGATGTGGATATGGTTTAAAAGATTGTGGGTGGCTATTTATAATTTAGAAGGTGCAGGTTCGAGATAATGCATAATTATGTGTAATAAAGGTTTTATGATGGTAATTCTTGGTATAAATTATGAAATTCTTAGAATATAAATATTATTAGTGGAATATGTATGTTGATATTATGATGATTGGTAAAGTGGAGTTGAGTCGTGACTTGATTGAAAGAAGAGTATGGAAAGATACATCTGATGCCCAGTATTTATAGGGCTAGAGGATGTGTATATGGAATGGATGCTTGATGCCTAATAATTAAGGCTATAGAGCGGTTATGTTGGTGATACATCTGATGCTCAATATTTATAGGGCTAGATGATGTATATATGTTGATATTATGATGCTTGGTAAAGTGGAGTTGAGTCGTGACTTGATTGAAAGAAGAGTATGGAAAGATACATCTGATGCCCAGTATATATAGGGCTAGAGGATGTTTATATGGAATGGATGCTTGATGCCTAATAATTGAGGCTATAGAGCGGTTATGTGTGTGGTACATTTGATACTTTATATGATGGCTAGAGGATGGGAATTGAATGTGATTGATGGCTAGAGGATGAGAATTGAATGTGATTATATATAATCTGTGTATATATATCTTTTTACAAATTACTGTTGAGGAAAATGGTGCATTTGCCTTATATAATGACTAGAGGATGGGAATTGAATGTGATTAATGGCTATAGGATGAGAATTGAATGTGATTATATATGATCTGTGTATATATATCTTTTTACAAATTACTGTTGAGGAAAATGGTGCATTTGCTTTATATAATGACTAGAGGATGGAAATTGAATGTGATTAATGGCTAAAGGATGATAATTGAATGTGATTAATGGCTAAAGGATGAAAATTGAATGTGATTATATATGATATGTGTATATATATCTTTTTACAAATTACTGTTGAAGAAAATGGTGCATTTGCCTTATATAATGACTAGAGGATGGGAATTGAATGTGATTAATGGCTAGAGGATGAGAATTGAATGTGATTATATATGATCTGTGTATATATATCTTTTTACAAATTACTGTTGAGGAAAATGGTATATTTGCCTTATATAATGACTAGAGGATGGGAATTGAATGTGATTAATGACTAGAGGATGGGAATTGAATGTGATTATATATGATCTGTGTATATATATCTTTTTACAAATTACTGTTGAGGAAAATGGTGCATTCACTGAGCCTATAGCTCATACCTTTAAATATGTTTCTCTTTATAGGTATCAAGAAGAGATGTCAACTGCCAGGTCTAGGATGGGTGGGAAGGTTTATAGAAAAAGACACTACATCGTTTTTGTTAACCGTACATCTTGTCAATCTAAGATGAGTTTGAGATGTAAATATTTACTAATCTTGTTTTGTGTATTTTGACTAGACATCCTTATGTGTATGAGCTGTGGATATTTATATTTATTCGTATTACTTTTTAAGACAAGGTTAAAAAAAGATATATGGATATGGGGTGATGTTGATTTTAGAAATGATATTATTATTATGTTCTCTTAAATTAATTGTATTTTTAAGTAAGTTTTATTTTGTTGTTCGGGTGTGACAACCACACTCTTACCTAAGTTATACTAAATACTGATTCATGCACTTGCAAGTAATTAAAATATCCACAGCATGCCCCTAACAGAACTTTTGAAGAAGTCGTAAATTTGGGACTAGTCAATGAGGTGCCAAGTTGCCTTCGATGCTTTGAAAAAAGTCATATATGAAGATCTCGTTCTTGCTTTTTCGGACACAAATGCGTCGAATATTGTGGCCCTAGGGGGTGTTAGTGCAAGAAAGTCATCCAGTGGCATACATGAGTCGAAAGCTCAACAACACGGAATGAAAGCATTCAGACCACGAGAAAGTGTTGCTTGCGGTTGTCCATTGTTTGAGGTTATGGAGGCATTATCTCCTCGATTCTTGGTTTCTTGTAAAGATGGATAACAATGAAGTTAGCCATTGCCTCAACCAACTGAAGTTGAGTTGTAAACAAGCATGGTGCCAGGAGTTACTAGTTAAAACTTCTAGCTAGAGTACAAAACGGGTTTGACCAATAAAGTAATGGATGCTCTGAGCCACAGAGTTGAGTTCAATCAATAAGCCAATGCATTCCTCAATGCCAATCTTCTAATCATGTAATACCCCATGTTCCATTTTCTACATTAATCCGTTTCTTAAGCTCGGTTAAGGCTTAATCTTCGTTAGGACGTGAATATTTAGTTTCGGAGCCTTCGTATTTGACCCCACATTTTTAGTATGTCATACTAGGTATTAAGTTTGCGGGAATAATCATTTCGTTATTCGGGTGGCCCGAATTAAAATCGAGGTGAAAATCGTGCATTTTGAACTTTTCGTGAATGTTGATTTTTGGCTAACTTTGAGAGACCATAACTTCCTCATCCAATATCCAAAAGACTCCCCATTTGCTGCCACGTCTTCATCTCATTCCCCTTTACAACTTTTGTGTTTGGCTTGAGTTGAAATTCAACCATTTCGAGGTTCATTTCTGGCTTTCAAAGTCATGTTATGGTGAATAGTAAGCTAAATCAATCCAGCTGGACTATAACACTTCCTAGATCGATCCAGCTATAAGTTAGATTGATCTAACTCTCTACACTTGCGAATTTTGACCACTTTTAACCTTGTTTTCCCCTTTTAACACCCCCTAAACCCCCATTTATGTACCATACATTCCCACACACATCTAGAGTGTCCTAAAAAGAGAGAGAGCGAGAAAGGTGAGGGATTCTTATGAGATTTTAGAGCTATTCACCTTGATGTAAGAGTTGTGGGCTAGTTATCACTATTCATCATCATCAACCTCCATTTCCACCATTAGAGCTTCGAGAGAGCTTGGAGCTTGAAGGTTTAGCCATCAACACTTCTTCTACACTTCAATCTTGTGGATTATCATCATTTAAGGTGGGAACACTAATATTAAAGCATTGATTTTTACTCTTACATGTTGCATTAGAGATTTCCTTCAAAACTTAGGGATTTGTATGACAAACCTTAGGTTGTATGTGTAACACCCCCGCCTTAATCTACAGGATAACACCTGTAATTAAGACCTGGAGTGATACTAACCCATCTTAGATTGACTAAAATGGGTATGTATGAAAACACATTAAGAAATTTAAACAGTAAATATTACACATGTCAATCAGCAGGATAAAAGATGATAGTATTATACAAAATCTTGTATATATATAACCAATATATAAAATCAGACTTAGCAGGTGCAAGACAATGCATAACACTACGAGCTAGTCGTGGCTTCCCGAGATAACATATGTATAACAAAAAGTAAATCTATATCAGAGCCATCTATTTCATTCCCGAACCCATAGTCCCGTTACCATCGTTCGCCCCCTGAGTACCTGAAATTGTAAATAAAACACGGGGTGAGCTCACAGCTCAGTAGGGGAGAAAACAGGGAATAACATATCGAAAACACAATTCACGGTTCAACAACAATTCATATCTTAACAAATGCTTTGGTTTAAAAACCATCATCATATGAAACTATACGTGCTTATGCATATGCAGGTTACCTCCCTTGTGTCAACCGTTAAGCCTCGTAGCCAGAAAGTGTATATCCATATCGAGCCAAACTTTATCGAGGACCTGTTCGCCCGAGAGAACCATCTGTCAATAATCATAACTGGCCCATTGGCCTCAGAGAATATCATAAGATCATGATCAAATCGGACCTCCAGTCCAACGGTAAAATCACACCCACATAATCATCAGTGCTTTGCCAATTTGCCTATGTTCCCGGGCTCCACACCGGTGGCTTATAGGCGGCCATACATTGCTCCCCTAGGGGTTTAGGGCTTTTCAACCCAAGGGCACCGAGCCCTGCCTATTTTCCCATCCCGGCAAGCACCGAATTAAAACACAATCCCTTCACCATCGAAGGGCCAGAACAGAATCATATTCGGATCCATATCAGGATCATGTCAAATCCAGAACGATACAATAATCATAAGAAGCTCTCGGAGATAGATAATCACTTGTTTTAAAATGCCACAAGAGCATAGATAGCCATCCATATCATGGAGAAGAGGTATAATACCCCAAAGAGATAATTGTCACATCATATGCCATAAGGATGCTCCGGACTTGCCAATATATCCTCGAGATGCTGGGTTGACACAATAACCATGCATAGCATGCAATTCATGTTCCAAATGTAAACTAGAAACAACCTATGCCACTTAAACTTCATTCATCATGTATCCATGTTCCTTAGCGCATACATAATCCATTTACAAATCTACTTAGATTCAATCAAGCGTATATGTCCAAGGAACATCACATACAAGTCTATGTTACATAGATGTCAAGTTCAAGTGGCATATCTTGTTTCAACTCTTGCATCATAGATACAATATAAACGACATATGCCATATAAACTCTAACCAATTCACATCCATGTTCTCTGGTGTATACGAAACCCTTTACTAATCGTTTTCTTGTCAAACCAACACATATACATCCAAAGAACATCCATGTGAATCAATAACATGTAATTATGGAGCTTAGATGGCATATATTACTTCATATCATGAAATCATAACACAATCATGAAAAACTTATGTATATCCAATGATATGATCAACATAATAACATGTATGTATAGAATCATTCTTGTATAATCAATAACAAGGAATTATGTGCTTCATATCGAACATATATGTATAAAATCACTCATCTTTAGATAAATAAGATCATATCATCAAGTTTGAAAAACATATAACCCCTACCTCAATTTGTAGACCAAAGGAAAGAAGAAAATATGATAATCGGGGCCCGCTCGACGAAATTCTATAATCCTCGCATCGCCACGCTCCTAAAATAGTAGGGACCTCGAATTGGTGGAGTACAACCCTCAATTCACATGGCCAAAGCTTCACACTTAAGCTCCCATGGAGAAAAACCAAGCTTAGAGATGATGTATAGCGAAGGAGAAGATGATTCGGGCGATTCCAAGCTTCAATCTTTGATCGGGGATGAGAGATGCGTAGGAATATCTCTCTTTCTCTCTCTAGAACCTTTTGGAACTCTCTAGAGGTGTGTGGATGAGCCTAGCTCAAAAAATGAGTGAAAATGGGTGAAAAACGACCTTAAAACCATTTTAAGTCGGTTGCTACAATAACCGTGCAGACCGGTATGCCAAAACCCTTAGACCGGTCCGCGGGGTGAAAATTTGGAAATTTTTAAAGGCCGGACCGGTCTAGAAAAAGGCCAGACCGGTCCGCGCTTGAGTCTGGAACTCCCAGACCGGTCCGCGCGCAAATTTTGGTTCTGGAACACTGTTTTTATTTTGGCCATAACGTTTGACTCGGAACTCCGATTGAGGTGTTCTTTATGTCCACGGAAAGGTATTTCAAAGACCAACAACTTACTAGTTGGAAGATTTTCCAAATTATGGACAAATTGTTCCCAGAAATTCACCGAAGACAGCGCTCTGCCGAAGCGCTACCGAAAGACCAGAATTTAGCGATGGGCCAACTTCGGGCCCTGTTTTGGTCAACGAGGAGTGCGAATTGAACTTTGACCAAAACACGAAAGTTGTAGAATGGTATGAAATCTAGAAGTAAGAATAAACAACAGCCAAATCGGATAAAAGATGAGAAAGTTACGATAATCCAAAGTTGGCTAAAAACAAGAAAATCGCGTAAGATCAAAACTCATGATTTACAACCCAAAATCGATTCGGACCACCCGAATCACTAAACGATCACTCACATGAGTATAAATAAGATAACCTAATTTAATTCAAAACAAATTAAAATACGGGGTATTACAATCTCCCCCACTAATAAAAATTTCGTCCTTGAAATTTCGATGGCATTCCTTTAAATAAATAACTCGAGACACTCATCATAAATCTCGGTCTCCAATATTTATAGCTCTTTTGATCACCTTCTAAGTACCACCACACCCATCCATGCCTCACCTCACCCATGTCCTCATACTGGACATCCGAAAGGGCCTGTTGTACTGTTGGCAAATTTCGGTTGGTGTACTTAACCATGCACCAATCATTCCTCATTGGCACTTAGCCAACTCATATACAACAAACAAGGCCAACACAAATATCACGTAGCCAACAAATAAGAGACAACAATAAAAATCAAGAACAAGGACAACAATGAGTGCTCTAGAATTCAATACTAGTGATGATGACCCACAATTAGCCTCATCGATTTTGTCCTTATATCAAGCCATTTCAAATCCCAAATAAGTTGATATCCACCAAAAGGTTTCCACAGTATACCCAATTGTCAAATCCCTTAACAGGTCAACATCAAAGAATAAAATCATAATTCCCATAGTATAACAATTCCATCCAATGGATACACATACAGTAAAACTTATCTAATTACAGACATTCTTCTAGACTCTCCGTAAGTCTATATAGAATTATCATTAATTTACGATTGATCTACATACCAAAAGTGTTTACATATGCGAGATATACATTGTCTATCCATTAGTACCTAACATACCAAGTCATCTCTCTCCATGGTACATATTTGAAAAAAATTACACAAACACCATTACCGCACAACATGTGAGAGACTCATAGAATCCAAAACCTAATGTCCTACGATGACTTAAAGGACTATCTCAAATTGAAAAAGGATATATGTAACGAATGTCAACTTTAGACTTCTAAGAAACAATTCCTTCGATTCCTCTAGCCAAGGATTTACAAAGAATTTAACTTGTCAATAAGATAGGTAAATTCATAAGTTGTTAACAACCCAAAAATGAACGATATCATATCCTTCCACACAAGGAAACATAATAGAAGGAAACTTCAATATAGATATCCCAAGTCAAAATTTAAGAACTGAAAGATCCATAAAAGGTTTGGAAATATTTCTGTATTCCCATTTATCTCTCCAATATGCCCAAAAAGATATAAGGTCACCCTTTCATATCATGCAAGGGATTTTCATGACAAGGGATACCGTAAAAACAAGGAATAGTTGAGATTCATTCCATAACAATAAGCTTAATTCAACTTCCTTTACTACAATAGGTAAACTATAAATAATCCACAATTTTAACTTATAAACTTTTAGACAATATCTCCTTCCAAATAGAAGTTTTACGGCAAACGAAGAAGAAACCATATACCTCGACATTCTCGTAAAGAATTCGAGATACCCTTAACTTACACCACTACACTTATCACATACTCAAATACAATTCTTACAGGAATCAACTTCCTGGCACCTGTGAATACCTCATTTTTTGACCCTCGCACAAATCCCGAACTTCAAGAAAATGAACACACATGCATGCATAGACATTCATGGATGAATATATACTCTATACATGTGATACAGGTCAAAGAATGAGGCAGAAAGGCCACCCGGACAGAAAGTTACGAGAATTACCAGAAACTGCCGAAAACCGGTAACCGTCAAAACTCTTGGAAGGTAAAATTAAATATCTGTTGATATCTGATCATCCTCAAACTTGTAGGGTTGTTAGGTAATTCTACAAGGAGGAACATACTCAAAAATCAACATATTTTGACGGCCAGATCTCTGGGAATTGAGAAAACCGGGAATTCACCTCGGGAATCAAAAGGCACACTTCCCGAAGTCCAAATGAGCTGAAATTCGGTCATAAGGTAGGTTACATCATGGGGAACAACATATCAAAAAATCAGATCATTCTGATTCTCGGTTGGGCCGAAATTGCAAAAACCGTCGCGCAAACAGAAAAGGAGGCAAAACCAGTTGTCCCCACGACAACTGGTCTTTTTTGCTATAAATAGACCCTTTTTTGTGCCTTTTGAGGAGGAGAAAAGGGGGAAAATCTCGGGAGAAGTGTTGAAAATACTATATTCACCTTGGAAAAGCTTTTTGGTAAGTTTCGTAATTTTTTGAATTTTAATTTTTATCCGTGTATTTTCATTGAATCGCATGTATAGAGTGATGTTTATCTCCAAATCAGTACAAATTTCATATTTGAGCTTTATTTTAATTAAAGAAGGTGTGGATTGAGAAAAAATCGTATTTTAAAAATATATTTTTATCAGTCCCACATTTAGACTGCTGTTTTAATTCCAAATCAGTTCAAATTTTAGATTTGAGTTGAATTATCAACATTGAAAATATTGGTTGAGAAAAAAATCACCTTTTGAAGGAATATTTTTATCAGTTATTTTCAATTTTATTAGTCTCAATCCACACCGGAATTGATTGATTTTGTGCCCCGTTTAATCTATAAATTTGGGCATTGAATTAAATATCCAATGTGAGAGTATGAAAATTGTCAAATGCCAATTTAAGTAATTAAATTGTGGTACACTATTTGACGAAAGAAATCTTGATGATTGTCGGATACCAATTCCAAACTAAATTAGCTTCTGAAAAGCTCTGATTTTTATCAAAATGCACTGATTTCATTGTCTATATCTATACAAAACAATTGTGAAACCACACACATACACGCTGATTTCTAAAATCAAAAAGGGCAAAAAACGAAGCACACGTCTTCAATCCCCACCCCAAAATCACGGTTTTCTAAAAATAAAAGGCTGAAGTGAGATAATATTACACGCGCATGCGAATCTATGATAATACTTAACGCATATTCTACTTAGAGACCGAAAGGGCGAATTGGGTACCTAATCCCTTCCCAATTCGTAATTTAATCCCCGAACCCTTGAATTGTCTGGTTCCGCATTAATTGTGTTTAAGAAAGCGTTTAATTCATAAATGTTTCTCTTTTACACAAAACTTTTGTTTGTTTAGTAAAACAAACTGGCGACTCTGAATTGTTTACAAAATGTCATGTTTTTTTGTAATTAATAAAAACTCCAACGTGTTTCGAAAAATAAAGATGAAAAGTGGAGGGGCCGAAAATGCGGGTTTTCACAGTGGCGACTCTGCTGGGGATGAACTTTTAAGAGGATTAGATTATGTACAAGAGTAGAATATGCGTGGATATTTGTTTATATTATTTTATTGCGTGTTTTTATTTTCGGCCTTAGTTTTAGGATAACATAGATGCGATTCAGGTGGATACCCGATTTATCTTTCTCTGTTTATAATTATTGTTTGAGGAAAAATATTTTCATAAATAAAATTTGAAAAGACTGGAACAAATCATAAAGCGTTCTTTATAATATACCTCAACAATTGTTATTTTGCACACACGCACTATCATCATGCATTATCGCGAGTGTGAAATTATCCCAAATAACCCAGAAATACTGTTTAGCAAGTAGGGAGTTGACTCGTCTGGGTCAACATCAACCAAAAGTTCTTATTTCCACTCTCCTTGGCTAAGTACTTACCGAGGTATATAGAGTGACGAGAACACTCACGTACCCGGGATGTATATCAAAAGGTCCTTGCACGTACTCACCCTTGGGGTATATAGCAAGACCTAGCCAAATAGGAGGGAGCCTGAACCTTAACCCATCAAGCCACGCTGCATGTAGGATGAGTCAACCTAGTACACTTGAATTTCTGCATCTTTGCTTAACCGTCAGTCCTGAGATTGGTGAATCAAAGGCCTTGTCATGCATACCGTTTCTTAGTTTGGCAAGTACGGCCGGAGGCTGTCCAACCTCCTCCGTAGAAATCCCTCACTAGAATCTGCTAGTGAGAATTTCCCCATCACTATTTCCATGAAAAGCAACTCTATGAGGAGAGAACTTCCCGATTTTTACAAAATATTTTCCAAAAATATATTTTCCAAAAATGTTGTCATTTTATATAATAGGTTTTCAAAATGCGTTTTCAAAACCGAAAGGTTATAAGGGCACCCCGGGGATTCTTATTCCTACCCCAAACCTACCTATGGGGCTCTCAAGTTGTTGCTGTCGGTTTGTTTTCACCTAATCATCAAAAAAATTGGTCTTCGATCTACATTCTTTTGCATAGTACTCTTTTTCGGAATTATAAAATTCTTTGTTTTGAAAAAACATATCTAGCTATCTTCTGCAGTCCTCGTTTTAAAATATAAAAAATTTTCTTCATTACTCTCAGATTTTCTGCACTGGCCGGTGGGGTTGGTCGAGATTCTACCGGTAAACTTATTCGTCCAGATTCACCAGTAGACATGCCTCCAAAACGGGCCGTAGATTTCTAGAATGATCAGAACGGGCGTATCGAAGAAGGGGTTGAAAATATCGAGGGACAGCACCATGCAGCGGAACTGCCGCCCGGTCCCGGTTTACCAATGGATCATGGAACCCTATCCCCGGAACAACTTTTTCACTTGATTCAGGGTTTGACCCAATCAGTTAACCATCTACTCGCCGCCCGAGCACCTATGGAGCAAATCCCACAGAACCCCAATCCTTATCACAACAGAGGACCACCAATTCCCCCCGCCCCGCAGAATGTTCCACCAACTAAACAGGGCCCGCCAGCACCCGACGGTGTCAATGCTTGGCTTCATCTCGAGCAAAACCCACCCCGTCAACAAAATAACCATTTCTTCGGTGAAGGTCGTGAACATGATCCTTATATGGGGCAGTATGCGGAGTCTGTGATCGAGACAGATAAAGAGAATGAAGCAATAGCCCTGTTGAGAGAACAAGTGAAAGCCCTGAACCAAAAAGTAATTGATAAAGTCGATGATATGGCCGATATCCAGAATATGTCCCTTTTTTCGGAAGCCCGGTTGCCGATTGGTTTTAAGCTCCCCCATGTCGAGAAATTCTCGGGAAGTAGCCCACCGCATCTTCATCTCAAGGCTTATGTAAGAACGATGCAGTTGTATGGGTTAAACGAAACACACTTGGCTCAAGGTTTTCATCAGACCTTGACTGGGCCCGTCCATAGCTGGTTTTTGGGATTAGAGAGGCATCGAGTGGCAGATTGGAAGAGCATTGTGAAAGAGTTCATGGAACATTACAAATCTAATGAGGAGTTGAAAGTCACCCGTAAGTATCTGGAAATGGCAAAGCAGAGAGAGAATGAAAGCGTTAACAATTTTATAACTCGATGGCAGGAACTGGCCTTAAAAATGGTGGACCGCGTGTCTGAGGAGGAACACTGGGTTTGATAGTCAAGAACTTTAAGCCTGAAATCCGGAATGGTATGGGCCGCCAATATTTTGAGAAGTACAAAGCTTTGATGCACATCACCAATGAGACAGAGGAGGAATTGGCAAAGGCAGCCGAAGCTAAGAAAATGGCTTCCCAATACAAAAGATCCACCCCAGCCGTCAATCAGACGTGGTCTTAGCAAAATGCCGGAACTTCTCAAAGAACTAACTTTCAATATCCTCAGGAGCAGAGGCCTGTACCCAACCAAGGTTCTGTCAATCAAACCCGGAACACTGGAAGGAATAGGCATTTTTCTCGACTCCCGGCTTCTTTGAGTAAAACTTTTGCAGCCCTAAGGGATGGAGGCATCATACAAGCTTTAGCCCCCTGAGCTCCCCCTGATCCGCTTCCCCATGGTTGGAATACGAATGAAGTTTGTGAATTCTATCAAGGCCCTGAACACTACACCGATCGATGCATGGCTTTGAGGCACACCATACAAGATTTGATAGAGTCAGGGAAAATTCCTGATCCCGAGCCCCCGAATGTGGCAAAGAATCCATTCCCCAACCACGGAGGGAGAATTAATGCATTGATAATAGATAAAGAAAAGAATGATCCGGTGTTTTTGATTCGGCTGCAAAGAACAAAGGAAAGGAGATCATAGCTATATTTCGAGTAGAAAGTTGTTTGAGTCAAGGTTTTACAGAAGGGAAAAAAGAAGAGTTGGAAAACATGTTCCGAAAATTAATGAAAGAAGTTCTGAATCAAGGAGGGAAAGTTGCGAAGAAACCATCGTACAGCCCCCAAGTTAGTAAGTGGATGAAGGAGATGAAAATACTGCCTGGTCAAGGACTGGGCAAATACAACCAAGGCATCGCCAAACCCGTTATAGTAAAGACTCAGATTCGCAAGCAGGGGTTGGGTTATCAGGGAAAGAAGGTGAAAATTGGGCAGGAGACACCGAACCGAAAGTGGTCCATCTCAAGAAAGATAACTCGAGCCCACGTCAACATGGTTAGTTTTGATTGGTCAAAAGTGGCAGAAGAGTCGGATGAGAATGAAAAGGAGGGCTTAGCTAACTGGGTGCAACAGTTAACACGATCAGGGAAGGTTTATAGCCCTCAAGAGAAAGTGGCAGAAGCTGGAAAGAAAGAAGTGATCCAACCTTAAGGTAGGCAAGTGGTCGAACAATTAAAAAAAACCCAGGCTCAGATATCCATTTTGGGACTGTTGGTTTCCTCCAAACCCCATCGAGCAGCATTTTTGAAACTCATGGATAAAGCCATAGTCCCCATAGAATCCACTCCTAGGCAATTAACCGCTATGATTGGGACACTGGGTCTACAGAACAGTCTGGCATTCTCCGATGAAGACTTATCACCGTTGGGGAGAGATCATGACCAAGCTCTGCACATATCTGTTGAAACTCTGGGGATGGTAATACCAAAGGTGCTCATCAACAATGGAGCAACCATAAATGTATGCCCTCTCAAAACTTTCAAGGCTCTGAGGCTTGATGAAGGAAGTTTGGAAGAATCTCCGGTAACCGTGAGAGCCTATGACAACACCAAGAGAGCCGTATTGGGGTCTGTTATCCTGAGTTTATTGATCGGGCCAACCGAATTTATTGTAGAATTCCAAGTTATTGAGATCCCGTCAAGCTTTAATCTGCTGCTGGGAAAGGCATGGATACACTCGGTCGGGGCTCTCCCATTATCTCTCCATCAGAAAGTAAAGATTCCTATGGGAGATGAAATAATTGTGGTACATAGGGACTGTGACGATGTTATAATGCCCAAAGACACACCAGTCTTAGGCATAGGGAGCCAGGATATACAGTTGGGAGGTTTTCAATGCCAACCCAAGGTGCAAACTCTGACCACACAGAAAATTGAAATGTTAACCCCGTACACCGTGCCTTTTCTGAACGAAAAAGTGGTTGCTATGATGAATGCTATGGGGTACTTGCCAGACAAAGGTTTGGGTGATCGACAAGTCGGAATAGTCGAGCCAATTAAGCTGCACGTGCAGAGCCGAAAATATGCTGGGCTAGGTTTATCAGAGTCGGAAGAAGGCAAATTTATGGAGGGTTCAAGTTATGGAGTGATCAATACTTCATTGAATGGTTTCTTTGTAAAGGAAGGGGAAGACTTCCCGTTTTGTGGTTTCCAAGAACCATGGTTTAATTCGAAAGGGGAAAGAGTCCCAGGACTAGAAATCTTCTTTGTTGAAGACTTGTATCATAAAGAGGGGGAGGTACACTGTATTGAAAATAGGGAATATGAAGATCCATCTCAGGGTTTGAAAGAAGAAGATGAAGGAACTGAGGAGCTAGCTCTTATGATGAAGAGTTTGTTTGTCGAAACTGAGGTTATGGTAGTGACTGAAGAGTGTAATCTAGTTGATCTCGTGGTTTTGATCTATTCGGCAAAGAAAAGGGGAATTTTGAGAGAGAAAGGGAGTGAATATGTAAGGGATAAAATTTTGGGTAGCATGAGCGATGATAAGCTCTTAGGAAATTTACTTGAAAATGTACCCGATGGAATTTTTGTTAATGAAATAGAAATAGTTTCACAGTATCCGGATATGTCCAATTCTTTTATTGCCTCTGCTGAAATTGAATCTATGAATGATATCCCTGAAAAGAACAAACAGCGAATCCAAATCGAGGAGGGTGAAACCGTTACGGTTAACCTAGGGACCGATGAGGAAAAAAAAGAGTTAAAAATTGGGGCTGAGTTGAATGAAACTGAAAGCAAAGAATTGCATGAATTGTTGAAAGAATATGTTAATGTGTTTGCTTGGTCTTATGCTGATATGCCAGGTTTAAGCACGGATATAGTGATGCATGAGATCCACACCAAACCAGAGTGTAAACCCGTCAAGCAGAAACTCAGAAAGTTGATACCAGAATGGTCCTTAAAGGTTAAAGAAGAAGTTGAAAAATAGTTAAAAGTGGAATTCATCCGAGTAGTGAATTATCCAAATTGGTTAGCCAATGTCGTACCTATACCGAAGCCAAATGGGAAAGTGAGGGTATGTGTAGATTACAGGGGTCTGAATAAAGCCTGCCCAAAAGACGATTTTTCATTACCCACTATCGATCTAATTGTGGACAACATTGCCAACCATGCTTTGAAGTCGTTTGTCGATGGTTTCGCTGGTTATAACCAAATAAAGTCGCATCCCGATCATCAAGAAAAAACTGCCTTCATCACACCATGGGGTACTTACTGTTACACAGTTATGCCGTTTGGGTTAAAGAATGCTGGGGCGACGTACCAAAAGGCTGCAACTGCACTTTTTCACGATATGATCCACAAAGAGGTTGAGGTATATGTGGACGACATGATCATCAAGTCCAAAGAGAGAGAAGGGCATCTCCCCGCCCTCAAAACTTTCTTCGATAGACTCCGGCAATTCCAGATGAAATTAAATCCGCAAAAATGTGTATTTGGGGTAACAAAAGGCAAGTTGTTGGGTTATGTTGTTAGCAAAAAGGGAATCGAAGCAGACCCTGCCAAGATAAAAGCAATTCGAGAAATGCCGGCACCGCGCACAGAGAAGGAGGTCAGAGGGTTCTTGGGTAAGCTACAGTATATCAGCCGGTTCATATCCCAGCTCACGCAAACATGCGAGCCCATATTCCGACTCTTGCAGAAATCATCAGATGGTCAGTGGAATGAACAGTGCCAAGCGGCGTTTGATAAAATCAAGGAGTACCTATCCAATCCACCAATCCTTGCCCCCACCACAGCCAGACCTTCCCTTATTACTGTATCTCACAGTCAATGAAATTGCTGCAGGGGCTATGTTGGCCCAACACTTGATCCAGAGTCAAAAGGAGCAGGCGATTTATTACATCAGTAAGAAGTTGTCACCCTGTGAAAGAAATTACTCACCACTGGAAAGATCGTGTGTAGCTTTGGTTTGGGCAACTTATAAGTTACGCCATTACATGCTAGTATTTTTCGTTGTTCTGATAGCCCGGTTGGATCCATTGAAATACTTGTTCGAAAGGCCAGTGTTGACTAATCGGATGGCTAAATGGGTGTTTTTGTTATATGAGTTCGATATCACATATGATCTGTTGGACTTTGTACATTCAATCATGAATGCTCATGCTGAATTTATGGTCGAAGCAAAAAAACAAAAAAAAAAAAAAAACCATAGATGAACCTTATTGCTTCATTTTTAATGGAAATTTGGTACATTTTATCCTAATGCTCATTATTAACTTGATTTAGCAATTAAGTATTTTGACAAATCCATTTAATTAAGATTGAGGATGTTCTCTTTTAGGATGCGGGAAGCTATTGCATAGGATTTGGTCAAGCTATTGGATGAACAACTTCAAAATAAATCTCCCGAGGTTGGTGTACAAGAATTTCTCTCTTTAAAGTGAAAGCATTAGGCTACATCTTAGAACTCAAGAACTTTTCCTATTGTAGTTATATGCTCATCATTTAATTGATTGATGTAATATATCGTAAAACAACTATAACTCTTGTGCACCTATTTTATTTTATAGGAGGGAATGAAACAATAGAGGGATGTACGCCCGGACAAGATGATCCGAGAACCACCTAACAACAACAATTTGGTGTCCTTTATACGACGAGTTAGGGGACCACAATCTGGATGAGTTATTTGGGGAATTTTTTGTTTTCCTATCATTTTTGAACATGAGCTTCATACAATTTTTTTTTTCCTTTTTTCTCCACATGTATGGATGGAGTCTTAATTTCTTTGTAGTTGAAATTGGTAATGATGCCTTGTGATCATTTTGGCGTATCAACTATTTTGGACATACACTTGATTTATGTAAATTGATATAACTTTATGAATGGAGATGTGAATATCTAAATATCTGTTCATTTTGTTATATAATATCGTCTTTTGTGTTATGACCAAATCACAAATGATAAAAAAGACAAAAACATAATTAGGGAATAAGTGATGAATTGGTAATTGCCTTGCATATGTCAACATTATATGACGCACAAACATCACCCATACATACTATTTGTGAGGAATTAGTTGTCACAAATGAGTCTTATGAGTGACGAATAAGTCGTCACAAATGACCTAAAATGACAAACATGTCATAAATAATTAAAAAGTAGGTATCTCGTGTCTTATATAAGTGATGAAATGGTTATGTCAAATCATAGTAATATGTGACGAATGATAAATTCATCACTTAATACTTTTTTTGTGACTGGGTATAGGTGATGACTAAAATTCCTCACCTATAGTCAAATGTGACGAATTTGCTCCTTTTTGTGACAACTTGTGGTCCTCACATAAGCCCTTCTTTCTTCTTGTACTATCTGCCTCACACCTGAGTTGCCTACTAGTGCACACTGACTAGTACTCTGTTTTAAGCTCTTACTTTCTTTCTTTTAAGTTGTAATGGATTTTCATGTAATCAAGTTTTATTTCAATTGAGTAATTTCGATTTATGCTTAAGCTTTCCTCTAAATTACTATTGTTGCATGTTGGTTGTTGATTGTAAATAATATTCTAACGAACTTGACTAGCCTCGTGGTTAGCCCCGTCGCTCACGCGCCATCCTTTGGGCCATCATAAGTCGTCAAGTCACAATTGGTATCAGAGAGATTGTTTTGATTGCTGCCTTTGTGAAACCTAGTTTGTGCATCTAGCTTACTGCATTACGATGGGAACTAATAACCAGCGAATCAAATCCTTTGAAAGGAATGTTGGTTCATTGATGGATGAGACAGGTGGAACGCCCACCCTTCGTGACCGTGTGTAAAGTTTAGAGAGACGCATCCAAATTGTCTTACCAGGGGACATGTCGGGTAACTCGTCCATGCTCATGGACTGAATATAAGCTTTAGAGGAAGGCCTCCAAAGCCTTTACTGAATCGAAGACAAATTAAGACATTATCCCAAGCCATATCAACTGCTGAATGCTTGCAAGATTATAGTACAACTCCTAAAAATAACACTCCAAGAAACGAGCAAGTAAAGAATGCGGGAGAAAAAACAAATTTATCAAGCCAAACCCGATAGGGGAGGTAACGCACCCAATAGGTCTTTTAACCAACAAAACAAAATATTTTTAAAAAAAAAAATCACGACGAATTCCCAAGCGAGCAGTAGTGGAAAAAAACCCTTCACCCCTGAATCTTGTCATTTATGTCATGGTACTCATTTAATGACCAACTACCTCAACAAGCAACTCCTAAGTGCTCTCGTTGTCAGGTGTGGCGCCATGTTTCCTGTTGCGTCAAAAACTTGTTTTATTTACTCGTAAGCGCACGAATCGGTATATAGTATAGTTTATGCAAGTGCGAGGTCGAACCCAAGGGACTTGATATTTTTACCACTTACTAATTTGATTAATTCCTAATCTAGTTTAGAAATTGGGAGATTGTGAATTATCAATTAAAAACACTAATAAAATATTTAATTAATAAAATACTAACTAAATAATCAATTAATAAAATATTAGAAAAACAATCAATTTATGAAATACTAGGGTGGAGAAATCATATATTTGATAGCATATTCCTAATATTCATGCCTAATAAATTCTACTATTTGTCTCGCATTAATTTGGTCTCTCGACTCTATTAGATGCGGAAAATAAAATTATTTAAGCCCAATTAATTTTTAAAGTCTAATTATTAATTCTTCCATAGCCAAACTTATATATATAAAACCAAAACACTCACTATATCCGTCAAAACACAATTTATATCCGCTTTTAACAAATTATAAAATGAATCCAACAAATTATAATGAGAATCCAATTTTATTTTTATATCAATTAAAATAGGCATTCAATAGGAAGAATTATTTTTTAACATTAAAGCATTAAATTGGTAGAATTAATTGGCATGAATATGTGCAAGGGAATCAATCGAATATAATCATCCTCTACCCTAGATAATAATCTAGCCTAGCATGTTTGCAATTAAAACACAAAACATAATTAAATAATACACAAATAAATAAAGTAAATACTTACTTGAGTACGCGCAAATAAATTGAAGAGAAGAAAATAATTCTGAATTAATTGCAATAGTAAAGCTTAGAATACAACTCACTCTCCATATATCTCTATATATCTCTATATCTTAGAACACAACTCACTCTCTACATGTATATCTATATCTATATATCTGCATCTCTATCTATATCTATATATATATATCTGTATATCTGCATATCTGCATATTTCCAACACAAATGAACCCTCCACCTATTTATAGGGGAGGCCTTCCCTAATGGACGGTCGAGATCAAACCAATCCAATGGTCTAGATTTACATTCCAGAACTTTTTATACAAATATCTCTAACTAGAATACTCTAGAATAATCTACCAAGATTATTTACAACTAGGCTATTCTAGAAAGTTCTACATCTAGGTCCTTCTAGAATACTCTAGAAGGTTGGAGGCTCTTCTCCATAATTCCATAATGTTCTAAAAAATTCTGTAATCCTCCATAATTCCATAATGTTCTAGAAAATTCCGTAATCTTCCATAACGTTCTATAATGTTCTAGAAAATTCTGTAATCTTCCATAACGTTCAGGAATTTTCCGTTTTTCTTGGACAATATTGAGCGGGTCGTGACATTAGGGTTGTGTTGAGTTGTGGGCTGCAAGTTCTGAGATGAGATGGGATGCAAGTGGGCTGGGCCAAAAAATAACATATTTATTAAATTAACACATTCCCGCTAAAATCAATTTTTCAGTGCACTGATCTTATTCTGGCCATACCTTTCTTCTCCGAACTCCAATTGATGCAAGGTTTTCACCCACGCGTAGCTAACTCAAAGATCTCAAACTTTTATCTCTGGAGTTTTCTTCAAATTCTGTACGGATTAATGCCAGAAATTTCTTGAATACAAGTGATGTGCGCAGCCAATCTCTTTTTGCTTTGTAATCTTCCAACTTAAATCTAAACACCTGAAAAACACTAAAAATACAACAAATATAAAAATATATGCTCTCCAAAGTATAAATTAGTGGGTTATAATGTACCAATTTCTTGGCACATCATTTCCCAAACACCATTCGCTTTCGGGCAATCTTACATTACACCAGAATTAATGATTTGTGACTGCCAAAAACCGTTATAAAGGCATTTTTTTACTGTTTTTGGCCGTCATAATTAGTATTATTATTGACCTTAAAGTCACTAATCTTGTTTTGATAATAACAATAACATTAATCTTGTGTAATTTAACTATGTTGTTTTAAGTAATAGCCACAAATATTTGTTTACACGTGAACAAAACCGACAAGCCAGAACCAAGATCACTCTTCTACAAAGTTTACAAATCTCCTTTATCTTACACCACACGTCAACTTGATCAAAGCTCATTCACCGTTACATATCAATAAGGATCATAGACCAAAGCAAGTGAAGAATTGAAGAAACTTCCTAAAGTTATCAAAGACTCGTTTATTTAACATTTGAGTGACTACTTTAGAATTTGTGTAAAGTTTCATATTTGATCATCATAATAGCTCATACATTGTTTTAACATTATTAGTTTGATCAAATCAAAGTTTAAATCAAGATTCCCTCAAAAACCTCTTCATGGCGAAAAACCATTTTTGAAATAAATTCACTTTAAATTTTAACGACCTTATTTTTGAGCTCCACTTTATGGGAGTGTTAGGAACTCATATTTAACATTCCCCAAACTTCAAAATTGATTTTTGAGCTAATTTGCAAAAGTGTGAAAATTTGGATTTTTGAACTTTTTGGCAGCGAACCGAAGGGACCATCAGTCGACCGATGAGCTTTGCTCTGTCACCTGGTGGCCTAAAAATTAGTCGTTGGATTTCTAATTTTTTATCATTTTTGGTACTAAACCTCCACCGACTCCCTCCAAACGGCCATATGTTGTCCTAGACTGTATATACACTAACTAAGACTTATTTAAACACTCTTAAATCATTCTAACACTATTCTCTTCATCTATATTCAATAGTCAAAGATTCAAGAACATTGCTTTGATCAATCATCATTATTTTGAGTTATAAATTGTTGATCAAAATTAATATCTCTTAATGTGAGCTTAAATTGTAATTTTCAAACACTTGAGAGCTATTTTACATTGGTGTCTATCACCAAAATCTTATTCTTCAAACATTAAGGGAGGTTCATCTCTTAAAAATAGCAAGAGGTTGTTCTTGTGTGAGTGTTATGAGAATTCAACAAGAGTGCGTACACTTGTAAAGGTTTGATCTTCACCCAGAAGAAGATCGGTATTAGTGAAAATTCTAGAAGAACTATCCGAGAGCGGAAGTAGGGGCTAATAAGCTGAACCGTGTTGACAAATCTTCAACTTCTATCGGTTTAATCTTTCTATCTCTAGCTTCTTTATTAATTGCTAGTTTTTCTTTGTGCTTGAGATTACTTGAGTGTTTTGCTTGATTGCTTGATGTAGACTTTAAATATTTTTAAAACGATTTTAAAAGTCCGATTAAGTTTTAAAAATCCTATTCACCCCCATATAGGGTATTTTCCAACCTGCAATTTTGACAAAAAATTTTGCGACAGTCAGAAACTGTCATAATTGAGCTCTGTCACTTTCGCCAAGAGTGGCCTAGAATGGTCACAAGTGATAAGATTGTGACTATTTTGTCATTGTCAATAACCGTCACAACTTTGGTAATTATAGAAGATATCTGTAATTAAAGATTACGCAATACCTTAACGAAATTAATCACAAACTTAATAAAACATCTAACAATCAAACAATAAATACAAAACAAAGAAACTTAAGAGACAATAGAAAAGAGTACCGACAATGGAACAAGTGATTGCCAAGCTTATCAACAAAGCATCATTCAGTGAACTTAGACAATACAATTGAGCTTATAGCTCTAGAGAGAGAAGCACACAATTGAAAACCAAACCTGAATACTTATATACTAAGCTAGCTTGCTCCTTTTATAGAGGAAATGGTGAAGCACAAAGCAATCACAACCATACACATAAAAGCAAAAACAAAGGCTCACAATAAAAGAGCATAAAGCAACTGACAAACTAAAAGCAAAAGTACAAATAATACAAGCTTTTTAAAAAAGCAAGAGCATCTACTTTTCCAAAGGCTGATTTCGAGTTCGAGGTGAGTTAACTTGGTTGGAGGCTTATTGCTGGGTCAATCAGTGCTTGCACCATCATCATCAATTTCATGAGGAAGAGGATTGTAATTATGAGTTGCTTGGTAATGGGTAAAATCATCATATTCTTCAAAATCTTCATCATCAGTAGGGAAAACAGGGGCATTGTTGAATTGATCATGAACAAGGTTAACCATAGCAGGTTCAACATTTTCATCTTCTGGATTATCAACATCCATACCAACAAAATCAGTGGTATCTGAACTTTGAGATCCAGTTTTCCAAAAATGATCTTCTGAATAATTAAACAGGGCTGCTACAACGTTTGCACAGCAAGGATGTTCTTCAGCATTTATCCAGGGATCAATTCCATACTTAATAGATTCAGGGATGCGAGTAACATCAACTTTGTTAATATAGTATATATAGTTTAACAAGGAAACATAATCGAGATTATAAGGTTCTTGAGCAATTTTATCTAAATTATAGTGGTACCATTGTTGTATTACAGCATTTGTTCCTTCTGGATCAAGAATCTTTTGGGGGTTATGAAAAGTTATCAACACATAGCGATGGAGATTCACAAAGAAAGCGTTTCTCCATTATTCGATTGACTTGAACCATTTGAGAAAAGTCAAACGATTCAAAGAGCCTGGATGAGCAATATCATAAAGATTATTAATCTCTAAATTAGCGAGTTGATGATTAAGGTACTGGAGAAGTACAGGGGCATCAAACAAAAATGCTATGGTATACACTCTGGTCAAATACCAAAGAATAATGAGACCTTGTTTTAGGAGACGAGCAAGGTTGTGAATGTGGAAGAGAGAGACATAAGGATAATCTGGATCAAGATGGAGTCCTTCGAATTCTAGACCATACTTAGTGATAAGTATCTCAAGATATTTGTGTATCACGAGCTTATCTCTACTCTTGATGGTTTTATCAGCAATATCATTGGTAATTTTAGGGGGTAAAATGGTTACGGCTTCAAGAATTGGGGAGTTCTTGTTTGGCTAGGGATTTGAGGAAGAGGGTTTAGAGGAATCCATGGAAAATACTTTAGTAATTGGAAAAACACATGGATAACAAGGGACTGAAGGTTGGATTTTAAATGGTTTACAGAAAGGCTATTGGGTTATTTGGGCGATGTGGGACAAACTGTTAGGCCTTGAGAAAAAGTCTGCTATAACATTTTATTTTCCTTTGAGGTGCTTGACTTCAAAATCCCATTGTGAGAAACATTCAAACCAACGCAGAAGTTGGGAGTTTGGGATTTATTTTTTCTTGAACTGAATCATTGCTGGAAACGAAGTCATGTCCATCTCAATTTTGAAATGGTGGCTTATTAAGTGAAACTAGAATTTCTCAATCCCACGACGAACTTCAAGAATTTCTTTGAACGTAAAATGGTAGTGCATTTTGCCATTCTTTAACTTGCCTGATTTATAACCACATGGGTGGCGTTCACCATTAATTTCTTTAAACAGGATAGCAGCCCAGTATTCATTACTAGGATTACTTTGGAGAATTCTGGTTCTTGTGGATGGAATTTTGAGAGGAGGCAATTTGGTAGTGAGTGCTTTATGATCTTTGACAGCTTAAGTTTGAACATCAGACCAATGAGGTGGAGATTTCTTCAACATTAAGGTGAGGGGTGTGTACTTTGGAACTTTGGGGATAAATTGAGACATGTAATTCACCAATTCTAAAAATTGCTGAATTTGTGTCTTTGAAGTGAGAACATCTGGAAATTGCAAAAGATCTTTTGAATTGTGCTGCTACAATTGAAACATTCTGTTTTTTTTTTCATACCTAAAAAATCAATTTCAGTGACACCAATAACCATCTTCTTCTCTGAGAGTATGATTCCATGATCAAGGGTGATCTTATGGAATTGGTGGAGAAGGCGTGTATGAGAGGCTTCATCATGGGTATACAGCAGTATGTCATCAATGTATACCAAAGCATTGGGAAGAATAGGCTGGAAAATTGTCATCATGGTTTTCTGGAAAATTGAGGGGGCATTCTTTAAACCAAATGGCATTACTGTCCATTGGTAATGATGATCAGGGATACAAAAGGTTGTTTTTGGTCTTTCTTCGAGTGATTCCAAGTTGCCAAAATCTGGCTTTAAGATCGAATTTTGAAAACCCTTGGGCATTTGAAAGGTGACCAAACATGGAATGCTTCTGAGATGATGGGAACTTATCACTTGCAAGAAAATGATTTAACGATTGGTAATTAATGACAAGGAAAATTTTTTCTCTTACTTGTTCTGACCTCTTATTGACATAAAAGGCTTCATATGCCCATGGAGAAGTGGTATCTTCAATGAGTTTCTAATTTTTGAGAGACTAAATTTCTTTCAAAGCAAGGGCATAATGATTTGGGTTCATCCCAGAATGGGTTGCACGTGTTGGGTTAATTTCTTCGTTCATCTTGAAGGGAAAATTAATGAAGAATTTCGAGTTTTTCCATAAAGGATTCTGACACTTTGCAAGGAATTCAATGTGTGACTCTACACAAGAGAGCTGAATGATTTCTGCTTTTAATGAGTCAAGTGTAACATTGGGAGGGAGAGGATACTCCGGATGGAATGCTTGATAGATCAATGAATTACTGTGAAGAGTTACACAGGGTAAGAAGTATTTCTTAAAACGGAGGCCATCTAGACCAAACTTCATATCTGGTAACTTTTTAATAATATCAAAACCTATCAGCAAATCTTTCTGAGGATATGGAGTTCCATAGACTTTGTGTCTGACTTTCACACCAGGGAAAATCTGCAATTAGATCATCTTGCTTATCTTTTTAACTATGAGAATATCACCATTAGCGACACCGAATGCGACTAAGCAAGGATGCCAAAAGGATTCAAGTAACAATGAAGGATTCATCATTGATCGACCTGCGCTAATATCAAAGAAGGCTGTGACATCTTGAGGTTTAGCATATGCTTCTTTTATCAATTGAACTTTTCCAAGGGGAACGACTGTGGATGTGAGACAATCTTCATCCTCATGATAAATGAGGTGCTGCAATGATGAGATCGCTGGTAAAGAATTGTCATAATTAGTGACTTTAGAATCTGCTTCTAATTTAGAAAATTCCTATTCTATATCGACATCAGAATAGGTAATAGACATGAGACTGTCTGGGGAAGGTTCATCATCAACAGAGAAAATAGATTCAACGTCTGATTTTGTAATTTCGTGTGCAAGCTTGTGAAGCAAAGTCATAAACCGGTTACGCTTAGCTTGATTTGGACAATTTTTTTGCAAAATGTCCTGGGTTATGGCAAATAAAGCATTTATTAGACTTCTTTCCTCTAGTATTACGTTTCTTGATGAACTTCCATTGTTTCTTTTGGCCTTTAAATGACTTCTTCTTAGAATTGGACTTCCATGGTTTGGCAAAGGAATCATCATGAGAATGTGATTTCTTTGAGCGGTGCTTCTTCCGAAAATAGTACTTGTTATGAGAGTGACACTCACATGGCTTGTCTAGGGCTTTGCATTTTATCTTCTAAGAATCTTTATTGCATGCGGATGAAAGCATCTTACAGGTTTTGGCCATGTCGTCAAACAACTTGCGCTTATTGTAAATTCGTTCAACTGAATCAATTAAATGCTCATAAATCTTACCGAGAATAAGATCTTTAAGAACAAGTTTCTGAATTTTGAACAATTTTTCTGCTTTAGTAACCAACGCTTATGGGAATGAATGGAGAAAAACTTATTTTAGATTCAGATCATCTATTCCGCCGAGAATGTAGAACCATTTTGACATACGGTCATAATGTCGTTCTAAATCTTCTAATCTGAGAGAACAACACTTTATACCCATAAATTCTGCACGGGCAATGTCAACATGCTTCATGGGTTCACCGACAAATTCACTATAGATTGTGCTAAGAAAAATATCAATGGAGATGGCTTGTTGGATTTGTAGTTGGCGGTATGGGCCAAGGGATTTATACCAATCTCTTAAATGTCCAACTAGTCTGGCAATGAAATGTTTATAGATTAATTTGAGATCATAGGTTTCATGATCAGCTGTCATCCATGCATTGAAATTAAAGAATCTATCACGCCATTGATTTGGTTTGACATCATCTGATTGAAATCGAACATGATTATCATGGGAAGATAACTGAGCTATTTGAGTCAGAGCAACGGGGGTGACTTTTGGGGGGTCTTCTACCACTGGTTCTTGTTCAAGGGTATAGGGATTATTAGAAGTGGCTCCAGGAGGTAGGGTAGGTTAGGTTGAATAGATTTCTTCAAAAGATTCAAAGAGATCATCATATGAGGCTTTTAGCTGGGGTTTGTCAGGAAGGGTAAGGGCTTCTAGGAATGAGGAGATTTGGTTGGTAGGCTAATTTTCTTGGATTTCGATAGGGAACATATCCATAGGCTTAGTTGAGGCACCTTGGATAATGTCTATAACTTCAGAAGGCTGGGAATAGTCTTCAGGTTTAGTGGTTGGAGAGGTTTTGGCTGTTAAGGCTTCACTAGCTGTCTTTTGGGCGGCTTGAGCTTTTCTGACTGCTTTGGCTGTAAGAGGGGAAGATATAATATGACTTTTCCATGTTGTTCAAAGTACATGATAGCTTCAGAACCAAGGTAAAGAGAATCTGTTGGTGGAGACAGACCACAAAAACGGGGGTAATTTGATCTTTGTGGTCGATAAGTTGGCTTAAGTGGTTGAGGTTTAGGAATTTTATCTGCCCAAGGAGGTAAGCGTCTACGGGGGTTCTTCCCATAGATCCATATTGTTTGGGTTTGAAAATCCTGTGGATGAGGCTTGGACACTAGAAAGGCAGTGTTCTTCAGGGTAAAACATAGTCGGGAGTGGCTTTTCATGAGACAAAACATACTAAGAATACTATGACTTCTCAATATCTTGAAGTTGAGCTGGAAGTACCTTTTTCTCTCTTTTTTTATCTACAAATAAGGAGGTTGTTGTGGTAAAGTCATGGATTGTTGTTCCAATATAACACATTTGATCATTAAGGACCTTGATCCTCATTTTTAGGTCTGCAATAGCTGCTTCCATATTTGGGAAAGCTAACACCTTTTGTTCAATTCGCTTTGTGGATGGAGCGATCTGAGAAAGAACTGCGTTTTGGGAAATGGCATTTTTAGCTTGCCAATTCAAGGCTGCTTTAGCGGCTGTAACTTTTTTCTTTTGACCTTCAGTATTAACTGTAGTTGGATTTGGAATATTCCAATTATGGGTAGTTTACTGGGTAAGATTTTCGAAATCTTCGGTAGGGGGAAAAGGGTTTTCTTCCTTCGACATCAAATAACGTGAAATGGGTTCGGGTTGAGGTTGGGGTGTATATGTCTGAAACATAGTGGGTTATTGGTAAGGAAGGTTTAAAGCTTTCAGGGCTTTAACAGCATACGGGGTAAGTTTCTGGGGAGGTGTAGGTGGAGGTGCATTAAGAGGTAATGGAGGCGGTGGTTGACAAGAACTTTCTTCTGGAGGAGGAGTGGCATAGGGGGAGTACCGTAAGTAACCAAATAGTCAAACTTTCCAGATGGTTCACGAAGTAGGCCAATTGTGGGATCACCTGCTTCCCATCGTTCTTAGAAAGACTCTTGAGAATTCAGGGGCTTTCCTGCTTTATTTTTTATGTACCGCTTAAGTTCAGTTGGATCGAGCTGATCGTCATAGGCTCTTTCTCCGTACGCTTCGCAAAAATACACGTCATACCATATGTGGCCATTTTCATCTTTTGCCTGGTAAACGGGCTTTCCTTCCATAATAAGATAAAGAATAGCCATGGGCTCATTCTTCAGCACTGGATCAGTGGGTAACCTAACAATAGGTTCCATCATATTCAACTCCGTTTGGAAAGGATTTCTTTGAGGAGAGGCTTGGTTATTAAAGCGTATTTTAATCTGCTTTCCTGGATGACAGATATAGGTAGGTTCTGATGGAGACATAAATACAAGATCGTTTGATATTGCGTATAGATTGAACGAAAACTTTTGCTAAAACCCTATAAGAATAGGTTCCATCATCCTGATTTTTCGCGCAATAATTGTAACTTTGCCTTCTGAACAACATATCCAAAAATAATCCCGATCCAACGGTGCGATAAAAAGTTACGATTAATTTATGACTGCTGTGCCGAAAACCTAAAGATCTTCTATCGTATTCCTTCCGCCATCAAATCTTGCACCATGTGTGGGCTATGGTATCACCAAGATTTTCTCCTCTCTCAATAGAATAAACCCTAACTCATGAGAATAATTGTTATGATGAGAAGAGACAAGGCCGGCGTATATATAAGGCTACAATAGGTACCTTAAGGAGAAATAAGTGTTTGGACTTCCTATGGAAAGTTGGAATCCTAATTCCACTATGAATTGTTCCTTCCATAAATTATAATTCACACTACTAAAAAATTATAATTGCACTCCCATCCGTATCTCAAAATTATATTTCGAGCTCCTTATTATTAAATAATTATTATTCCCCCCACGTTAAGATTACAGATAACCATCATTTAAATTAAATTACTGACAATTATATTTAAATGACTTATTAATCTTTGAGCCTACCACTTAACTTATTTGACATGACGGATTAACATAATCTACCTGCAGGGTTTGACATGATCAACACTTATAAACTTCTCAAGGGGCTATCATCAATCCCTATACCGGGACGTGGATTCCGTCAATAATTAATATTCATCATACAAACAGTGTCGTCATCCAATTCACGAAGATTATTGATCCATAAATGAATCTCACTCTTAATGAGTCAAAACAACAAACACTACATATATATGTCTATTAATTATTTCAAGATTAAGAGCATAAGTATCATAATAACTGTGGGATTTTAAATTATTTTATATAGTCAGTATAAAAATAATTAACCCAAGCTAGTCCTATTCAATACACACAAAGTGTACTAGCACAACGAGTTAAAACTATACCGTTTCCTGTAGTTAAGATAAACTAACTACTAAAACTTGTGCTAAAATCCTACCGATGGGTGTTCAATTCCATCTAAGACTGTGAACCATTAAACTTATATTCCACAAGAACCGATGATATGATCTTCTGTGTGTAAGTTGTACTCTACACACTAAATCATCTACTTTATGGAATAAAAGACACACACATGCACAATATTTAAATAAATAATATAATACAACCATTACCCATAAAGATTCTCATTAAAATAGCAAAACCGAGTTTATAACATATCCAAACCAACAACAAAATTGTGGCTTTTAGTATATCACTCTAACAATCTCCCACTTAGACTCAAAGCCATGTAGCTATGCATCTTACTCCCATTTTCTCAACGTGAACACTCTATGTGTTTTCCCTTCTTATGAATCCTCAACTCTTTAGAGTTCGTAACCGTTTCACTATTATCAAAATAAAGTGAAATAGCTGATTAAACTGAAGGTGCCGCAGCTGGATTCATATGAAAGTTCCTGAGCCAAACCACTGCTTTAGCTGCTTCTAAAGTAGCCACATATTCAGCTTTCATGGTGGATTCAGTAATGTATGACTGTTTGACACTCCTCTAACCAATAACTCCACCTCTTAGAGTAAACACATAACCTAAAGTTGACTTTCTGGAATCCTAACATTTGACTAAAAATTCTAGTCTGTGTATCCAACAGGTACGACTGTTTTCCTAGTAAACCAACATAAAATCTCGAGTCCTTTTAAAGTACTTAAATATTATGAGAATCTGCAAATGCGACCCCCGGGTCTCGCTCCCGTCCTTGGGCGTCTGAAGCGTCAGAAAGGATTTCGTCATTCCATTTGCTTCTATTGGTGTAATGATAATTCAAATCGGGTGTTCCTCTATCCTATTTCTAGATGCAAGAGTGTTCATTCAGAGCTGCCAGTACGTTTTACGAGAAAACGGACAAAAGGGGTCGTGTAAGAGAAGAGGCTACAGATAAGCCTTTCTTTACACATTTGTCTACGAAACCAAGATTATATAGGGTTCGGGAACTATATTACGGTTTGGGAAGGTGTTAAGCAACCATTCCGCCCTTTCGGTCTCTAGTGGTCTTATATGTTTATTTCATATTGAAAAACTTGGATGCTTTTACTGACAGTCTATTACTTTTCGAATGAAAACCCTAATTTTTAGAAAAAACGGGAAAGGGTATGAAAAACCTTTGTGTTCCGAGTTCCAATGTTTTATTTTTGAAAAGATGTAAATACAAGTGACAAAAGTTGTTTTATTTTTAAAGAGAGTCTCTCGTATTATTTCTCAGATAATGACGGTTTTCTTGAGTTTTTGACATCTTCTGGAAAAGTTTGGATCTCTTATCAGAACTAATTCAATATGGAATCAGAACTCTTGAGGGGAGTTTTACCAGATATATCACGGTCTATGAAAAAGATAGGATATACCGGGTTTTGAATTCCTAAGTAAGTTTTATCGGTCCGGGTTTTGAAAACAGAATTTTATCCGGATGATAATGTACTTACTTTTCTGGTTTTGGCAAATGATTTTATCAGGGTCTTTTGTTTTGAAAACAGTAAACTATTTGTAACTTGGCAATAAGTTTATTCAAATAAAACGTGGACAAAATAACAGAAATAAAACAAGTATACAGATAGATAATGTTTAATACTAGAAGAGACTTTATTTACCTTCCCGACGAGAATAATAATAAGAAAGAAAATATAATGCGGAAGAGAGATCTCCGGCGATAATAATCTTCTCCTTCTTCAAATATTTTCGAGAATTCGATTCCAGAGACGGGACACGTTGAGTGTCGAGAATAGATTCGATAATTCTTCAGAAATAAGAAGATAATCGAAAATGCTTGACGAAAGACTAGAAAATCATATCATAAACCAATAATTCTTCAATTCTAAGTTGTTGTCCTCCATCCTTGGGGGGTGTTGGCCTATTTATAGTGGTGGAAAGCAGTATGTCGCACGACATGTCCCCACAAAGTGTATATGTCGCACGACAATATGGATATGTCGCGCGACATGTCCCCAAAAAGGGGTATATGTCGTGCGACAATGTGTATATGTCGCGCGACATTCTACTTTAATGATGTTTCCAACAGACGGATGTGTCAGAAAGTGGATGGTGGGGTGTTTGTCGCACGACATGTCTCCATAAAGGGCATATGTCGTGCGACATACTTGATTGTCGTGCGACATTTCACTTTAAAAACATGTTTGTTTGGCCAACAAACCCTTTCGGGACAGTTTTGGGTGTTCGGGTAAGTTCCGAACTCTAAAAATAGTACTTCTCGAAGGTTGTTAGGGTTCTTGCGGGGATCATGAATCGGGATGTATACAGACCCTCTCGACTCAAGCTCCTTGCTTGCAAGGAATTGAGGCGACTGGAAGAGACTGTGGTCCATGGCTCCCGCAAGAACTCTAAAGAAGTGTGTGTAAAAAAAGTGTTTGCGAATGCCTCCGGAGAGGGCTTTATACTGGGTTTTGCCTCCGGAGAGAGCTTTTGTTATCTCACTACCTCTTTCGAGGGCTTTTATTTGCTCCACTCCCCTCAGATGGAAGGACTACCATTGCTACATTGTGCCTCCCTGGGAGGGTTCTTGATCTTCTCACCTCAGGTGGGAGGACTACCATTGCTCCACTAGCCTCAGATGGGAGGACTACCATTGATCCACTAGCCTCAGATGGGAGGACTACCATTGATCTGTAAAAAAGAAAGAAAGAAAATTGCCTCTAAGAGGGCTTTTTGTGAGTATTTTTGCCTCTGGCGAGGGCTTGTGTGATTGGATTGCCTCCGGAGAGGGCTTATGTGAATGGATTGCCTCCGAAGAGGGCTTGTACCTGTAGAAAGGACTTGTGAGTGATGTTTTTCCTGTAGAAAGGGCTTATGTGAATGGATTGCCTCCGGAGAAGGCTTGTGCCTATGGATTGCCTCCGGAGAGGGCTTGTGTTATATGGATTGCCTCTAGAGAGGGCCTGTGTGAGTGGATTGCCTCCAGAGAGGGCATGTGTGAATGGATTGCCTCCGGAGAGGGCTTGTGTGATATTCTGATAAATTTTGGTTGTCTCTCTCTTTGCTAGAGTGAGAAAGAGGAATTTTATGAGAGTAAAAAGAGTTCCTCGGGTTTAATCTCTGCCCGGATGGCCATTTTCCCATATCTTTCTGAAGTTTTACTCTCATATTTTCCTTGACTGAAAATACTTCTCTCGGAAAGCAGTTTTTGAATTTCTTTTGCTCTTCACCAAGTGATGATTCGAGGTTTTTCCAAACCATCTCTTCTGTATCGTGCTGAAAAGAAAATTTGTATGAAAGGTTAATCTCTGATCTCTGGTCTCTTTTTGATTCTCATTTTTTGTGGGCCCATATCGTTTTCTGTTTTTCGATGACCTTATTTCTCCCTCTTTTTGGGAAAGACTTTTCCTGGCCTTCTCTGTTTTTGACCAAGAATCTTTTTATCCCTTTGTCGTGATCAGGAGCCTTACTCACCCAAAACGAAGCCCTGAGCCGGTTTTGGCCTAATTGTCACTTTTAGTGTGGCTCTCCCTGCCACTTTTCATTTCTATTTCTCTCGCTCGCTTTCGGGCACTCATGCGGGTTTTTTCTCTTTTCTACTCTTTCAATTCTTTCTATTCCCATCTTATCTTGATATTTTGCTTTTTTTTTCTCATCGATGGTCTTGGTCCTTCTTGGGAGATCAGAGACTACTTTGTTTGTATTTCGTTCTCGCATTTTCGGAGAGATAATTTGGAAGTCTATCCTCGATTTTTCATCATTGGGGTGCAGTTATTTAGAAAGTTTTTTGAAAACTGTTCCTCTGAAGCATTCCTGCAGGAGATAAAAATGAGACAAAGGTCAAAAAATCAGGGAAATGAGACAAGTGTCGCGCGACACCTCGGAGGAAGGCTCTTTGTCGCGCGACAATGACCCTGTTTGTCGCGCGACATTCTGTTCCACTATATAAACCCCTTACTAAGCTCATTCCACCTCATTCTCTCCTTTCTCTTTCTCTCTCTAACTTTCTTTCTCTCTTCTCTCAAGCGCGGAAGCCCTGCCGCTTTTCTGACTTTTTCGACTTTTCTTATATTCTATTCACACTCATATGGATCCTGCACAGCCAAACAGATTAGAGGGTGACCAGGAGGAGGTCACCTTTACCGACGCTCAGGGCATTCTCCGGTGCAGCCCTCACCATGACGACTGGGAGGACTTGGATTGGTACAGTGAGGATGGGGTGGACCGCGGTCGAGCGGTGGTCTACCGAGATGTTACTCGGGCTGCTCCAATCCCGGATGTTCCGTGGCTCTTGATGGAGCCTGCTTCTCACGAGATTCGTCGACGATCTCTTGTACGTTTTCTTGAAATTCTTTATTTGTTTGATTACTTCTGTCGTTTCCTGCATGTATTTAAACAATTATCGTTTTAGTATACATGTTTGCTTAGAAATCACGTCCGATTTTTAGTGAACACATACTTTTACTTGTGATACCCTTTTAGGTTCTTTTTAGAAAACTACATAATTTTACCCTCATAACTCTATAATTATCATAATTACACCAAAGTACCCTTAAGTTTGAAAAATTACATATTTTACCCTATAACTCTCATAATTACACCAAAATACCCTCAGGTTTGGAAAATTACATAATTTACCCTATAACCCTATAACTCTCATAATTACACCAAAATACCCTCAGGTTTGGAAAATTACATAATTTACCCTTATAACCCTAAAACTCTCATAATAAAGTACCCTCAGGTTACTTATATCTATATCTCTATTTTGTTCGCAGTGGGTTGGCCGAGGTTGGGGTTCTCCCAACACTATTTCCTTAGAGTGGCGACAGGCACCGGCCCCTGTCCAGGAGTTGCTCCTTGCGACTCCATTTGGTTCCGTCTTTGACGCCCTCCCGAAGCGAGTATCTAGGGCAGCAATTTTAGTGTCGGCATTGGCCTCCCATTGGTGGGATACTACTCATAACTTCCATTGCAGCTGAGGGGGATGACGATGACCCCCTCGATCTTTTTGCTCTGACCGGGATTCCTTCAGGGGGGGTCCTTACCCAGATTGATGTCCCTTTGCATCTGACGGCAGAGGGCATTGTGGGCGCACTTGGGTGGTTTCCCGGGCGACGGAGTTCAGGTGATACGATCCCCCGGGCGGTTCTGGTTATGCGTCTGGCCACAGAGAGAGCTCGTTTGGTTGCTTCAGGAGCTCCGATGACCCGTCAGGAGGCGCGTCAGTATGCCCGCGTCTTGTTTTTACTGACGCTCCATGATCTGTTCGAGGCCCGTGGGGGGGACACGGCCCATCTCTGGTGGCTGCCCTATCTTCGGGACTTCAGTATTATGTTTGACTACGACTGAGGAGGATTCATTCTTGCTGTCCTATATGATGCCATGGACCAGGTCTCTCGCTATTTAGCCCTGAACCTCAAGGGCTTCTCATTGTTGTGGGAGGTACATACTTTTGTCCTTTTATCTTTGCTTCAGTCCTTTATACATTACCTGTTGATTATTGCTGATATTCTTTATATTTTCTCTTCAGAGTTGGTTCGTGGCGTATACCCGTCTGGGTTGCACCCAGGTGGATCTCCTCGTTGAGAACGAGAATTGATTGTTGTGCGACATTTCACTTTAAAAACATGTTTGTTTGGCCAACAAACCCTTTCGGGACAGTTTTGGGTATTCGGGTGAGTTTCGAACTTCAAAAACAGTACTTCTCGAAGGTTGTTAGGGTTCTTGCGGGGGTCACGGATCGGGGTGTCTACAAATATATATTTTACCGCAGTTCAGTGTTCTTTCCCTGGATTAGACTGATATCTGCTAACCATATCTACGGTAAAGCAAATGTCTAGTCTAGTACACAATATAGCATACATGAGGCTTCTTACTGCTGAAGCATAAGGAACTACCCTCATCATCTTTACATCTCATCATGTGTCTTATGACACTGTTCTGAATAGAGTGATTCCATTCCTAAAAGGGATTAACCCTTTCTTGGAATCCTGTATACTAAATTTGGCAAGAATTGTATCGATATAAGTACCTTGCGATAAGCCTAACATCCTATTTTTTCGATCTCGCATAAGCTTAATACCAAGGATGTGACTGACTTTTCCCAAGTCTTTCATATCGAGCTGACTTGATAACCATACCCTTACTAAAGATAATATTCACATATCGCTTTCAATAAGTAAGATATTATCCACATACAATACTTGGAATACCATCATGCTTTCGTTACGCCTTTTGTACACACAAACTCATCCAAACATTAATTAAAACCAAAAGATTTGATTGCATGGTCAAAACAAATGTTCCAAGATCTAAACACTTGCTTAAGCCCATAAATGGGCTTCTTGAGCTGCACAACATGTGCTCTTGGCCCATTGCTATGAATCCTTCTGGTTGCATCATATAGATGCTTTTATCAAGACTTCCATTAAGGAAACCTGTCTTGACATCCGCTTGCCAAATCTCGTAATCAAGATGAGCCGCAATGGATAAAAGAATCCGAATAGACTTTGGCATGGCTACCAGCAAAAAGGTTTCATCATAATCGATCCTCTTCTTTCTGAGTGAACCCTTTTAGCAACAAGCCCTAATTTAAGCTCGTCCAATCATCTCTATCTCTTATATACCCACTTGCATCCTATAGGTTTTATCCCTTCGGGTGGTTTTACAAGATTCCAGACTTTGTTAGAGTACATGGACTCCATTTCAGATTTTATAACCCTTTGCCATTTTCTGTATCTTTTTCTTGAAGTGCTTCATTGTAGCTAAAAATGATTCGTTTCTTATTCATCAGGGACCTTATCATAAGATTCTCCCAAGAACATAAAACAACCAGGTTGACGAACAACCCTCCGATTACGACGTGGCACTACTTGTGTTTGTGTACATTGTGCAAATATTGAACATACTAACTCACTATCCACACATTGTGCTGGTTCAAGAACCTATGTATTAGTGATTTGTTCAAGATGTGCACATGTATCGGCAATCCTCCCACTACGACGAGGTAATGGAATGTCGATATCCATTTACTATGGTATTTCCTCTTGTACTAAAGGTATAGGCGAATTGTGACATGTTTTTCTCTCCTCTCATTTCCACTACAACAGCACTACTCTTGGGCTTATGGTCTATGATATAATCCTCTTCTAAGAATTTGGCATTGATTATAATAACATTATATTCTTGAGGATTATTAAATAGACCACGCTTAGTTCCTTTTGGATATGCAACAAAGAAACACATTTTCATTCTTGATTTCAATTTATCCGCATTACCTTTCAGCACATATGCTGGACTACCCCATACCCGAATGTGCTGCAGACTAGGCTTACGCCCTGTCCGCAATTCTATGGGTGTAGTAGGTACTAACTTTGATGGTACTAAGTTCATAATATATGCAATTATTTCTAAAGCACATCCCCAAAAAGAATCAGGTAGGTCTGAATAACTTATCATAGATCTTACCATTTCTATAAGAGTCTTATTCCTTCTTTCTGCTACACCATCATGTTGTGGCATCCCTGGTGCAGACAACTGGGATGCAATCCTAGTTTCTAATAAGTATTCTTTGAACTCTCCCAAGAGGTACTAACCACCATGATCTGATCGTAGTGATTTGATACATTTTCCTAAACGCTTCTCCGTTTCTACCTTGAATTCTTTGAATTTTTCAAAGATTTTAGACTTACGTCACATTAAGTAAATGTATCTATACTTTAAATAATTATCTACAAATGTGATGAAATACTCAAAGCCTCATCTAGTCTGGACATTCATGTGGCTATACAAATCAGAGTGAACTAGTTTTAACTGTTCTTTAGCGCTATAGCCTTTTCCCGAGAATGATCTCTTAGTCATTTTACCTTCTAAACATGATTCAAAAAGTGGAAGTGCCTCCACTTTCAATGAACCTAATGGTCCATTTTCGACCAGTTTTTGAATTCCTTTTAGATTAATATGACCAAGGTGTAAGTGCCAAAAATACATTTGGTTCATTTTGAAGGTTCCTTTCTCTTAATTGGTAAACTATTAATGCTATTCAATTCACTTAGTTGTAGTACTAACAAGTCAATATTATTAATGTAAAGAGCAATCACTAATATACCAGAACAAACAAACTATTTATTTTTTCTAATGATAATTGATTTATCATTAAAATAAACAAAATATCTGTCATCAACTAATTTAGAAATAGAAATCAAATTCCTTCTAAAGATAAATATCTTCTACTACAACTATTGCCACATTCGTAACTGCAGATATGTAAATTTTCTCTATTTTTAAGTTGTCTGGTTTCCTGGAACCTCTGCAAAGTATTGCAAACATGATTAGTAGCTCCTGAATCTACACACCAGGTACTGGTAGATCGGACCATTAAACTAGATACAACAACAAATAGATGAACTTTATATATGTTGTTATAACAGTTTAGGAAATTGGGATAATCTTTCTTCAAATGCACTTTCTACTGACAGTGAAAACACTGGCCCATAGGCTTTTTCACTCAAGGAGTTCCTCAACTACTTGGAATTCTTTAAGAAGTTCCAACAATGAATAAAGCTTATTCATGTTGTAATTCTGTCAGAATCCCTTAAATAAATTCAGTAGTGACTGGAGAATGATATCGACCTGAGTTTCCCCATCGATTTTAACCCCAAAGATCTCTTAGTTCTTTCAGAAGACTGATCATCTTCAAAACAAGATCCTTAACTCATGTTCCTTCAGCAATAGTCGTGTTCATAAGGCCTTTCATTGAAACCTGCCTTGTGGCATGATCCTGATCCCCAAAAATATCTTTGAGGTTCAGCATTATGTCGTAGGCGGTGGCAAAAGACTAATGCTAATATTGTAGCACATTTGACAAAAATGCCAGAATGTAAAACCAAGCCATCTCATCTGCCTTTTTTCACCTCCGGTAAGCCTGGATTTCCTCATCGATCGCCCCCTTACCAGGTTCTGCTGGACAAGACTCAGTGAGCACAAAATTGTACTCTTTAACAGTAAGCACAATGTTCAAGTTCATTTTTTCAGTCAATATAATTAGGTCCAATCAATTTGTTTTAGTTGAAAATAATTAAAAGTGGATCGAAAGAGTTTGCCATTTTAAAACTTGAGAATCACATACAAATTATGATGGGCAATAATAACTTTGAACACATATTTTAAATATGGTACCCTCTACTATTTCAAAAAGCGTTCGCCAGCAGCCTAAAACTTTGAACAATATGCCCCATTAGTGAGGTCATCTATTATTCATTATTTCTTAGACAGATGTAAACCTATTAAATTTTACTATCTAGACAATGCCTTATTGTCAAGCAATACATACTATCTAAACAATCTTATATTGTCAAGTAAAATTTAAATAACCGACTTCCTTTGGTCCTACAAATGATAATAGAGACTCAGTTGGAGAGCATACAATTATTTATATCTAAGTGTATACCATCATTTAATTTAGTCCAATGATTCTGTAATTTATTCTTTCCGATATGGAGGTGAGCACTAAAACCCACACAAAAAATAAATCACATCATTTAAAATTATCAGTCAGTGAAATTTGTAAAATGATTTTGCGATCTATTCTTTCCGATATGGAGGTGAGCACTATAACACATGCACGAAGAATAAATTACATCATCTACAAACCAATGATGGAGACCGTGAGATTTTTATGTGAAAAAATCTCTTACCTACTTAGTATTTAAAATATTATTTTCTGAGGGTTAAGAAAATTTTATATTAAATTCTAGTCAACTAAAATAAAAGGATATGAAATATAAAAAACATATGCAATAAAATTATTTTACTACTTTTAAAAAAAAAAACCTTATATTTTTCAATTACACAAAATTTATATTTATATACCCTTTTTAAATAGACAAGAACTAAATATAAAATAAAAGATGATCTAGGTATGGTCATGTATCCATGTTGTCCAAAAATATAAGAAAACCTAATAATTAAACACATATGATCAACACACAATCACATAAAGCAAGCATTAAAGTATTAAACCATTCAATAATAAGAATAATTAAATACCTGCTATTATGGTTCAAACTTCATCATCCCTAGTCCGTTGGAAACCTGTAACGACTTATGTCGTGACTTCATTGACTATGTAGATACAAAGGTCCAATGCCTCCATTTAAGTAATTCACACATAAACTATTATATCTAAACTGTAAATAAAATTACATAGATCATTTGCTTCCTTTTAAGGAGTTCATAAATTTGATCTAAATTTAACTTACAACCATGAATAAAACCCAAATTATCCTGCACGTTAAAATTAACCACGAATAAAAACATCGTAGGATCAAATCACATAAAACATAATTACGTGACCATAATAGCGGAACAAGAATAATGCAAAACAAGGGTTAACGAGTTCTATGTTCTATCCGACAACAACATGCAAGAATTGATTTAACTGGTCAACATCGCTAGTTCAATCCGTATGCATTATCAAAGAAAAACCTTCTTCTGATACCAATTGATGGAGACATAAATACAGGATCGTTTGATATTGCGTATAGATTGAACAAAATTTTTTTACTAAAACCCTATAAGAATAAAGGAATTTCACCTTTGTGGATCATGTAGAGGATCCATATGAGGAGACTAGGGTTTGAAAGCATCAGATTGCGATTTGGTCAAATTTTTTAATTCTCGTTGGTCTGCAAAAATCGATTATTTTCACCACCGAAATGACTTCTGATCGTCCTAATTTTTTGCGTGCTACTAATAACTTTGCGTTCCGAACAACAATCCAAAAATCAGCCCAATCCAACAGTGCGATCAAAAGTTACGATTGATTTATGACTGCTGTGCCGAAAACCTAAAGATCTTCTATCGTATTTCTTCCGCCATCAAATCTTGCACTGAGTGTGGACTACGGTATCACCCAGATTTTCTTCTATCTCAATAGAACAAACCCTAACTCATGAGAATTATTGTTATGATGAAAAGAGATAAGGCCTGCGTATATATAAGGCTACGATAGGGACCTTAAGGAAAAATAAGTGTTTAGGCTTCCTATGGAAAGTTGGAATCCTAATTCTACTATGAATTAGATCCTTACATAAATTATAATTCACATTGTTGGTCGGATTTCAACCCTAGAGGGGGGGGTGAATAGGGTTTTTGAAACTAAATGCGGAATTTAAAAACTTTTCGAAAAATGTTTAAGTAAAACAATTTACTAAACAAATTTATCAAGGAATGTAAGCAAATAAACAATCAAGCACAAGAGCAAATAATTAATCAATCTCAAATAATTTAAACAATCAATAATAAAGAGATTGAGTAAGAAAGATTGAACCGATTTGAAGTCCAAGGCTTTTTGTCCACACGGTTTTGGTTTACCAAACCATAATCCGCGCTCGGTTAGTTCCCCGAGAATTTCCACTAATTCCAATCTCCTTCCGGGTGAAGATCAAACCTCTACAAGTGTTGTTGTCTCACTACACTCTTTACAAATATTGCTTGACCACAATATTCTCACAAGAATCTCTCTCTTGCTAACCTTGTGAGATTTACCTCTCACAATATCTAAACAAGAATTTACCTTCTTGTTTTTCCTATGAGATTTACCTCTCACAATTTGAATATAAAAGTTTGGTGATTCACACCAATTTACAATAACTCTCTCAAGTGTTTGTAGAATACAATTTAAGCTCACACTAGAGTTATCTTGAATGATCAATATGATATAGCTCAAATAAAAGATAATTAATCAAAAACAATTTCTTGAATCTTTGAATAATGAAGATAGATGAAGTAGAGAGTATAAGAGTGATTCAAGGTGTGTAAAATGAGTCTTGGAAGTCATATTTATAGTCCCAAAAGTGATATAGCCGTTTGAGAGGTTTAGGGGAAGTTTTGTACCAAAAATAGTAAAAAATTCGAAATCCAACGGCTATATTCAGGTCATCAGTCGACTGAGCAAGGCTCCTTAGTTGACTGAGTGACCATCAGTCGACTGAGCAAGGCCCATCAGTCGACTGATGACCTCTGCTGGTCTGTTTACAAGATTGCTGCAGACAGCAAATTTTTTCCGATTTGTTTTGATCATATCTCATTATCCAACCGTTGGAACTTGATGAAATTTTGGATATAAGTGCTATAATTTGTTAATTAACTTCTGTCCAAATTTCATAATGATCGGAGTCCGGGAAGGCCTCCAACAAACCGTTAGATCAAAACTGCGCAAAAACGGAACGAGTCTAGAAAGGGAAAAATAAACATTTTTGCAATTAAGTTCCAAAAACAATTTTGATGCTTGGGATAGGTTAAATATATTATCCTAAGACATCTATTTTTATGAGAGCTCAAAATATGCTCAAATCAATTTAATATGAAATTATTTGAAAATCGGTTTTTGCAAGAATGATGTTTTGAAATGATTTTGATTCAAACTTGGTTTTGATCAATCTAATAATGATGCAAGTTCATGTTTGAGCTATATAATCAATCAATCAAGAAACTTTACATAAATCCTAAGCAAACACTCAATTACCGATTAGGTGAGTCTTCGAATGCTTCGATTTGTTTCTTCAAATTGATTCTTCACTTGAAGCTTTTCCCTTGAAGCTTTAGTATATGATCCTTGATCTTTGTGCTTCATGGATTTGCATTGCTATCTTGTGAGTGATGAGATTGATCTTCTTGTCTTTTCCAATGCTTGTAGAAGAATGATCTTGATTCGGATAGATTGGTTTTAGTCGAATACTTCGTTGACTTGATCGGATGTTGATTGAATGATCCTTGTCAAACTTCCTTTGAGCGATCATGCTATTCTTGATTTTCCAAATAAGAAATCTGTAATCTTATATCAAGAACATGTTAAATTACACATGATTGATTTATTGTTATTATCAAAATAAGATTAAGACCTTCAAGGTCAACACACATCACTAAAGAATTATAATTGTACTCCCGTTCTTATCTCAAAATTATATTTCGAACTCATTATTATTAAATACTTATTATTCACCCATGTTAAGATCACAGATAAGCCTCATTTAAATTAAATTACTGACAATTATATTTAAATAATTTATTAATCCTTGAGCCTATCACTTAACTTATTTGACATGTCGGATTAACATAATCCACCTGTAGGGTTTAACATGATCAAAACTTATAAACTTCTCAAGGTGCTATCATCAATCCCTATACCGGGACGTGAATTTCGTCAATAATTAATATTCATCATACATATAGTGTCGTCATCCAATTCACAAAGATTATTGATTCATAAATGAATCTCACTCTTAATGAGTCAAAACAACAAACACTACATATATATGTCTATTAATTATTTCAAGATTAAGAGCATAAGTAATCATAATAACCATGGGATTTTAAATTGTTTTATATAGTCAGTATAAAAATAATTAACCCAAGCTAGTCCTATTCAATACACACAAAGTGTACTAGCACAATGAGTTAAAACTATACCATTTCCTGTAGTTAAGATAAACTTCTAAAACTTGTGCTACAATCCTACCGATGGGTGTCCAATTCCATCTAAGATTGTGAACCCTTAAACTTATATTCCACAAGAACTGATGATATGATCTTCTGTGTGTAAGCTATATTCTACACACCAAATCATCTACTATATGGAATAAAAGACACACACATGCACAATATTTAAATAAATAATATAATGCAACCATTACCCATAAAGATTCTCATTAAAATAGCAAAATCGAGTTTATAATATATCCAAACCAACAACAAAATTATGGCTTTTAGTATATCATTCTAACAGGTTCTGCATTCTGAATTGGCTCTGTATAGGCTTGATCATGTAGAGCTTCATAAGATGTTACCTAAGATTCAGGTAAAAGCTTAAAAAGTTCTGGACAGGTGAGCTGACGTGGTACGTGCGTCGCCGTGAGTGCTTCACTTGAGTCAATTTTCAGAAGTAATGCATTTGCTGTAGACGAACCTGGGATTGCAAGATCATACGAGTGATTTTGTACTTGATAGACCATTTGTTGATGGATTGTTACAGCCGAGGTTCCTGGAATCATAGAGACTCCTATGATTTGAACCTGAATTTTCAACGCTTCACAAATATACCGATATGATAACGGGATGTTAAAGTTTGGATATAAAGTGAAAAAAATGGTTCCAGCATTTAGAGTGGCCTGAACATTACCAAGATTTGCTTGTTGGTAATCCGTTATGTGTGAATCGACAAGGGTAATTCTTGCAACTGCAGAAAGTCCTTCTCTGCCATGGAACGTAACTGCAAATCTAATAGTTCCAAAATGGAGGTGTGTATAACCTTAAGCTAAGACCATACGTGGAAAGTCCTTTGGAAAAGGAACATTAAATAAATGTTCTGCTGATCCTGAGGGGACTATTAAAGCATCGAACTTGGTTACATGAACAAATTCTTTTACTGGTAACATTGTGGATTTTGATGAGACCAACCGTCTTATCCAGTGCGTGAAAGTGGGTGTTGATGGTTTTGAGAAAACATGGTAGGGATTTATGAGAGGGAGATTTTTCTGTGGAATTTGGTCTTCAACAGGAAGATGTGTTATTTCAAATAAAGACTCTATCGTACTGACTTCATGACGAGAATAATTAAAAAGGGACTCTATAGGAGTAATAACTGATTTAGACGAAGACCCAGACATAAACTTAGATTTGGAAAACATTTTTAAAAATATTTTATGATTAGAAAATAGACTTCTTCACCAAAGGATTACGGGAGATGAACAATACTTTTAAAACTTGATTTTTGAGCTAGATTGCTAAGTTCAATTTTAACTGCTAGAAAAATCGACGACCATACATATAACAGTAGTTTTGTAAAATCATACCGGACCACATCTGCGAGCACTTATCGAGCAAACAAACGGCACCATGCCTAACAACACTCCAAGCTCAAACATCTGTCTACGTATGATATTACTCTACTACATATATATAGGATTTATACTCGTGTTCTGAAATCAAGAACATAATTTTTCTGATACGAGGGATCGACACAAATCATTCTGAATGTTCTGTTATGAGAGATCCACAAAAGTGGCAGTCACAGAGCATACTAAACACAGTCTGAATTTGATAAGTGGTAAACGTAGAGCATACTTATCATTGTTCAGAGATTTCATACTAATCAGGTATAAATATCTGTTTAGCAAGATCCTTTAGAACTAAGCAATGTAGATAAAAATATTGTTGTAAAAGTAAAGCTCTTCTTCTGAACCTTGGCTCAGAAGGCTAACTAACCGACTACTCACAAGGCATACTATCTAGCTCTGATACCAATACAAATTATGTGACTGTTTCAAATAGTGATAAATTTGTAGTTGACCACCAATACTCTTATACACTTATAACAGTTTACAATTATCATAAAGTCGTAGCTAAACAATGCTAATTTTTCAAAATTGTGACTGTTGCTAACAGTGGTTAGTCAATGTATAAGCAATGTTAGTTTTACAAGCTTGTGATTGTTAATGACATTCGTAAGTTTGAAAAAAAAATATTATGATAGTTGCATTGTCAATGTTTTTTACAGTGACAAATAATGAAATTATTTTAAAAAAGGAAAATTAAAATACGAAAAAAAAAACCAATATTTTTTGTCTACTAAATACATAATTTAATTGCAATCTAGATACCAGCAATCACTTGCATATAACAAAGCTCAACAATCAATCATATATACCAAGCCAATTAACAACTACCAAAGCTAGTTACTATTACCAAAAATATCAAAAATACATATCAAATTCAATTCGCAGCATAAAATGGTTCACAATTTTGATATTTTATTTAACTATCTAAGCATTGTAACTACATAGGCCAATAAAACTTTATTCTTCACTTAATTTGGAGTTTTTCAACATAATGAACATTAATTAACTACAAAAAGCATGGAAAGAAACAAATATAAATAAAACGAGTAACCTCTTTAGTTCCAGTTTTATCATCCACATGGAACTCTAAGATGACATCATTTTTTCCTTCAAGTTAAGTTTGGGAGACATCTACCGAAGATACCTCAAATGCTTGCTTGAAGCCAACAAGAAACGTGAGCATATTGCCTGAAAAATGTTGAAAACTATGAGGATACAATCATACAATCAAGATAGTCAACTACCTTAAATGAAAAAACTTGAATTAACCCAAAAATCCACAACAAGAATTACAGAAAAATAGTTCAACAACCTTGAGACTAAGATTTGTTGTGGGGAGGAGGGGTGGGATAACTAATTAAGTGTAGTATACAACAAAAATATTAAGTCTTTTTCTTCACATAATTAAAACACCTTACCCTTAAGTGCACGTCCAAAATATAATCATATCGCCTAATACCAAGCTTTGGCGTAGGGAGAGGGAAGGGGCATACTTCACTAAACAAACTATAACGCATTTTTTTCACATCATTGCAATACCTAGGGGTGTGCAAAAATCGAACCAGACCGACAAGACTGACCAAATCGTAAGTTCTTTTTTTATTTATTTATATTGATTATGGATCGGTTTGGTCTAGTTTTGTGGACCATTTTAGGTTCGGGTCGGTCCTATAGGTTAAAAAACCTTATAAAACCAAACCGAACCGAGTATTTACATATTTCTAAAATATATATATATATATTCTAATATACTGATATTATCAATATGTTAGTTGACATTCACCCCTTTAGATAACTAACATGTCACATTAACTTTCCCTATTTTTTTAATTTAAAATACATATAATAACCCTAAATCCCAAATCTCAGTTCAACCGCTCCCTTTTTTTTCCTCCACCCCTTCTTCTCTGTTCTTCCTCAATCCTCACTCGTTATCCCCTCTCCTCACTGCTATCGCTCACTTGCTGCCATCGCTCTCCCCTCTCCTCAGTCTTGTAGGAAAGTTCATTGCTTTTGACTTTGTTCTTCATTCTCTTCAATCCTCAATTGTTATTTTTTTGAGCAAGATTCTATGAATGTTATGTACCTATTTAGGCTATATAGCCTATGTCATCCGTTGGTATATGAACATTGATAGTATAAATTAATGAACTAGGTAGTATATATTTTAATTATAAATATGAAACGAAAGTCTGCTGCATGGGAACATTTTACCATAGTTAAGGGTGGCGATCCTGATAAGCCTAGGGCTTCTTGTAATTATTGTGGGGTACATGCACAACTGATCCAAAAACTAATGGCACAAAAAATATGTTAAATCACACACCTCATTGTAAGAAGTATCCATATAAAACAGAAGATAAAAAACAAAAACAATTGTGTTTTGAACCAAAAAAAGAGGGTGGTACGAATCTTATAGCAATTAGTTTTAGTGTAGAAGCTTGTCGAGTAGCTCTCTCTAAAATGACAATAATATATGAGTCACCATTTAAGTTTGTTGAGAATGAAGGATTTAAGCTTTTTATGGGCATTGCACAACCAAGGTTAACTATCCCGTCTCATACCACCGCCGCATGTGATTGTTTGAAACTTTATTTGGAAGAGGAAAAAAAATTAAAGAGCTTTATCAAAGGTAGAAGGATCTGCCTTAAAACTGACACATAGACTTATATTTAAAATATAAACTCTCTGTGTTTCACATCCCACTTTATTGATGATGAATGGAGGTTGCATAATTTTTTTTAAAAAACTTTTGTCGAGTTCAAAGTCACAAGGGTGAGGTGCTTGGGAAGGTTATTGAAGCAAGTTTGCTTGAATTGGGCGGGGGGTAGATTGCATTTTCATTATCACGATAGATAATGCAAATTCGAATACTGGTACCATTAATTACTTGAAAAGATGAACTAAAAATTGGAAGGGTACTATTTTGGACATGATTATGTCCATGTTAGGTGTTGTGCTCACATTTTAAATCTCATTGTTAGTGGTGGTTTGAGTGAATTAGATGATTCAATTGTTAGAATGTGTAATGCAGTGAAATATGGAAAATCTTCTTCGGCTAGATTGGTAACTTTTAAGAAGTGTTTGTAGGGAATTAGGGCAGTAATCATGCATCGCATACACTAATTTAGGCACTAATCTTAAACCCTAGGATTTATGCTGTTCAATATTTTCAATAGAAGACATACCTTATGTGTGATTTGATGTTACTAAAACGAACCGGATGGATCGAATCCTTCTGTTGTTGTCGTCCTTAGCGTAGAAATTACGACGCCTCTACGGTATGCACACACGAACGGGATGAGATCCTTGCTTGGTGTACTAGCGCCTTCTAGGGTTCTCTCTCTGGCCTCTCTGAGTTTCCTTAACGGCCAAGATGAATAAAGGTTCCCTTTTATAAGAGAACCCTAGTGAGAACCCTAAGCAACAAACGAACTGGGCCCAAGTCCAACTTGGCCCGTTTTAATTCGTTTTGATCCAACTCGTTTTGGTGTGCGACCCTGTAGGTTTTACACTCTTTGGCAGTATAAATAAAAGCCCATTTTATTATACGAATAGTAAGCGGTCTCTAGTAAAACATTACTATTATCCAAAGGGTATAAAGGTCAAAAACGACACAACCTTAAATTGATATTCCAAATATTAACTCCTTTTGTCAATCGATATCTAGATTGAACACAAGACTAGGCAAGTGTCATTCTTGTATAGTTCAATCTTTATTTCTTGATCTCTAAGTATAATTAATCTAAAACAAATGACATCTCATTTGTGCATGGCCATGCAAATATTAATTACACTTATCAAGGGGCCCAACGATATCTCTCTCAATATACGAGAGTGACAAATCCCATCTTGATCAACCACATACCTCTACATAGTTCATAGTATGCTCGGTCATCATCTTTATAATTACTCGATCAAGAGCAACGTTTGATAATGCCTGACATGCTAATCCCTATGTTGGTAACCATGGCGATCTCAGGTCTAAGGATAATACGATATCACAAATGGGGAACATCACTGATGACATTATGTAACACTCCTCGCAGTGTCCCCAAAGCGGGTCAGTCCAATACCTTGTTCCCTAACAAGTATCAGTATGTTCAGCTTGATATTTCCATATCCATGACTTGTGGAACATAATCATCAGCTGACCCATACTCTAATCATTATATCAATGTGATCCTAGGTTATTGACATATGATTAGGGACATCTAAATAATATTATTATAACATTACTAGCATCCCACAATCAAGTCACGTACTTGATGAACTAGTATTAATATATATTATTTACAAGAGAATATAAAGTATAATAAATAAACTTTATAAATAACAATAAGCATAAAATATCCAAGTACAAATCATAATCTATGAATAGTCCTAGGACATATCTCTTTCAGTGTTGAAAAAGAAAAAATAGAGAGCAAAAGTTTGTTATGTCTATATTTTAGAACTAGATGGAACTCTGATTATATGATGTTAGACATGGCAGGAAAGTTTGAAAATGCTTTTGATATAATGGAGGAAAATGACCCGAATTATCTTTTTACTTTAGAAAAGAAGAAGGGGGAAACGAAATGTGAGGCCTCCCACTAGTGATGATTGGAAAGAAACTGAAACTTTAGTAAAGTTTCTTAAAAAAAATTACAATGCTACTTTGCAGTTTTTGGGATCTTGGTATATCATTTTAAATTATTTCTTTAATGAGCTTGTATTGATTCATAGCAAGTTGATTAATTTTAGAAAAAATGGTAATTACATGGTATCTTCAATGGCAGAAAGTATGTTTGATACGACCTACGGTGATATCACACGAAACCTGCAAACACAACGAATTGGCTGTGTGAACATCGACACAGATACACACGAAAACCGTAGCAAATTAAGAACCTGGACTATTTCTACAATCAGATTATAATGGAAATCGAAGACGCCACAGCCGGGTACGGAATACCTATCGATAAGTCTAATGAACGCCACGGACAAACCGGTAAGTTCAAGTAGTTCGTGAAGAACCAAAGAAGATTAATATCACTCAATATTATTAATGAATAAAGTCTTAGTTATCAAAACAATACAATGAACCCCTTTTAAATAGGGTGTAAAAAACTTAAGCAATAAGAAACTAATCCAACAAGGAAACCTTAAAACAAATCCTAATTAAACAAGAACTAGTCTCTTAAAGTACTTAAAAGAAATAATAATAATAATAATAATAATAATAATAATAATAATAATAATAATAATAATAATAATAATAATAATAATAATAATAATAATAATAATAATAATAATAATAATAATAATAATAATAATAAATCATAAAAAACATGTGGGCTTGACTCCACACTGTTTGGTCATATACACATGGTCTTTTCACTCAAATTAGGCTTGAATAAGTGTAATACAGCCTCCACTTTGTGCTCCACGTTTTTCCCCTCCAATGGGCTTAATTGTGCCTTCTTCTTAAGCCTAAGCAGCTTGAATCAATCCATTAAGCTCTACTTTTAACTTCTTAGCCCACGACCTTATAATTGGGCCTGTTGGAACTTGGATGGCCTTTGAATTGTCTTCATTTCGCACAACGGCCTTGCCTCCATCAATGTTGAAGAAATTTGATAAAAATTATAACATCGAGAAAGTTAACTTCTTGTTATTTTTTTTGATTGTTCTTAACTCTAGATACAAGTTAGTGTATGTTACCTTTTGGTTTAGTTGTTTATATGAAAATAATTTTGCAAAGGAGGTGGCTAGAAGGGTGAAAGATGCCTTGGTTTGTTTGTATTAGTGGTATGTGTAGGTCGGAAAATACCCTAGAGGGGGGGTAAATAGGGTTTTTAAAACTTAATTCGATTTTTAAAATAGATTTAAAAATGTTTAATGTCTATATCAATAGAGCAATCAATAAACAAAGATAATTCCAATAACAAAGAATAAATACAATAATATAGTATAGAATGAGATAGAGAGATTGAACTGATCGAAGTCGAAGATTTTTTGTCCACACGGTTCGGCTTGGTAACCCCTACTCCGCGCTTGGTTAGTTCCCCGAGAATTTTCACTATAACCGATCTCCTTCTGAGTGAAGATCAAACCTCTACAAGTGTATTCTTATCACACACTCTCACAAGTATTGAAAACACCTTCAATACTCTCACAAGAAATCCCTCTTGCTAATCTATGAGATACACCTCTCACAATTATGATACAAATGGGCTTTGGTGACAAACACCAATGTACAATATCTCTCTTGTGTACGACAAAAATACAAATGAAGCTCACACTAAGAGATATCAATATTGATCAATGAATATAAGCTCAAAGAATAAAAAAATTGATCAATGCAAAAGCTTGTATACTTGAATAATGAAGATATGTGTAATATGAGTTTGTATAATCATTCAAGTATATAAAAATGAGTCTTAGAACACATATATATAGCTTGAAAAGGTTTGTAGCCGTTTGTGGTGGAGAAATAAATTAATGGGGCAAAAATTGATAAAAGTTTAAAATCAAACGGCTAGTTTTTGGGCCATCAGTCGACTGAACAGGGCTCCTTAGTCGACTGGGTGAGCCTCAGTCGACTGAGCCTCTCTGCTTAGTCGACTGAGCCTCTCTACTTAGTCAACTGATGGGCACTGTCCAGCAGTCCAAAAATGCAATTTTTACACTTTCGTATTTTAGCTCCAAAATCAATTCTAATACTTTGGGAACTTCAAACATAGGTTTCTAAGACACCTATTTTCGGGAAAACTCAAAATGAGATCATTTGAATTTAATATGAATTTATTTCAAAAACGGTATTTATGAGAAATATGTATTAAAATGATTTTGATGCAAACTTTGTTTTGATCAATCTAGTTATGTAAAAACAAAGTATATGAGCTATATTATGAATCAAACATGAATCTTTACAAAGGAAACTAAAGCACTCACTCAAATAAAAACTAATGAGTCTTCGAGTGCTTTAATTGTATCTTCATTTCTTTTCTTCCTTGTCTTCATCATTCATCATAGAATTGTCATAGATAAAGCATTGATTATACAATTCATGTGAGGTGTGAGATATTGATAGCGTACAATTTTGTAGGAGAATGATCTTCATTCCGGCTTTTTGATTTTGTCCACGTGTGATCAATTTAATGTGGCTATAGCTTGAAACATCAACTTTAATTAAATTACACATGATTAATGTTATTGTTATTATCAAAACAAGATTAGTAGCTATGAGGTCAACAATCTCCCCTTTTTTGATGAAGACAATAAATTAATATGTATTTGCGATTAAGAATTATAAGTTGAGTTTTCTAAGGGAAAACTCCCCCTCAAGTTATGCGTAAAATAGAGTATAATAAGCATGCATGATCAAGAGTATAAACCAAAGCAAAATCACTCAAATAAAAACTAATATATTAAACTTAAGCTAAGGTTCACCGTAAGTAGATAAAATATTAGAGTTATAACAATATTAAAAACCATAATAAAAAACATGAGTTGCTAGAAGTTCATAGAGAAAGCATAATTGAAGCAAATTGAATAATTGAAGCAAATTGAAGCAAAGTGTGTACCAAACACTTATTATTTTCTCCCCCTTGTCATGATCAAAAAGAGGAGAAAGAGATCACTCATTGGGACCTTCGTGTGGCCATTGACCCCATTCTTAATTGCCATGCCACGGATTCCACGGTGGAAAGACATAGTCGGGGTAGTGTTGGAGGAATGCGGCTTCATGTCCTCTTTGCCTTTCCTTAATGAGGTTGAACCTAGTGTTCATAGTTACCGAGAGATTTTGGATGGCCTGCAAAACAGCTTCATTTGGATCGGGCGAGTGAAGGGCTTGTTGAGAACTAGTGGGAGCTTGAGTGGAAGTTCCTTGGGGTGGTATGTCTTGCTCCATGGGCTCGGTTTGAGCCAAATTCTCATCATCGTCACTATCATCATCCTCATCAATGTCAAGAGGATCATTTGAAATCCATTCTCCGTTTTCAATATGATGTCCCATTTGACGAATAGTCCTGGTACTGTAGGTTTCATCATTCGTAGGGACAATGATTTCCATCTCATCTTCAAGTGGAATGTCATAGAATTGGAATAGTCTTATGAGTGCCATAGCATATACCAATCCTTGTTTCTTCCGATTGGTGATACTAAGAAGATGATTGAACATAAGATCGGCATAGTCAAGCTTGTGTCCCATTGAGATTGCCCAAACCAAGAAAATATCCAAGGCATTGATGGAAGCCCGACTACCTCGCCTTGGAACAATGGAATACCTGAGTATGGAGTGGATGAGTCGATTTTGCAGAGTAAGCATAGATGCTTTGATTTCGGGTCCCCCACCCATGCTATGTTGTCTATGGCGTCATTTAAGAATGGTTGACAATGCTGCGGATTTCTCAAAACCAAAGAGATTGCCAAAATTTGACGGTACGTCCGTCACATTTTCAATTGGAAAACCAAAAATTCGACTAAGATCCAACTTAGTGAAACTAACTATTCGTCCATTTATGAGAGTGTTAATCAAGTGTGGGGTGATGAAGGTTAGCATAAAATAATCGAACTAGACGAGGATATACATTTTCACGAATTGTGAGGAAATTTATGATGCCTTGTCTACGAAAAAGAGAAGTGATATTAAGACCATATGAAGAGAATAACTTAATATTGAATTGTTTTCCTTCAACAATAGTATGAATGGCATAATCGGAATTGAAGTTTGCTTGAACTTCATCGGAGATGAACAATGGTTGTTGTGGAACTTGGGCCGAAGTGGGTGATGATGTTCCCACTTGTGGTACAGATTTGCGAGGGTGACGAGGGCGAGATTATTGAGACATATCTAGAGATATTGGGAAACGAATAAAGGTTTTAAAAGAAAATTAGGGTTTGAAGAGAAATTTGAGATTTTTGGGTTTTAAAACTTGTTTAGATGATGGAAAAGAGTGGTAAAAATGTTATATGGATGAATTGAGGTGGATTTGTAGAGAAATTTGGTGTAAAGTAGAGTTTTGGGTGAAGGATTAGCAATGGAGGCTAGGGTTAGGGTTGAGAAGGAAGAAGATGGGTTTGATAGATTTGAAGTGAAATAGGTGTGATTTGTACGTGATTTGTTGTAGAATGGTGAAGATTTATGGTTTAGAATGTGTTTTGGTGAAGAGTCTAGAGATTTAGGAAGGTTTGTGAAGGTTTGTGGTGTGTATGGAGAAAGGAGGCTCGAAATTGATAAAGAGAGAAGTGAACAAAACAGGGAAAAAATAGGGAGAAAATAGATAGCTCTCAGTCACTCATCAGTCGACTGATGAAGGGCCTTCAGTCGACTGAAGAAGGCTTAGTCGACTGATGAAGTTCCTTAGTCGACTGATGGTCTCAGTTATGCCCAGATTTACTTATTTTGCACTTTAGGCCATATGGAACTTTGAATGTGCAATATTAGGGCTTAGTATGTACTATAATAACATGCTTCATTAGTACACAAAATAACATGTAAATAAATTACAATAAATTAAAATATTTGTTACGCAAAAATTAATTAATTAAATCATAATTTTGTATGCTTTAAGCATAATAAATTAATATACGTGAATATTTTGTTTAACTAGATATCACATGCTCTAGTCATACCAAGTTCACGACGAATAGTGCAAAAGCGATCATCATTAAGTGGTTTAGTAAATATATCCGCAAATTGCGATTCGGTGCCAACGAATTCAATATTAACATCACATTTTTGCACATGATCACGAATAAAATGATATCTTATCTCAATGTGCTTAGTACGTGAATGTTGTATGGGGTTCTTGGTCAAGCTAATAGCACTTGTGTTATCACATTTTATGGGAATATGGCTAAGACTAATTCCAAAGTCTTTTAGTTGTTGTTTAATATATAATGTTTGTGCACAACAACTTTCGGCCGCCACATATTCGGCTTCGGCAGTTGAAAGGGCCACCGAGTTTTGTTTCTTGCTTGACCAAGATGCTAGTGCGTGTCCTAGGAAATGACAAGTGCCACTAGTGCTTTTCCTATCGATTTTGCAACCGGTAAAATCTGCATCGGAGTAACTAATTAAGTCAAAGTTGTTCTCTCTTGGGTACCATAAACCCAATGAACTAGTACCGAAAAGATAACGGAATATCCATTTTACGGCTAGTAAATGTGATTCTTTAGAATCCGCTTGGAATCGTGCACAAAGGCATACACTAAACATAATGTCCGGTGTAGAGGCCGTTAAATATAACAAACTACTGATCATACCTCGATATTTCTTGATGTCTACACTTTTACCTTTCTCGTCTTTGTCAAGTTTCGATGTTGAACTCATAGGAGTACTCATGGATTTTGCGCCTTCCATGTCGAATTTCTTCAAAAGCTCCTTTACGTACTTCTCTTGATTAATGAAAATGCCTTCTTTGCATTACTTCACTTGTAATCTAAGGAAATAATTCATCTCTCCCACCATGCTCATTTTGAATTCCTTTTGCATACATGTAGAAAAATCCTTGCATAGATTTTCATTAGTAGAACCAAATATAGTATCATCAACACAAATTTGTACAAGTAGCATGTCATTGTTATGACTTTTGATAAATAATGTAGTATCAATTTTACCTCTAACAAAACCGTTGTTAATCAAAAATGAACTTAATATATCATACCATGCCCTAGGTGCTTGCTTTAAACCATACAAAGCTTTAGATAGTTTAAACACATAATCCGGATAAATATGATTTTCAGAACTGGGAGGTTGTTTCACATAAACTTCCTTTTTAATAAAACCATTCAAGAAAGCACTTTTCACATCCATTTGATATAATTTAAAATTCTTAAAGCATGAATAAGCAAGTAGCATGCTAATTGCTTCTAAACGAGCTACGTGTGCATATGTTTCTTCATAGTCAATGCCCTCCTCTTGATTGTATCCTTGGGCGATGAGTCTAGCTTTATTTCTAACAATTACACCATTTTCATCCTTTTTGTTACGAAATATCCATTTAGTGCCAATAATGGTGTGATCATTAGGTTTGGGAACAAGTGTCCACACTTTGTTTCTCTCAAATTGATTGAGCTCTTCTTGCATACCATCATCTAAGATTCATCTTGTTCGGCTTCATTTATGTTTATGGGTTCATATTGAGAAACAAATGTGCCACATTATTACATACATTTCTTAAAGATGATCTAGTCATAACCCTACTAGATGGTTCTCCAAGAATTTGATCAATAGGGTGGTTGGACACAAATTTTCAACTCCTAGGCAAATCATTCGAGTTTTGCTCGGCTGTGTTATCTAATTCCTTAGGAGGAATTTGAGCACTCGATGTTTCTTCTTTAGATGTATCATTAATTTAAATATCCGAAACTTTTTGAATAATTTCAACATCGTCATCGGAACGTACTACGGGTGAGAAAGGATTTGTCTCGTCAAATACAACATGCATAGATTCTTAGACAACTAAAATTTTCTTGTTATAAACTCTATATGCTTTACTATTAGTGGCATACCCAAGAAAAATTCATTCATTGAATTTAACATCAAATTTTCCTAAATGATCACGATCATTCAAAATAAAACATTTGTAACCAAAAACTTTAAAATATGCAATATTTGGTTTCTTGACATTCCATAATTCATAAGGTGTCTTATCTAACTTTTTACAAATAATAGTACGATTAATCACATAGCATGCGGTGTTAACGGCTTCCGCCCAAAAATATTCTGGTAAAGAATGTTCATTAAGTATAGTCCTAGACATCTCTTGAAGAGATCTATTTTTTCTTTCAACAACACCATTTTGTTGAGGAGTTCTAGGTGCCGAAAAATTATGATCAATACCATGCTCATCACAAAAATTTTCAATATCAATATTATCAAATTCTCTACCTCTATCACTCCTAACACGTACAATAGAAATACCTTTTTCATTTTGAACTTTTCTACAAAATTTTGCAAAAACATGTGGAGTTTCATTTTTGTGAGTAAGAAAGAACACCCAAGTAAGTCTAGTAAAGTCATCAACAATAATAAAAGTATATAATTTGCCACCCAAACTAGCAACCGAATTAGGACCAAATAAATCAAGATGCAACATATCAAGAGGTCTAGTTGTAGTAATATCCTTCTAAGATTTAAATGAAGATTTATGTTGTTTACCAAGTTGACATGCATCACAAATTTTATCTTTAACAAATTTGGTTTTAGGGAATCCTTTGACTAGCTCTTTCTTAGACAAATTGTGAATTAAATCCATATTAGCATGTCCTAGTCTTCTATGCCATAACCAAGAAACATCATTTATAACGAATAAACATTTCACATTTTGTTGTGATAAATCATCAAGTTCACGAGTATACACATTGTTAGTTCTATATGCAATAAGTAAAATAGAGTTATCACTAACATTCTTAACTATGCAACGATCCAATTTAAAATTAACTTCAGAACCTTTATCACATAATTGACTAATGCTAAATAAATTATGCTTCAACCCATCAACTAATAGAACATTATCAATGTATGTAGAATTCTTACCAACTTTACCTATACCAATGATTTTGCCTTTGGCGTTGTCCCCGAAAGTCACATTTCCTCCTCGCTTGGGAATAAGACTTAAGAAGTTGTTTTTGTCTCCCATCATGTGCTTTGAGCAACCACTATCCAAGAACCACTTGGTTTTGCTACCTTTGGCTTTCAAGCACACCTACACCATAACTTTAACTAACTTCTCCTTTGGTACCCAAAATGTGTTAGGTCCCTTTGGGTTAGCAAACATAATGGTTCCTTTTGGAACCCAAGCAAGCTTCCTCTTAGGGAAACTTTCATTTCTATAATAACAATGATCCACGTAATGAGTATTTCTTCCACAATATGAGCAAAGATTAGTGGGATCATGAAGTGTGTATGTTTTAAAAAAGTTTTTATAATCATTTTGGTTGTCAATTTGGTTATATCCTAAACCGGGTTTGGCGAATACACACCTTTACATTCCTAATAGTTTGTCCAAGTTATCCTTTCCTTTGGTAAACTTGGCTAGACTATTAGTCAAATCATCCATTTGATCTTTTAATTTGATATTTTCTATTTCAAATGTGTTTGGACTTTCTTTCTCCTTTTCTTTCTTTAAGGTCTTGATTTCATTTTTCAAAACTATATTTTCTTTCTCAAAATTTTCGCACTTGCTAGAAATCATCAAATTTTCCTTTTTGAGGCTTACATATTCTTTAGATAATTTCTTAAACTTGTTATGCAATTCTTCAAACATATCATATAATTCATCATAGTCATTCTCATCATGTGTATCATTGCTAATAGAAATATTATCGTTGCTAAATAAAATTGCAAGTAGAATATACCTCATCGTCTCTTGCCATAAGGCAGAGATTTGACGTTTCCTCGTCGCTAGAGTCAGCATCAGACTCTCCTTCTTTGGAATCACTCTAAGTGCCTTTAAGGGCATGTCTTACTTGTTTGAAAGCTTTGTCTCTTTTATCTCTTTTCTCCTTTCTTCTAACTGGGCAATTTGTTTTGAAATGCCCTGGTTCATGGCAATGGAAATACTTATTTACTTCTTCGTTTTCAGCTTTTCATTGAATAGATCGATCATTGTTCTTTCTTGATGAAGAATCAAAGTTGTTTCCTTTTCCTTGAAACTTCTTCTTCTTAGCTAGAAATTTTATAAATTTTCTAGAAAGAAGAGTCATATCCTCGTCTCCTACCATCAACTCCTCATCATCCTCTAGTTGAGTTGCTTTGAGGGCCAATGACTTTTTGGCTTTCGATTCACTTTCTTCTTCTCTTTCCAATTCATTCTCATGAGTTTTAAGTGAACCCAAGAGTTCATCCATGCTTAGTGTTTTGAGATTTTTGGCTTCTTGAATAGCCGTCACTTTGGGTCTCCATTTCCTGGGAAGAGTTCTAAGAATCTTTCGAATCTTGTCCTCATTTGAATATTTCTTTCCAAGAAGATCTAAAGCATTAGTGATAATGGAGAATCTACTATACATAGAAGCAAGTGATTCATTAGGCTCCATTTTGAAATGTTTATAATCATGAACGAGCATATTGATATTATCATCCTTAACTTGTGAGGTTCCTTCATAGGCAACTTCTAATTTATCCCAAATTTCTTTGGCGATTTTACAACTAGAAATTTTGTTGTATTCATCTACAGTTAATGCACAATGTAGAGCATTCAAGGCTTTAGCATTAAATTGAATTTTTTAATGTCATGCTCATCATATTCAGAAATAGATTTAGGAGTAATACTACCTTTTTCATCAGTTTTGGTAATCACATTGGGTCCAATGAGTGTGACTTTTTATTATTCAAAATCACTAGCTTGAAGAAAAGTACACATACGACTTTTCCAATAACTATAATTTTTGCCATTAAATAGAGGTGGTCTAGTGGCAGAAGAACCTTCGTTAATTCCGGTTCTTTGATAGATAGACATGATCGTAAACTCTAAGATTGTAAGATAAAAACAAGAGTACAACCTCTGATACCAAATGTAGGTCGGAAAATACCCTGGGGGGTGAATAGGGTTTTTAAAACTTAATTCAATTTTTAAAATAGATTTAAAAATGTTTAATGTCTATATCAATCAAGCAATCAATAAACAAAGCTAATTCCAATAACAAAGAATAAATACAATAATATAGTATATAATGTGATAGAGAGATTGAACCGATCGAAGTCGAAGATTTTTTGTCCACACGGTTCGGCTTGGTAACCCCTACTCCGCGCTCGGTTAGTTCCCCGAGAATTTCCACTATAATCGATCTCCTTCCGGGTGAAGATCAAACATCTACAAGTGTATTCTTATCACACACTCTCACAAGTATTGAAAACACCTTTAATACTCTCACAAGAAATCTCTCTTGCTAATCTATGAGATACACCTCTCACAATTATGATACAAATGGGCTTTGGTGACAAACACCAATGTACAATATCTCTCTTGTGTACGACAAAATACAAATGAAGCTCACACTAAGAGATATCAATATTGATCAATGAATATAAGCTCAAAGAATAAAGAGATTGATCAATGCAAAAGCTTGTATACTTGAATAATGAAGATATGTGTAATATGTGTTTGTATAATCATTCAAGTATATAAAAATGAGTCTTAGAACACATATATATAGCTTGAAAAGGTTTGTAGCCGTTTTTGGTGGAGAAATAAATTAATGGGGCAAAAATTGATAAAAGTTTAAAATCCAACGGCTAGTTTCTGGGCCATCAGTCGACTGAGCAGGGCTCCTTAGTCGACTGAGTGAGCCTCAGTCGACTAAGCATCTCTGCTGAGTCGACTGATGGGCACTGTCCAGCAGTCCAAAAATGCAATTTTTACACTTTCGTATTTTAGCTCCAAAATCAATTCTAATACTTTGGGAACTTCAAACATAGGCTCCTAAGCCACTTATTTTCGGGAAAACTCAAAATGAGATCATTTGAATTTAATATGAATTTATTTCAAAAACGGTATTTATGATAAAGATGTCTTGAAATGATTTTGATGCAAACTTTGTTTTGATCAATCTAGTTATGTAAAAACAAAGTATATGAGCTATATTATGAATCAAATATGAATCTTTACAAAGGAAACTAAAGCACTCACTCAAATAAAAACTAATGAGTCTTCGAGGGCTTTAATTGTATCTTCATTTCTTCTCTTCCTTGTCTTCATCATTCATCATAGAATTGTCATAGATAAAGCATTGATTATACAATTCATGTGAGGTGTGAGATATTGATAGCGTACAATTTTGTAGGAGAATGATCTTCATTCCGGTTTTTTGATTTTGTCCACGTGTGACCAATTTAATGTGGCTATAGCTTGAAACATCAACTTTAATTAAATTACACATGATTAATGTTATTGTTATTATCAAAACAAGATTAGTAGCTATGAGGTCAACAGTATGATGATAACAAGCCTACTATTTCGCCAAAAAATGTAAATGAACCACAAAAAGTTGGAATGGTAGATGACAATGATAAGGAATAAGGGCTTGCTTTTTCAACATCTCAATTCAATAAGCATTTGGAGTCGAAGGATTATATAGGGGCTAGATCGGAGGTTGATAGGTTCCTGTTAGAAAGTCGTGAGGTTAAAGACAATAATTTTGATCTTCTAGGTTGTTGGAAAAATAATGCTACTAAGTACCAAATTCTTTCCCGTGTAGCGCAAGATGTATTTGCAATGCCCGTGTCAACCGTAGCTTCTGAGTTGGCTTTTAGTACTAGAGTTCGTGTACTTGACCTCATATGTTGCCTAATATGATAGAAGCCCTCATTTGTACTCAAAATTGGATTCGTTCTTCATCATCCCCAATTAGTCTCCGAGATGTTATGGACGAAGTGAAACAACTTGAAAAACTTGATTCGGGTAATATATTATTTAATATATTTTTTGTTACATTGAAATTCTTTTAGTTTCTCATTACTTTTTATGACAATTTAAAATGATATTTGATTTTTGATTATATTTTTCTAGAAATATTGGGATCGGCACCCAAAAAGAGTTAGATGGTTCTTGATAAAGAGGAGCAAAAAGCTAAAGACTTGCTTTAATGGAGAATATGAATCTACTAAGCTATTATTCCATTTTAATATTAATTTATATTTTTAAGTTTGAAACTTGTAACTCCCATGGTTAGTTTTTTGAGAAGTAGTTTGAAATTATTAAGTATGGATATATTATTTGTGGTTTGAAGTTTTGTGTATGATTATACAAAGATAGCCAGCCACAGTTGTTAGATAGCCACTGCCACTATTGTTAATTTCTTAAGATGTGTATTGAATTTTTCTTATGGCAAAGTTAGCCATCTTTTTGTTAAGACAGTTTTAATGGCCAATTTATAAAATATTGGAATCAATGCATCATGAAGCCCATTATATAAAATAGCTATATCGCCATCCAAAGTAGTCGTTCTGGTCCAAAAAATAGGTCAACGGGTCGGTCAACCGATCTGTGAACACCCCTAGCAACATCGCTAGCCAAAAAAGTTGCTAACAATTTAAATCAACTTCTCTCCAGTTTTTCCCACTAACAAAAAGTGGTTTTGCTTTTGCATTAACCCATAAAAGCTCTAGAAAAAAAAATGGTAAGGCTAGTGACATCCTACAATGCAAGCATAGGTGTGGAATATGAGGATAAGTGAGTTTCTAGTAGTCCAAGGATAAAACCATGAGTTAAATACTTACATGCATGTGATGAAACTAAAACTACAATGTCAAATTCAACCATAATAAAGGATTTGTATGAAGTATGTGTGTGCACATGAAAAGATACATGGTCACGAAAACCAGAGAATTTGTAGTAGCTCAAGTGAGGCTTCTGTGCAAACAGAAATATACCCAGTCACGAAGACTTGACTTAATATCATATTTATTAACTGGGCTAAGATTTTATAAATTCGGTAGTTATATAATCAGTCCCCTTTTCTTAAGGACCAACCATTTTGAAACGTAATCGAATTAAATTTTTCACGAAACTTGGTGAGGATAATCTCTATAATAAATAGACAATCTCCACCAAATTTTTTCGAAAAACTTAAACAAAAAGTGGGTTAGTTAAAAATCTAAAATTTTAACATCTAGAAATGCGTATATATGTTCTCAACAATGTAACTATAAGGAATAACCACCCCATCTCTCTGATGACTAACTGCTTCGATCAACTTAGCTGAGCAAAAGTATTCACAAAGCTTGATCTCAAATCCGAGTACCGACAAGTTCGTATTGTTGCGAATGACAAGGGGAAAACTACATACGTCATAAGATATGGAGCTTATGAATTCCTTGTAATGCCATTTGGGATAACCAACGCTTTAGCCACCTTTAACACTTTGATGAATCAAGTTTTCAGGGACTAAATATTTTTCTTATGATACAGATCCAGCGAGGTCGATGTTTAAAGAGGATGTTGGTCGGATTTCAACCCTAGAGGGGGGTGAATAGGGTTTTTAAAACTTAATGCGAAATTTAAAATCTTTTCTAACAATGTTTAAGTAAAACAAATTTACAAAACAAATTATCAAGGAATGCAATAAATAAGCAATTAAACAATCAAGCACAAGAGCAAATAATTAAGTACTCTCAAACAATTTAAACAATCAATAATAAAGAGATTGAGTTAGAAAGATTGAACCAATCGAAGTCCAAGATTTTTTGTCCACACGGTTCGGCTTGTTCCCCCTACTCCGCGCTCAGTTAATTCCCCGAGAACTTCCACTATAACCGATCTCCTTTCGGGTGAAGATCAAACCACTACAAGTGTATTCTTCTCACACACTCTACAAGTATTGCTACACCACAATACTCTCACAAGATATCCTCTTGCTAACCTTGTGAAATTTACCTTTCACAATTTCTAAACAAGAATTTACCTTCTTGTTTTTCCTATGAGATTTATGTCTCATAATTGAATACAAGATTGTTTGGTGATTCACACCAATTTACAATAACTCTCTCAAGTGTGTAAAGAATACAATTTGAAACTCACACTAGAGTTATCCTATTTGATCAAGATGATATAGCTCAAAAAGAATGATTTATCAAAAATAATTTTTTGAATCTTTAGATATTGAAGATAGATGAAGTATGGAGTATGAGAGTGATTCAAGGTGTTTAGAATGAGTCTTATATGTCATATATATAGTCCCAAAAGTGATATAGCCGTTTGAGAAGTTTGGTGGAAGATTTGTACCAAAAATATTAAAAATTCAGAAATTCAACGGCTATATTCTGGAGCATCAGTCGACTGAGCAAAACCATCAGTCGACTGAGTGGCCATCAGTCGACTGAGCAAAGCCCATCATTCGACTGATGGACCAGACTGCCCAACAGGCCAAAAATCCCAATTTTTGCACTTTTGCATTAATGCTCCAAAATCAATTCTAATGCTTTGGGGAATTCAAAAATAAGTTCCTAAGGCACCTATTTTTGGGAAAACTAAAAAATATGACCATTTGAATTTAATATGAATTTATTTGAAAATCGATTTTTGCAAGAATGATGTTTTCAAAGAAATTTTGATTCAAACTGATTTTGATCAATCTAAGAATGATGCAAGTTTATGTTTGAGCTATATAATCAATCAATTAAGAAACTTTACATTAATCCTAAGCAAACACTCAATTACCGAATATGTGAGCCTTCGAATGCTTTGATTTGTTTCTTCAAATTGATTCTTCACTTGAAGCTTTTCCATTGAAATTTTAGCATATGATCCTTGATCTTTTGTGCTTCATGAAATGCATTGCTAGCTTGTGAGCGATGAGATTGATCTTCTTGTCTTGTCCAATGCTTGTAGAAGAATGATCTTGATTCGGATAGATCGGTTTTAATCCAATGCTTTGTTGACTTGATCGGATATTGATTGAATGATCCTTGTCAAACTTCCTTTGAGCAATCATGCTATTCTTGATTTTTCAAATAAGAAATCTATAATCTTATATCAAGAACATGTTAAATTACACATGATTGATTTATTGTTATTATCAAAATAAGATTAAGACCTTCAAGGTCAACAGAGGAATTCAAGTTAATAAATAAATTTCTTTTGAATATAAGAAGTAGGAAGTGTATGCCATGAGATTTAGGCTATTTATACTCATTTTTATTTTTAATAAAATAATTTTCTAACACCTTCAATTTCGGAGCTATAGATTCCTTAAAAAGTTGGGAAGTGTTAGACATTAATTTGAATAAGGTATGTCTTGTTGTTTTCATTTTTCAATAAACATATATGCATTAATATAGACTACTCAATATGAAATTTTATATTCGGGTTTTAAGCCGTTGAAAATGCGAGTATTCGCAAAGGCATCAAAGTTCGAGTCTGCCCCCTCTTCATCTCAAGCCATCAAAACTTATTTATCCATTACTTGTATTATAATATATATGGGGCACTATTGACACAAATCAAAATACTATATATTTAACACTTCGTTCTATTTACTCGACCTTTAATGATCTAGTACATGTGTACATACTCGATCCTTAGAGATCGAGCTATTGTTAGGTAAAAAAAAATACATTGTTCTGTCCTTAAGGACCGAGTAAATGCACAAATACTCGGTCCTTAGGACTAAGTCAATGTTAGAGTGTTAAAGAGTATTTTGATTTGTGTCAATGGCAAACTCCTATATATATTGGGCAAGATACTTCAACTTACACCGTTGTAAAATTATGTGGTTTTACACTTCTTTTTATACAAAGCGACATAATCACCGCATGGGTGAAACATACAACCACCAAAAGGTACCACAGCAAATTTGATAATCACATCCGTATTTATTGAACTAATAATTTTCTTGTTACGAGAACAAGAATGATGTCAAAGGGTATAAGGTCATTTGCAAGTGATTTTACAATTACTCGTAACTTTTTTTCATATTCAGAATATCAATTTCACTATTAAGTAACTTATTTTTATTGTATTTATCAATCATACAATATTCAAAGTCAACCATACAATACTAATAAAACAAACAATATTATTTTAAATAATTATATACACACATATATATAGTTATTAATACTTATAATAAAATAATACTAATAAATAAGAAAAAAAAAAGAAAGAGAAAATATGTATTTAGAGGGAAGAGAAAAAGGGAGAGGATTTTTTTTTTTAAAAAAAAAGATAATGTTACAATTTCTTCTTAATATTTGTGAGTTAAAAAAAATTATCTTTTAAAAATTTATTACATATTTTAAAAATAAAATTATTAATATAATAATTTTAATTAATTTTCTCACCTTTTAACTGATATCCCCCGCATAAAAAGCAGGAGAGGATAGCTTTCTCTATATAGAGTTATTATTATTTATAATAAAATAATAATATAATATAAATAAATAAGTCATTACAAAAAATAAAATAAAAATGTCTCATCTCTTTTTCTCTACTTTACTCACTTTGCAGCCGCCTGCGTTCTTTCGTCTCTCTTCTTCTTCTTCTCCTTCGTTCTTCTTCCACACAGATAGAAACTTGATTTTTCTATAAACATTGGTAACAAATTGATTCACCGGAAAAAGGAAGGTTTCTGCAATGGATCAAGGTTCTTTAGTGATACTTTCTGTTTATTCATCTTTATATTCAACTCATAAATTTCTCTAATTTATTTGAGACTCAGAATCTATTGTTTTTTGTGTTTTGGCTTCCTTTAAAATACTTGGGCAGAGGTGATTTTTGCATTTCATAGAAATTAGAAAATTGATACCTATGCAACTAAACACCAGAAAAATAGAAAATGTAAGTATAATAATTTAGCATTTACTGTGAATGGAAATGCAATCAAACATACCCTGTGTTCTTGCAATTTGAAGCTTCAATCGATCCATTACAATGAGATTAATATAATTATTTATGGTTACAGGGTACGGTACAACCTCATCAACATCAAGAGGAGAGTACAAAGTTTTCTTGAGTTTCAGAGGCCTAGACCGACGGGATTCACCGATTTCCTTTACACCTATCTTTTGGATGCCGATATTCGTACTTTTAGGGACGATGATGAACTTCGCGTTGGAGAAGAGATTGGCCCTGATCTTCTCAAAGCAATTAAGGAATAAAAAATCTCAATCCCAATATTTTCAAAAACTTATGCCTCTAGTAAATGGTGTTTGTGTGAACTTGCACAGATAATGGAGTGCCATGCAAATGAGGAGCAAATGATTTATCCAATTTTTTACGACGTAAATCCGTATGAAGTACGACACCAAAGTGGGAGTTACAAGGATGCCTTTAGCCAGCACAAGAATAATTTCGATGAAATGACAATACAAGGATGGAAGGACGCTATGAGAAAGGTTGGACAATTGAAGGGATTGGAATTGATAAAAGAAAGTAATGGGTAGGTCACCTTCATATTTTTAATTTTTTTTGTTAAATAATCATGCAATGCCATTCACAAAAAGAGTACACATAAAGTTAATGCACTAGTCTCCATATAATGTATATACTTTTTTCCATTTATGTTTATTGTTCCTTCTAGGCAAATTAACTTTTCTCTTAATATATGTGTTGTATATGTATGTGTAGGCGTGAAGGACAATTAGTAAAGAAGGTTGTTCAAGATGTCTTGCTTAGATTGAAGAAGAATTACACACAATTACTTGACAACTTGGTTGGCCTAGATGACCATGTAAAAGCCATGAGGGAATTGCTAAATGTTGACTCCAATGGAATAAGGGTTGTTGGAATTCATGGAATTGGTGCTCTAGGTAAGACAACTATTGCCAAAATCATCTACGACCGTGTGAGGGGTTCGAATGTTCTTGCTTCATTGAAGATGTTTGTGCAAACTCAGAAGGCCAAAATGGTATTGTTGATTTGCAAACCCATCTTCTCTGTAAGATCCGAAAGAAGGAAGTCGGTAGAATCGATAATATTGATGAAGGAATCAAACAAATAGAAGACGCTATTGGTAAAAAAAAGGTTATCATTGTTCTAGACGACGTGGATGATAGATATCAATTTGACAAGCTTGTTGGAAAGTGCAACTTGTTTTGTGCGGGAAGTAGGATCATGATTACAACAAGAAATAAAGGGCTCCTGGATACATTAGAAGCCACTTATCAAATTGAAAATCTACATGATGTATACAGGAGTTATGAACCACATCTAATGAAATCAATTCATTCTCTTGAATTGTTTAGCAAGTTTGCTTTTATGAGGGACTCTCCTCCAAAAGGTTACGGTAGGCTTGCTCAGAAAGTTGTATCCAGTGCAGGAGGACTTCCTTTGGTTCTTGTGACTATTGGCTCATTATTATTTGGAAAGAAGGACATAGCTTTATGGGAAGAGAAATTGAGGAAGCTAAAAGAAGTACCACCTAAGAAAGTGTTGGAAAGATTGAGAATAAGTTTCGACGCTTTAGATTATGGACAAAGGCAAATATTCCTTGATATTGCATGTTTCTTCATTGGAGAGGATTACATGAACCCTTTTTACTTTTGGGAGGCCTGTGGATTTTATCCTAGAGATGGGCTTAATGCTCTTGTACTTAGATCTATGATAAAAATTGATGATGATAATAAGCTAAGGATGCATGATCAGCTAAGAGATCTCAGTCGGGAAATTGTCCGTGAAGAAAACATGGCTAAACTGGGAAAGCGTAGCAGATTGTGGTGTAGCGAGGAAGCCTCGAAACTATGGGAGGGACGTATGGTAAGTTATCAATTTTTGCCTTCTTTTTAACATTCTATTATTTTATGATTCATGTAAAAATGCAAACTAATATGCTTTTCAAACCAAAAAGATCTTTTACAGGATGATTTTACTTTGGTAGTACTCATTTGAATAAACTTTTTCTTTATTTTTATTCATAAGTAACACTAGACGTTGAAGCCCTCAATCTTAATTTATGCGTGGACTTCCCCGAGTTTCGTCTCTAGCATCTTGTAGGAAAAGATTTTAAGAAACTACGAAATTTAAGGTTTCTCAGATTGGGTCGGGCAGACCTTGATGGTGATTTTAAGCAACATCTTACAAATTTAAGATGGCTTGATTGGAGATGCTCGGGGAATTTTTGGCCAACAAATTGTCATTTAAAAAATCTCACTGTACTCAAACTATCTGGAAAAAATATCCCAGACAACTGGAAGGGTTGGAGTGAAATTAAGGTATCATAGAGTGTGTATATATATATATATATTTCTATTGTCTCATCATCGTATTCATAACCCGTTACGTTGCAAATTAAATTTATTTTATTATTTTACAGATGGCAAAAAAGTTGAAAGTTCTAAATCTCTATCGCTACGGCTCAAGGAGAGCTTCAATGATTTCAAATTTTAAAAGTTTAGAGAGTTTTGACTCTTAATTATTGCGTTAATCTGGAAGAATTTGACCCACTGATTCGGAATCTAACAAATTTGAGAGTTCTAGACCTCACATTATGCTGGGGGTTAAGAACCTTGAATTGCTCCTCATTTTCAGCTTTAGAGAATTTGGATTAAACAATTGTCAAAAGCTACATAAGCTTGATGGTCTTGAAAAGTTGAAATCGTTAAGATACTTGAATTTGGATTGCTGTAGGGATCTGGAAATATTGTTGGATCTATCGAATTTTAAGAAGCTAAAAAAGCTAGATTTATTTGAGTGCAAGAAGCTAACTGAGATGCATGATCTAGATAGCTTGGAATCGTTTGACGTTTTGGATATGTCATGTTGCATATCCGTAAAAAGATTACGTGGCCTATCGAACTTGAGAATGCTAAAAAAGCTCCATCTAGACGACTGCCGGAACTTACGAGAGCTTGATGAAGTCGGAGTTTTGGAATCCTTAGAACATTTTCATGTGACTGATTGCAAATCCATAGAAAGATTACCTGACTTATCGAACTTGACAAAGCTAAAGGAACTAAATCTCTCTGCTTGTGAGATGTTGAATGAGGTTAAAGGCCTTTCAGTTTTGAAATCGTTGGAGATCCTGCACTTGTCGAACTGCAACTCAATGGAAGAATTCCCAGATCTCTCAATTTTAAAAAAATTAGTGAAACTTTTAATTTGTGGTTGGCTTGATTTAACTGAGATTAGGGGACTTGAGGAACTTAAATCCTTAGAATTGCTCGACATTAGTTCCTGCAGCTCGATTGAACAGTTACCTGATTTGTCGAATCATAAAAATTTAAGAAACATAGATGCTTCTTACTGTGAAAAACTAACCGACATCAGGGGCATTGAAGAATGGAAATCACTAAAGCATATGAATATACGGGGATGCAAGTCACTTAATCTACCACGTCTACCAAATACAGACGTATGTATACAAGGCCGAGATGGATTGAACAGGTATATTTTAATTTTCTGTTTAAATTTTGTTATTATCTTTTTAAGAGGATTTTTACCCCTGATAACTCTCTCTCTCTCTCTCTCTCTCTGTTTTGGTATTCCTCAACAAATCAGATAGTTGTTCCTCAGCGGATGGTAGTTTCTCAGTGGATACCCACGATGAGCCTCTGTCACTAGGAACATGGTAAGTCTCTCCGCTATTGTAGAGAGAGTGGATAAATTTCTTTAAAAAAATGAGAAGAGCAATAGAAGTGATAAAAAAAATAAATAGTGAGTGGATGAATTTCTAACTTTTGTAGAGGGAACTTAGGAGAAAAGCAATAAAAGTGATAAAAATCGAAAGTTCCACTTTTACAAGTAAACCATTTTAAACAAATCTATTGAAGGTTATTTTATTAAGCATCCGATCAATGAGCTAAAAGATTTCATCAGTTTTATACAGCATATTATAGATTATTGAACTTGAGTTTTACACTCCGGTAACAGTAAACCTGGGGCTGTGCCGTAACATATATGTATATGTATGTACAGTCCCTCTCTAGAATGGCCAGTCCTTTTTTTAGTAAAAACGCCGGTCCATTTTGAGAGGTAAATTGATAAACTTTTATGTAATTTAGTTTAAATGGGGTTTTCTATTTGTTGAAAGGCTCGCAAGGTACGTGGCAAATGTATAAAACATTGAGCACATGCATAATAGAAAGTAACTTTTACTATAAATTTCATCATTGTTGTCAACGAACTTTCACGTAGTAGATTCCGTTAAGTTTCTTTTTTGTTTCCATGTCAATGTACCACTCAATATTGCAGTACCCACCGGATGCTCTTGCGTAGAACAACCACAAATTTTCCTCAGGCATTTAGTTAGGCAGTTGTATGAACTACTGGTTTTTATTTTAAATCTTTTGTTGACTCAACTGGGTCATCTGTTCTCATTACACAGATCGGTGTTGTCACTTCGGAATTGGACAGGATAATACATCCGTTGTTGCTTTTTTATTTTCGAGCCAAGCTTCAGGTCAACTAGTTTGTAGAAACTAAAACACGAAGGCAAAAAAGAATGCACTTACGGTACTCTTTTAGTATAGATGTCCTGCATCAATGCTTAAAGAATTGTGTGAATTGCTTTTAAACTTTTTTATGGTCCGAAAATCAAGTACCCACTGCAGTGGCAACCATTGAAGCGAAGACAAAGTCGATCTCTACAATCGTCATTGCGTCTAAGCAAGTTTCTGGTATGTGTATTTTAAAAGTGACGAGCGAAGTCAAGCTGTTGAGGCGGCTCTAGTGGCCCTTAATCATTCCAGAGCTAGGATGTGTGGTGAGGTGCACGTCAAAAAAAGAAAAGAAAAGAATCATTCTAGAGCTACCAATATTTCTTAGACAACAAGAAAGTAATACAACTTGTAATCTTGCTAGGCATGCCAGGAGTGTTGGAGATTTTATGGTTTGGCTTCAAGAAAAACTTGGTTTTGTCATTATTATCTCTACTTCTCTTGCTTAATATACTTATCAATGTATGCTTTAATAATAATTGATGTGGGTTCTTTGAATGCAGGCCCTGTTTCTTTTCAGCAAGTTTTCTTAATTAATAGTTTTAAATATGAACATAAATACATAATATTTGATAGCGGTCTCAAATTAATAGTAAGCGTTATACATAAACGGAAAATTAGTTTCCAATAATCCAATCTAATGAATAGTACACGATACAACATTCGTCAAAAGTTTTTGCATTGAGTTTGGTGCCAAAAAAGAAATGTAACCACTTATTTGATATTTCACAAAAAGAAAAAAATAACTATTTGAGATAGAACGTGTATAATGTTTATCTCTCATTCGATTATATCTATATATTTTTTCTTCTATTTAGTGAATAATATTGTGATAGTTTAACTCTGCCATGCCATATTGCAGAGATTTTATAAGAAAGATTACGCAGAAGGTCGTTATGCTAAAATTAAATATACTATTTTTAAAAGTAATAAATTAGTTAAGTCTAGTGGGTGGACTTTCTTCAAAAAAAAAAAAAAAAAAAGAAGTAATAAATCAAGCCAGATTTTAATAAAAAAAAATCGTATGCGGATTGCACATTGTTAGATTGGCTATAAAACACTAACGAGTAGAATGTAAATGGGTTCTTTGCTGAAGAATTCTTAATAATTTGTTAAGTCTGGCTATTTGCAAATATAAGTAGTAACGTTTAGATATCGCATGTATTTTAAATTTAAAAAAAATTATTATGCGTTCTTAACTTATTGTATTGCATTATGTATGCAATGGTTATGAAAGTAATTTAAAATTTATTTATGTTTTGGAAACTCAATAATATTAAATCATAAATATTATTAAAATATTAAATACTTTTTGTTTGTTAATTAATTCATACTCACTGAAGTTAGGTAAAATTATCAAATATTTTCTTCTCTATACAATTTTTCTTTCGGACAACTTTCTTTGTTTGTTTTTTTAATTTTTTTTATTTGGTTACATGCAATCAATTATTACAAATTTATAAAACGTCCGTGCATTGCACGGGTTATAAAAATAGTTTATATATATAATCTTAGAACACACTCAACACCTGTACAATATACAACTTAATAATTCTTGACAATATGTAAAGATTGAAAAAAAAATAACATATAAATAGGTTTGAGTCCTTTTATATATACTATCATAGTGCACGTGCTTGCATGTGACTATGTAACAACTAAAAAAAATATAAATTTATTTAATTAAAATATATGTTAGAAAAACACAAATACACATGAAATTGTTTTTCAAAAAGAATTGAAGACAACTTATGATTTGAAGAAAACAGTTAAGGTACATAATGAAAAACTGTAAATAAAACAGTGAAAAATATTATTTTTTGCTACATGAGTATTGATACTACTTGTTTTCTTTCTATTTACCCCTTAGAATTTATCATTTTAATATCTAAATTTTGTTAGCAAAATATTGTTATACTTCTTTATGCTTTACATGTAACCCAAAACACTTTAATAAATATAGTTACACACTTTAACTCTTATGGTATTTTTAAATGTTGTTAGTTTCTAGAGTTTAATTTTACTTACCTTAAATTTCTAAGATAATTGTAACGCGTAAAACCTAGAAAAAGAAACATATAACTTGTTCCTCAAAGAAAAAGAAAACATCTATGGTATTTATATTTTGAATCTATAATACAATTAAGAGTTTTACTATTCACTAGTCCAACAACTCTCTTCATAAATCCAATGGCTAAGAATCACTTACTCAAATCTAATGATTGAAATGTACTATGATGTAGTAGTAAATATAAGCCAATATAAAACGTGTATCTTAACACCCTTACGTGATAAAGTTTATTCTCCTTCTCCCTACTCAGTACTCACCCAACTTTGGGCATACCCCCACCTCATCTCCTGGACTCCTATAGCCACAAGCCCAGTTCTACATGGCCAAGCCAAAGTGATGAGAGTGGTTTAGTATAATTATTTTTTAAATTAAGAATGTTATTTGTTTTGAAATTATATTGATACGAGAATACATTTATAAGTATATATATCAAAGTCAAATATAGACACTTAATTTCAAAATAAAAAAGTACAACTAATTTCAAAGGAAAGAAGTATATTTTTTTTTATTTTGAAATTATATTGATGCAACAACACGGATATAATTATATTTATGCTTCTTTTTTGTGAGAATGCTGGGGAGAAAGAGACATGGGGCTTATGGGTTTTACTCTATCGTGGCCGTGGGAGTCTATTTTTATTTTTTCTTAGCAAATTTACTTTCTTTATTGTAAATAAAGAATCCATTATATTTTTTTATATATATCAAAACTTGTGATAGTAAATATTTATGTTTAAAAAAATGAAAAAATGGGTTATAAGATCTCGCTTCGTAATGTTTTATAACTCTAAAGACGGACTATGTTTAATAAAGATAATTAGGAGTAATTTTATAATTTGATTCTAAATCAAGGACACTTTTCATAATATTAATTTATTTTAAGGATAATGACAAATGTTAATGTACAAAACTACCCCCGATAAAACCTCTCTTAAACTTTTGCTTTGGCCAAACACTATCGAAAGTTTTTCCTTCTCTCTTACATAACTACTACGATCAAAATTTAATCTTTGTCTATACCATAGCCCAGGTAGCAAATATATTATGTTTAGAAGAAGAGAAAAAAAAAATCAATTTGTCGACCCTCTCCTTTGATTGCTGGCTGCCCTTTTTTATTGTTGATAGATATATGCTTCTTAAGACTTAATTAAATGGGTGGACTTGGTCCATGTGTTGGCCCACTTGGCTAAAATATGAGCTTTTGGGTTAAATTAAATGACTACAGCATCTCTAGAAATATGTGGCAGTCTAACTCTTTTGCAAAATAATTATTGATAATTTTATTTTAAAACAACCTTATTTTTTTCCATTGCTTTTTTGGTATGTTTTTCCCATATTTAATGAAAAACACAATTCAAGAGTATTTTTTTCAACTGTTTTTATTAAACGTACGAAAAATAGAATTAATCATTCCTCCTCGATTTTCTCCTCAGATTTCCTTCAAATATAATATAAGAAACAAAATATAGGGAAATAATGTAACTAGTGGGAGTAGGTGAGAAAAGTGGTCGTCCTCTCTAGCGCTCTCTCTCTCTCTCTACATTGCTGAACATACAAACACAGAGAGAGAAAATTGATTCAATGGCCAAAAGGAAGTTGTTGGTCCTTAAATATATACCAATTAATTTGAGAGAGTAAATAGATAACTTTTTTAATAAAATTTAATGTAAATGATTTTCATGATTAATATATCACTTTCACTAAATTTTATTGAAAAATTCAATCGAGAAGAGGGTTAATTAAAAAATTAATATATATGCACTTTTTTGTCCGTTAAAATTTAAAGCGTTTAGCTAACTTACTTCCCGATTAAATTTTTTGATAAAATTTAGTAGAGATGATCTACTAATCATTGAGATCATCTTCACTAAGTTTCATAAAAAAATTCATATGTTTATCCCTTTAAAATGATTAGTCCGCATTTAAGGATTAAATAAACGGTCATCTTTAGATCATTTCCCTCTATATATATATTTCTCTAATTTATTATTTGGGACTCAGAATCTATTGTTGTTTGTGTTTTGACTAACTTCAAGGTTTTTTTTTTTTTTTTTAAATATGAAAAAAATTATCATGAAAATAAAATACTTGGGTAGAGGTGTTTTTCGCATTACATAGAAATTAGGAAACTAAGCTAAACTTCGAAAATTGAAGAACCTCAATTGGGTTTCGGATCCTCATCGGTTCTTCTCATCTTCTTGCCCCCACGCCCAAACTTCATCTTACGCTTGGCCCTATTGTTGAAAACTAACAGTCTTCATTTCCATTCAACTTTTAAGAACGTAGTTGAAGAAGAAGAAGATGGAGTATATATACATAGATCTAAGTTTGATTTACTTTTAAGAAGAAATCCAACATATGTTAGCTTTATATGATTTTAATTTCAACTTCGATTTTAGATTTTAGATTGATTTTGATTGTAAATTAACTTTGGGTTTGATTTAAGTTTAAATATAATTGAATAACATGAAAGTCCACTGTTGATTTGTTGCTTTAGTTCAAGAACCTAAATTTTAGGTATTTCTTAAGAAGAAAGCTAAGGTAAGGGTAAAATCGTCCAAAAATATTGGATGGAAAAGAGACTGCATGGTTATGTAAGACAAAAATTATTTGAACGAGTTTACTCAAATATAGTTATTAGTGTAGAGGATTAAATTAATAATTTTTAAATTATTATTAAAATTTAAATATTATTATTTTAATATGTGTAAAAAATTGTATTTTTTTTAATTTTAAAACAAGTAGAATGCATTTTTTTTATTTTTTGAGATAGGAGAGATCTTAAAAAAAAAAAAAAGAGTGGTCAAATTTTTTTCAATAGTACCAGGAGGCAAGATCATATTCTACTACCTTATAAATTAAATATGATTTTAGTGGTTTACGCCAACTTTATTTGGTGGGAAAGAACAAATTTCTTTGGCGTTGACAGCAACTTTACTTTTCTTTGGTTAAGTAAAGCCAAAAAAGGAAAAGAAAAAGGACCATCTTAAACAAGTGGGTTTGGTTGTTTCAAAAAAGTATCAAGTGGATTGGCTAAAAAAAGTGGTAATCTCTCTCTCTCTCTCACCCACACACCCACACACACCACTAGGTTTTTAACTTTATCATTATTAAGTTATGAAGTACGCACGTGACATGCGACACATAATTTTTTTAAATAGTAAAATACGATACATAAGGGGATAAGTTATTAATTAATTATATTTTAATATAAATAATATTTTAAATAATATAATATGATAAAATATTTTGCCAAATAATAAGGAACTACTGATTATATCTATATATATTTTAAAAAAAAAGTGTATATCTTAAAAAGAGTGAGACATGTTTAGTTAATAATTTTTTTTTGCTTTTTTCCATTTTTTAATCCGCTACTTTTTTCTACCTATACCATCTTATTCCCCACCTACCCATCTCCCTTTGCCCTTTTTTTCCTTCTCACACGCACCTTCCTCTCTCACGCCCATCTTTGTCTCCCACAGCTTGCAATCTTACATTATTCAAATTTTACATCAACCTTTATTCATTCTCCTACCTCTCTCTCTCAAGGAAAAAGAAGATCTATGCAGATAAGATCCAAGAAATTAAACACTTCTTCTTTATTTCTTCTTTTTCTTTGTCAGTATATGCGTGTATATTTACATATGTATAACACTTCAATGGCTTTAAAGACCTTCCATTGCCATATAAAAAAGAAATATCATATTTACATATGATATTTGTTCTTTTTTTTTTTTTAAGTTTTTTTTTATTATTATTATTATTATTATTATTATTATTATTATTATTATTATTATTATTATTTTCACCCCATATTTTTAGTTATTTTGGATATTAACCCCTATTTACGTGTCACAAGCTTGTCCCAAGCGTGTTCCTGGTGTATCCGTGAAAAAAAATTTAATAAATCATTGGACACCCTTTGACATGCGTGTCCGAGCGTGTCCCCGTGTCGAACACGTGTCGGGCAAGATACGCGCTCTCGTGGAAAGTGATAAATGTGATATCCTCTTAATTTTTAAATTTTTTCATGAATTTTTTTTCTTTATTTGGTGGTGAGTAAAAATTTTTCACCAAAAATATTGAAGGATGAAAGATAAATACTTATAAAATAAGTAACAACTCTCACTTTATTTTTTTTTCTTTTCATACAAACTAATTAAATTTATTTTCTTTGTCTATCTTTATAATAAAATGGAGCCTAAATTACAACTTTCAAATGTCACCTATACAAGAAAATAAACAAAAAATTGATGCTAGACACATATAGCACATAAATTAAAATTATTACATAAAATATATTTAATTGATGAAGAACATAGGCTATTTGTCATTTCATTGGTAACTTATAAAGTAATTGACAAATCGATTATTTTATTACCAACTTTTTATTATATCTATCCGTTATCTGTAATTTTATGGTATATTCTTTGTTTTTGTAATTAATAAATCTCACGTTAAATAAATGAAGTAATTGATATTTGTTACTCCCTCCGTCCCAAATTGCTAGTCCCTCTTTCTTTTTTTGGATATCCCAAAATAAATGTCCAATTTTCATAAAAGGTAAATACATACCTATTTTGCCTTTTGTACTTTCATTTTAAAAGTAAAAGTTTTGAATAAAGTAAAGGATAAAAAGGAAAAGTCCATGCAAATTAAGCCAAAAAGTATAATGATAATGTTTGGTCTTTAATAAGTTAGATTCTCCAAAAGGGACCAGCAATTTAGAAAGAGAGTATAATTATATCAATTTAAGATATTATTCAATACCTGGTAAGTGCTAGAGGCATTATAGAAAAGGTGATTGAACTTTTTTTTATGGCCACAACGATCTAAGAGATAATTGTGTTTGAAGGCTCACGTGGCCCTTAAGGCAATTTAGTCCCTTCCCATTAAAGAAATATTGTGTGGTTGAGTATTGCATTTGTTATGTTCTCTGAACAAATAATAATAATAATAATATATATATATATATATATATAGGAAAATTGGCACCTAGTTTGACTTTTTACTGCATAAAACATGAAAATATATATTTTTTTTCACCTGAGTTGGGCCATTACTAATGATCATTCTTGTCTATGTAAATTTTTAAATTGAAAAAAATATATTTCAATAGAATATTTTATATTTATTTTTATATGAGATGAAATGTGAGTTGTATGTGTGTATATATAGTCTTGAAATTTTATGGTTTGGCTTGAAGAAAAACTTGGTTTTGGTTATTATTATTATCTCTAGTTCTCTTACTTAATTTACTTATAAATTAATGCTTTAATAATGATTAGAGCAGGTTCTTTGATTTTAGGCCCTGTTTCTTTACAGCAAGTTTTCTTTCTCCCAATGTTTTGTTTCATATCTTATGTACCTTATTTACAGCAAGGTAAAGACAAGTGCTATTTTCACTTGCCTTTTTTTTTTTTTTTAAGAATGCTTTAGTGTTTCTAATTTTTTTTTATCATGCATGTTCTAGTATTTACAGGAAATTGGGGTTTATTATTTAAGTACCCCTTTGGTTTTCTAAATTGTATAATTTTAAAATTAGTTCATTTTCTGTTAATGAATGGTAAATATGTACAATTATATAATTCAATTCTAAATTCATTGATTATTGGAAGATTTCAATGAGAAATTTGGATTGTTACCGTAAAAACATGTTTGAAAGTCCTTTTTGCTATTTAAAATTTTACCTAGAATCATCAATGTCAATTTTGATTATTTAAAATTTTCCTAAATATGTTTGTTCCGAAAGCAAATTGGTTATTAAGGCTCCGTTTGATTGTAAAGTGGAAAAGGAAAATAAATTGAGTTAGTTTTGACGAAAAGATGGAAAATAAGTTGAGTGATAGTGGTGATATCCTCTTGATTTTTAAGTTTTTTCATGAAGAAATTTTCTTTGCTTGGTGGTGAGTAAAAATTTTCCACCAAAAATATTGAAGGATTGAGGATATATACTCATAAAATGAGTAACATCTCTCACTTTATTTTCCATCTTTTCACACAAACTAACTAAATATATTTTCCTTTTCCATCTTTACAATCAAACAGAGCCTAAGTGTTTATATTGGTTAAGGACGTATTGTCCTTTCAAGTATGGTTATTTAACTATCACGTTTTTTGGTGTGTACGCGCATAAATATGATGTCATAAATGGTCCGTGTATCTTTTATTAACTTAAATTATTAAATTTAATTTTAAAATGGCACATCAAGGAATTGACACGCATCCTTTAATTAAAATTATATTTAAAAATTACAAATTAGTACCTGCATTTTGTAATTGCCTTTAGGGCTTTCAATCGTTGTCTCTCATTTGGTTCCAATCTTATGCCTATTTGTTAATATCCAAGCAGTTTGTTTTAAGAATCTTTCAGTCTCATAATCTCTCTCTATGTATATAGATATCTCTTTCTCTGTTAAAAAATTTTAGTTTAGAATCTTTGCGGTGTCTTTTTGTCATATCAATTTACTTTCCTCTTTCTTAGACCATTTCCAGCAATTGTATAAAAAAATTCAGTGTAAATCTTCCATGTCCATCAATTTTTAGACAAAACTTGAAGTTTGAAAAAAAAAATTATGTTCTAATAGTATTTTTGTAAATTTTAAAATAACTATGTGTCAATTAATTTTTATACAAAATTTGAAGTTTGAAAAAAATTATGTTTCAATAGTACTTTCGTAAATTTTGAAATAATTAATAAAATATGAACACATGTTAAATATTATTTTATATAATTTTTCATTTTTTTTCCTTAAAATTTTTTATTCATAATTTTATATACTCACAATAGATTTTGATTTATAATTCTTAATGAGTAAATTTTAAATATAATACTTTTATTAAAATATATATTTTGCATTAAAAGTTATTATATTTTAAAGTAATAGTAAAAAATGAAGAAATAGAAAGATGACGTGGCATTTTAAAGTGAGTGTGTATTTTACTCAACTAATTTTTACACAAAACTCATTTTTAAATAACTGTTGGAGACCAATTTTTTTACAAGTTTTATAAAATTTACACAAAACATAAATATAAAAGACTATTAGAAATACTCTTAATTAACAATGCATCTTTCTTGCACTCTTGCATCTACATAAGAGTTAATTGTACCTCTCTTCAAAATTCGTTCAACTGATAAATTTTTTTTTAAAATAATTCAACCTTTATTATTTATTTTCATATACATGTTATTCCTTATCTAGAAAAAGTTGATATTACATCACAAGCAAACCTCTCCTTTAATTTTTTAACCTATGTACAGAATATATGTTCAATTCCTATCTCTTTTTTCATTTTTTTTTAAGGTGCTTTGAAGTCCTAAAAATGTGTTGATTTATTAAAATCTTGGTTATTCAATCTCTTTTATAACATATCCATTTCAATGACTTCTTTTTCTTTTCTTTTTTTTTTATTTCTCGTTTTCTTTTTCTATTTAAAGTATAGTAAATCTCCATTATTTTATACAACTTAATTGCTAATTTTTTTAATACAGCTGTTTGTTTTATTAATTAGTAATTTTAAATGAGGAGGAGATATTAGCATCTCTAATATTTCTTGAAAACACTCCCACTTTTCATTCGGTCATTGACAACAAAATAAGATATATATTATTCGGTTGTGAAGGACTAAGTATAAATATGATAATACCTTACTCGGTTGTCAAGGACCGATTATATAGGCTTATATTCGGTCCTTAAAAACCGAGTAAAATGCACTTTATTCAGTTGCGAATGATTGAATAAAAGAGAGTGTTATTAAGTGTTTTTGGTGATGCTAATATCATCACCCTTAAAATATGAACATAATACTCCATAAGAGTCTCAAACTAATAGTACTATTTTAAACTTTATTGTACACAATACAACATTTATTGTCAAAGTTTTTGCATTGACTTAGGTGCCAAAAAGGAAATGTAACTACTTATTTGAAATTTCACAAAAAGAAAAATATAACTACAAATTTTATATAGAGGGTGTATAATATTTATCTCTCATTTGATTATATATATATATATATATATTTTCTCTTTTTATTGAATAAGATCGTGATAGTTTAACTCTGCTATGCGATATTGCAAAGATTTTATAAGAAATATTATGTAGAAGGTGTTTATACCAAAATTTAAATATACTATTTTTAAAAGTAATAAATCAAACCAGATTTTAATAATAAAAAAAATATAACCCCTGTTTGGTTAGGCTTTTAAAAATATTTTTTTAACATTTTAAAAAAAAAATTTGTTTGGTACATGTTTTTTAAAATCTCATTTCACACTTTCCAAAACCAAATTCATTTTATTTTCTCTCTCATAAAACTTTAAAAAAATTTAAAACACCATAAATTTAAATCCAAAAATCCAAATTAGATTATATATATATATATATATATTTAAAACATACTTATCGAAATCTATAAAATAAGATTTATTGTGAGTATTTTATGAGTTATTTTATATGTTTTAGTTTTAGTTTTTCCTACCAAACACAATCAAATTTAAAAATCTTCTTTTTCAAAACTCTCAACTTTAAAATAAATTTTGAATATTTAACTTAAAACATCAACCAAACGAGCTCCTAATAAATCTCTCTGCGTTGCACGTTGTTAGATTGGCTATAAATCACCTACGTATAATGAAAATGGGCTATTTGCTGAAGAATTATTCTTTCTTTTTAATAACCAGTTAAGTCTTTGGCTATTCAAAAATATAACCAGTAACTCTTAGAAGTTACACATATTTTAAATTTAAAAAATATTGTTATGCGTTCTCAACTTATTGTATTTGATTCTACATGTAATGGTTATGAAAGTAATTTAAATTTTATTTATGTTTTGGAAACTCAATAATGTTAAATCATAGATACTATTAAAATATTAAATATTTTGTATTTGTTAATTAATTCATACTCATTCAAGTTAGGTAAAATTATCAAATATTTTCGTCTCTATACAATTTTTCTTTTGGACGGCTTTGTTTTTTTTTTTTTTGGTTATGTGTTATCAATTATTACGAATTTATAAAACATCCGTGCATTGCACGGGTTACAAAACTAGTATGTATATATAATCTTAGAGCACACTCAATACCTCTATAATATACAACTTAATAATTCTTGACAATATGTAAAGATTGAAAAAAAAAATAACATATAAATGAGTTTGAGTCCTTTTATATATACTATCATAGTGCATGTGCTTGCATGTGACTATGCAACAACTAGAAAAAATATAAATTTAATTAATTAAAATATATGTTAGAAACAAAATACACATGAAATTGTTTTTCAAACAAAATTGAAAACAACTTATGATGTGAAGAAAACAGTTAAGGTACATAATAAAAAATATTAAATATAACAGTGAAAAATATTATTTTTTGCTACATGAGGATTGATATTACTTGTTTTCTTTCTATTTACACCTTAGAATTTATAATTTTAATATCTAAATTTAGTTAGCAAAATATTGTTGTAGTTCTTTATGCTTTATATGTGTGAGAATCCGCAAATGCGACCTCCCGGGTCTCGTCCCCGTTGGTGGTGGGGGTCATGGGACGTCGGAACTGATTCCGTCGTTCCATTTGCTGGAGCGTTTTCATTGATTCATATCAAGTGTCCCTACGTTCTATTTCTAGATGCAAGGGGGTTCATTCAGAGTCGCCAGTACGTTTTTACGAGAAAACGGACAAAAAAAGGTCGTGTAAGAGGAAAGGCTATAGACAAGCCTTTCTTTACACGTTTGTCTGCGAAACCGGGATTCTATAAGGTTCGGAAACTATATTACGGTTTGGGAAGGTGTTAAGCACCCATTCCGCCCTTTCGGTCTCTAGTGGGCTTATATGTTTATTCTATGTTGAAAAACTTGGATGCTTTTACCGACAGTCTACTGCTTTTTAAATGAAAACCCTAATTTTTGGGGAAACGGGGAAAGGGATGAAAACCTTTGTGTTCCGAGATCCGACGTTTTTGTATTTAAAAGATGTAAATGACAAAAACCTTTTATTTTTGAAAGAGTATTCCGTATTATTTCCTCAGATAATGACGGTTTTCTCGAGTTGTGATTATTCTGAAAAAGGTTCGGATCTTTATGTCGGGACTAATTCAATATGGAATTTGAACTCTTTGAGGAGAGTTTATCAGACACGTCACAGTCTATGAAAAAGACAGGATATGTGGATTTTAATTCCTAGATAAGTCTTTATCGGTCCGGGGTTTGAAAACAGGGTTTATCCGGACGATAATGTACTTACTCTTCTGGTTTTGAAAGTAGTTTTATCAGGGTCTTTTGTTTTGAAAATGGTAGACTATTGGTAACTTGATAATAAGTTTATTCAAATAAAACGTGGACAGAATAACAGAAGTAAAACAAGTACACAGATATCTAATCTTAAATACTAGAAGGGACTTTCTTTACCTTCCCGACGAGAATAATAATAAGAAAGAAAATATAATACGGCAGAGGGATCTCCGGCGATAATAATCTTCTCTTTCTTCAGATATTTCCGAGAAATCGATTCCGGAGACGGAACACGTCGAGTGTCGAGGATAGATTCGATAATTCTTCAGAAATAAGATAATAGTAGAAAAGTGCTTGATAAAAATCAAATCTAAAGCTCCAAATTCTCAGATTCCAATCGCTGCCATTGAACCCTTGGGGGTGTTGGCCTATTTATACTGCTCGGGAGAGATTGTCGCGCGACATTTCCTTAAAAAAGGAGAATGTCGCGCGACATTGTGATATGTCGCGCGACATACGGGAATGTCGCGCGACAAACGGCTGAAGTGATGGTTCTGACAGATGATGTGTCAGAAAGTGGTTGGTCTGGTGCAGAGGGGGAATGTCGTGCGACATAGTGGAATTGTCGCGCGACATATCAGGGATTGTCGCGCGACAATGTGATATGTCGTGCGACAATCTCTCTAAAGAACAAGTTTGTCGGGCGACAAACCTTCCTAGTGTAGTATCGGGTCCTCGGGTGGGTCCCGGACCCAAAATAGTAGTTCTCGGAGGTCGTTAGGGTTCTTGCGGGGGTCACGGATCGGGGTGTCTACAGACCCTCTCGACTCAAGCTCCTTGCTTGCAAGGAATTGAGGCGACTGGAAGAGACCTTGATCCATGGCTCCCGCAGGAACTCTAAGAAAGTGTATGCGTATAGAAGTACTTGTGAGTGCCTCCGGAGAGGGCTTGGCGATTCGTTTGCCTCCGCAGAGGGCTTGTGTTACCTCATTGCCCCTTTCGAGGACTTTCATTTGTTCCACTTTGCGCCTCAGATGGGAGGACTACCGTATGCCTCTCTGGGAGGGATTCGCCTCAGGTGGGAGGACTACCGTTCGTGCCTCTCTGGGAGGGCTTCGCCTCAGGTGGGAGGACTACCGTTCGCGCCTCTCTGGGAGGGCTTCGCCTCAGGTGGGAGGACTACCGTTGCTACACCGTGCCTCTCTGGGAGGGCTTTTTAGATCTTCTCGCCTCATGTGGGAGGACTACCATTGTGCCTCTCTGGGAGGGCTTCGCCTCAGGTGGGAGGACTACCGTTCGTGCCTCTCTGGGAGGGCTTCGCCTTCAGGTGGGAGGACTACCATTGTGCCTCTCTGGGAGGGCTTCGCCTCAGGTGGGAGGACTACCGTTGTGCCTCTCTGGGAGGGCTTCGCCTCAGGTGGGAGGACTACCGTTGTGCCTCTCTGGGAGGGCTTCGCCTCAGGTGGGAGGACTACCGTTGTGCCTCTCTGGGAGGGCTTCTAGATCTGAAAGAAGAAGGAAAAAATGCCTCTGGGAGGGCTTTCATGAGTAACTCTTGCCTCTGGAGAGGGCTTGTGATTTTGTGTATTGCCTCCGGAGAGGGCTTGTGTTTGTGAATTTGCCTCCGGAGAGGGCTTGTGTTTGTGCATTGCCTCCGGAGAGGGCTTGTGTTGGTGAATTGCCTCTCTTAGACTGCTAGAGTGAGAGAGAGAGTAGATTTTTGCGAAGGTAAAAAGAGCTTCTCAGGGTCTATTCCGGATGTCCGTTTCCCCGTATCTTTCTGAACTTTACTCTCATGTTTTCCTCGGGTGAAGATGTTTCACTCAGAAGGCAGTTTTCGGATTTCTTCGCTCTCCGTAGAGTGATGGTCCGAGGTTTTCCAAATCATCTCTTCTGTATCGTGCTGAAAAGAAAATTTGTTTGAAAGTTCAATCTCTGATCTTTATTCTTTTCTTAGTTTTCTCTTTTGGTGGGCCCACATCGTTTTCTGTTTTTTCGATGCCCTTATTTCTCCCTCTTTTGGGAAAGACTTTTCCTGGCCCTCTCTGTTTTTGACCAGGAGTCTTTTCATCCCTTTGTCGTGATCAGGAGCCTTACTCACCCAAAACGAAGCCCTGAGCCGGTTTTGGCCTAGCTGTCACTTTTGGTGTGGCTCTCCCTGTCACTCTGCATTTCTGTTTCTCTCGCTCGCTCTGGGCGCTCATACGGGTTCTTTCTCTTTTCTACTTTTTCAATTTTTTTCTATTCCCGTTTTATCGTGGCATTCTGCCTTTATTTGATGGTCTCGGTCCTTCTGTGAGATCAGAGACTACTTTTAATCGCGGCATTCTGTTTTCGCATTTTTTCGGAGAGATGATTTGGAAGTTTTCTCTTTGAACTTTTTATCATGGGTGTGCGGTTTTTAGCAATTTTCCGAAAACTGCTTCTCCGAAGTGCCTCTGCAGAAGATAAAATGAGACAAAGCTCAAAAAAAATCAGGGAAGAGGGGGGATTGTCGCGCGACACTTCGGTGCCTGGCTCTTTGTCGCGCGACAATGTGGCCATTTGTCGCGCGACAAACTGACCCACTATATAAACCCCTTGCTGAGCTCATTCCACCTCATTCTCTCCTTTCTCTTTCTCTCTCTAGCTCTCTTTTTCTCTCTTTTCTTCTCTCCCAAGCGCGGAAGCTCTGCCGTGTTTTTGACTTTTCCGACCTTTTCACATATATTCTACCTATATTGATGGACCCTGCTCATCTCGACCGATTGGAGGGTGACCAGGAGGAGGTCACCTTTACTGACGCTCAGGGCGTTCTTCGCTGCAGCCCTCATTACGACGACTGGGCGGATTTGGACTGGTATGATGAGGATGGGATAGACCGCGGTCGGGCGGTGGTCTATCGGGATGCTATCCGAGCTGCTCCGGTCCCGGACGTCCCGTGGCTTTTGATGGAGCCCGTTTCTCACGAGATTCGTCGTCGATCTCTGGTATGTCTTCTTTCGTGCATTTATCTGTTCTGCTTCTTGTCATTTCCTGTATTCGTTTTAGATAATGTTAGTATGCATGTCTGACTAGGAATAACGCCCGATTTTTAGCGAACACATACTTTTACCTGTGATACCTCTTAGTTTAGAAAATTACATAATGTACCCCCATAACTCTATAACTCTCATAATTACACCAAAGTACCCTCAGGTTTTGAAAATTACATAATTTACCCTTATAACCCCTATAACTCTCATAATTACACCAAAGTACCCTCAGGTTTTGGAAATTACATAATTTACCCTTATAACCCCATAACTCTCATAATTACACCAAAGTACCCTCAGGTTTTGGAAATTACATAATTTACCCTTATAACCCCATAACTCTCATAATTACACCAAAGTACCCTCAGGTTTTGGAAATTACATAATTTACCCTTATAACCCCATAACTCTCATAATTACACCAAAGTACCCTCAGGTTTTGGAATTTACATAATTTACCCTTATAACCCCTATAACTCTCATAATTACACCAAAGTACCCTCAGGTTTTGGAAATTACATAATTTACCCTTATAACCCCATAACTCTCATAATTACACCAAAGTACCCTCAGGTTTTGGAAAATTACATAATTTACACCTATAGCCCTATAACTCTTATAATTACACCAAAGTACCCTCAGTTTTTAGAAAATTACATAATTTACACCTATAGCCCTATAACTCTCATAATTACACCAAAGTACCCTCATAACCCCATACTCGTTCCTTTGTCTGCAGTGGGTTGGCCGCGGTTGGGGTTCCCCCAACACTATATCTTCGGAGTGGCGACGGGCACCGGCCCCTGTCCAGGAGTTGATTCTTGCGACTCCTTTTGGCTCCCTCTTCGACGCCCTCCCGGAGCGGGTTTCTAGGGCGATAGTTTTGGTGTCGGCATTGGCTTGCCACTGGTGGGATACTACTCATACTTTTCACTGGAGCTGGGGTGAGATGACGATGACACCCCTTGATCTTTTTGCTCTGACCGGGATTCCTTCAGGGGGGGTCCCTATTCAGATCGACGTTCCCCTGCGTCTGACAGCCGAGGGCATTGTTAGTTCATTAGGATGGTTCCCGGAGCGGCGGAGTTCTGGTGACACGATTCCTCGGGGCGTCTTGGTTACGCGTTTAGCCACAGAGAGGGCTCGGCTAGTCGCTTCAGGGGTTCCTATGACCCGTCAGGAGGCGCGTCAGTATGCCCGCGTCCTCCTTCTACTGACACTTCATGATCTATTCGAGGCTCGTGGTGGGGACACGGCTCATCTTTGGTGGTTGCCCTATCTTCGGGACTTTAGCCTCCTGTTTGACTACGACTGGGGAGGCTTCATTCTTGCAGTCCTTTACGATGCCATGGACCAGGTCTCTCGTCATTTAGCCCTGAACCTCAAGGGCTTTTCTTTGCTGTGGGAGGTACATTTTTTAGTCTTTCTGTCTTTGCTTCAGTTCTTTGCTCATTACTTGTTGATCATTGCTGATTTCTTCTATCTTTCCTTTTCAGAGCTGGTTTGTAGCTTATACCCGTCTGGGTCGCGCCCAGGTGGATCTCCTCGTTGAGAACGAGGACCAGTTCCCTTTTCTCCGCCGATTCATCACGGGGAACTATAGGGCTCCCTATGTATACCGGACTCGGGAGACCGGAGCTGCTGCTGTTCATGATCTGCGGGAGGAGCAGGTAAAATATTTTTAGTTTTCTTGCTTTTCCATAGTCAGATAAAGTAGAATATATAAAATACTGAAATAAAATCTTATTCTCTTTTCAGATTGAGTGGGCCCCTTGGGGTGATCTGGGTCATCATTATGGGTATGGCCGTGCTCTGACCGCCTCGAGGACCAGGCGGCTTATCCGGGATGAGTACGGCCTTCTCTTCTACTTGGGCGAGAGGGTCATCCGTCAGCATACGCCGTCCCAGTGGCCTCGTGTTCCATTGTTCCCTCCTGTTCTGATGAGGCGGACGGGCGAGATCGACCCGGTGACGGTGCAGGCTTTGGTTGACGGACTCGGCTTCCAGACGTTCGTCGAGGAGGGAGACTATGCTATTTTTGCTGCCCGTTACCTGATGAGGGAGCCGAAGGGGACTCGGGGACGGGTCTTCTATGAGAGGTATCGGGCATTGGGGGGTGATCCTCATTATATACGGGGACAGACCCATTTAGCTAGGGTGGTTCCGGGTCATCTGCCACCTGTCCCTGATCAGAGGGACAACATTCCGGATTCTGAGGATGAGGATCCTGAGGGAGAGAGGGATGTTCCTGCTGCGGCTGAGGGCGGTGATCGGCCAGAGGGCGAGGGAGGCGATGCGACAGCGGTTCCGGAGCCGCCACCTCAGGCGACACCTGCGGGGGAGCAGCGCGCTGAGGGCTTCGAGTTTCCCACCGGCCCTTCCGTGTCTCCGGGGGGTCTTTTTGCTGCTGCTGAGGCTGCTGAGGGGAGAGCGGGATTTTCTGAGAGGTCCTGGGAGCCCGCGGACCTTGGGGCAGATTTTGATCAGTTTGGGCGGACTCCTCCCGCGGCGGCGACTACTCCTTCTAGTGGGGTACCTCCTTTGGGGGCGACGGCCATGGTGGATCCTCCGGGGGTCCGAACATACGCTACGTTGACCCCTCTACCGGCGACTGTCATGGGGCCTCCCACCCGATCTCCGGGCTTTGGTGGCTCATCCTCTCGTCCACCCTTGTTCCCCATTCGTGAGGAGGGAGGGTCTTCTTCTGCAGCTGCTCCTGCGGGGTTATCTATTTCGTGGGTAGATCTACCTCCACTCCCCAGAGATATTTCTTATGTCGGCGCGGGCCTATGTCGATATTCTGTCCCGGAGTATCCCCTTCCCGAGGATACTTTTGATTTCTTGGGTGGTCGTTCTGATGATGAGGTATCTTCTTCAACTTCTCCTGATACTTTCATGTTTATATCTATTTATTTTGACTGTGCTGACTCTCCTCTTATCTTATGTCTTTTTTTACAGAGAGTGGGTGTACGGGTGGCGGATCTACGGGCCTGGTATGCCCAGTATTTCTACAGCTGGAACCTGCTCCAGTACGTCGGTCGAGACCCTCCAGCCTACATGCGTGACTATCAGAGGGCTATCGACATCTCTTTACGGCCGGACGACCCCCTGACTTCCTCCCATGCCCGGACTGATTCTCGGAGGAGCAGTAGTCGGACTTCCAGGCGTTCCCGATCGTCGGTGATCCGTCCTACGGCACCGGTTCAGTCCACGGGGCCTTCTCAGGCGGCAGTTCCTCCTGTTCCCGGCGTCCCAGTTGTTGATCTTACCCCCGAGGAGGGCTCGGGAGATAGTGGGAGCGTGTCGAAACGCGCCCGAGTAGATTAGTTTTCCCTTTCTGCACTAAGTTGTTAGTTTTGGACAGATGTGTTTAGACAGATATTTAAAACTGTTCTTTTATTGGTTTTATAAAATATCTTTATCTGTGTTTGATTTATACTTTTATTATCTGTCTGTGCAAGATATATACACATATATATATAAGAGTCGGTAATTTAAAAGTCATACCTTGTAGTGTAGTGATACTTATGTTTCCTGCAAAAAAGAACAAAGTGAGAACAGAAAGGTATCTAGAAGTGATTCTTTTGGCAAAGATGACCATTATGTATAAGGAAACAAGTAGGGTGCCCCCCAGATGGGTTTGTCGCGCGACAATCCCTCCTGGACATGGGTTTGTCGCGCGACACTTCCCCCTGAAAGTGGGTTTGTCGCGCGACAAACAGGTACAGGACCCTCTTTTTTGCTATAAATACACCCATCTTCCTTCCTTCATCCCCACACCTCTCCAAAATGTCTTCCTACCGTACCAACTCTGATTTTTCTTATGTTAAAGCTCGAGATGCTCTGATATCTTCTGAAAATGGTTTGAACTTTGGTGCATTCAGTCCTTTGGCGGGCTGGTGCCATCGTCCTGTAGATTTCTCCTTTCTGTTAGGTGCCTTGTATTTCTGGAGTCCTGCGGACCATCTCTTCCGTTTTGGACTAGATGAGCTCTGCCCAACCTATGAGGAGTTCTCCTGGCTGTTACGTTCTGACGTTCGTCTCCCGATGGCAGTTCCTATAGAAGGAATCGGTCCCCGCAACATGCTAATTGCTCTGTTAGCCATTCCCCAAGCGGCCTGCGATGGTTTCATTGTCGACGGGCTCCTTGACCTCCACAAAATGGTGAGGTTCTTTCATCGTTATGAAGATAGGGCCTCTTACGGCGTGGGGAGTACTGCAGCGGCCCTGATTTGCCTGGTTTCTGATATGCTGCTGGTGACAGGTTCTTCCCGTGTTGATCCGACTATCTTGAGTCTGATTTACCAGGCTAGAAATGGGGAGTCTATAGTGCCGATCATTCTTGCAGAGACCTTGAATGGTCTTGATGATGTTCAACGGGGGGCCTCGCCCTTCTTCCGGGGGAGCCCGCGTCTGCTATACATGTGGCTGTTAGAGCGCTTTCGATCGGTGGGTTTCAGCGGAGTTCGGCTCGACAATCCGACTCATTTCTTCCATCGGCCTCTCTTTGGTGCTTTGACCATGTCTTCCTCTGATTGGACGGTGTGGTTTTCGGAGAACTTTCGGGCTATCCGGTGGAACATTCCTTGGTGGAAGCTGAGGGCGATGGTACTTAGCACCGGGGGTCAGAACTACGTTCGGCTCCGCGGGCTTTGGTTTACTTCCTTTTACCTCCCTGGGCGTCTTCTTCGGCAGTTTAACATTCCTCAGGAGGTTCCCCTTGGTCTGAACAACTTCTCTTCTGAGTCTAAATTTGTGACCCCACATGTTTCTTTATCGGTAGAGAGGATGTGGCGTGCTCGACTGACTCGTCAGTTCAATTATGCCCGTTTTGGTATTACCCGGCCCCTCCGGGCTGACATTATCCGCTCTTGCTGGCAATCTCTAGAAGGAGAGCTGATTGATGACCCCTTTCAAATGGAGTGGTTCCGATTCATGGATTCTGAGCCTACAGAGGATGGCATTGTCTTTGCGTACCAAATTTTGGATGAGGCTCGAATTGATTTGGCCGCTGAGGACCCAGTGTGGCCAACCCCTAGGGATTAGTTTCTTCTTTGTATGCTGTACTTCCTTTGTAACTCTCGGTGTTCTGAACCACCTCTTTAATAATATATGAAGGGACTTTTTATGAGAAATAAATTTCTTTACAAAGCTTTAAACCGGGCCTGAAGTCACTTCTCAGGTTGCCTACGTTCCCCCCTTTTTTTTTTTTTGATTTTTTCCAGAAAATACAATATTCGAGTTGGGGCTCAGGTTTACGTAGTTCTTATACATGTCGTGCTTATTGATAATACTTCTTCAGTCGGTCCATGTTGACTGGTGAATGTAGTAACTGCCCGTCTAGGTCAGTGAGTATAGCGGCGCCTCCTGTATTGATTTCTTTGACGATATACGGCCCTGTCCACTTCTGCCCGAACTTTCCCCTCGGATCTCTGGCTGGCTCTCGAATTTCTTTCAACACGATGTCATTTTCATTGATACCCCGAGTCCTCACTCTCTGGTTAAATGCTCGAGCGATTCTCTTCTGATACCCTTGATGGTGGTATGCGGCTTTCAATCTTTTCTCATCTAGTAAGGCTAGCTCGTTATAACGTGCCTGGACCCACTCCAGTTCATTGACCTGATTCTCTAGCATTACTCTGAGGGAAGGGACCTCTAACTCGACAGGGAGGACTGCTTCCATCCCGTATGTAAGCGAGAACGGGGTTGCCCCGGTAGAGACCCTTTCGGTGGTGCGGTATCCCCACAATGCATATGGTAATTTCTCCGGCCAGTCCCGGCAGGTGTCGGTCATCTTGCTTAGGATATTCTTCAAATTCTTGTTGGCGGCTTCAACTGCCCCATTGGTTTGTGGTCTATATGGCGAAGATTTGTGTCGGGTGATACCGTATTCTTCCATGACTGTATTAGCTTCTCCTTCGAAGTGGGTGCCGTTATCTGAGATGATCTCGTGTGGGACCCCATATCGGCAGACAATATTCCTTTTGATGAATCGGGCAACTTTCCTTGCATCCAGGGTTTGGTAAGATTCGGCTTCCACCCATTTGGTGAAGTAGTCGATGGCTACTAGTATGAATTCATGGCCGTTGCTGGCTTTGGGTGAGACTTTCCCAATGACGTCAATTCCCCAGGCTGAAAAAGGCCAGGGAGCAGTCATGTTGTACAACTCTTTTGGAGGAAGCTTCTGGGACTTAGCATAAATTTGGCATTTGTGACAACGGCGTACATGATCAGCGCAGTCAGTTTGTAGGGTAGACCAGAAATACCCTTGCCTGATGATCTTGCGGGCAAGCGTATGCCCGCTCATATGAGGTCCGCAATCGCCCCCATGTATCTGATCCATCATTCTAACTGATTCTTCTTCGGTGAGACATTGAAGATGAGTCCCGTCGTAGTTCCTCTTATATAATCTTCCGGCACAGAGTATGAATCCTGATGCTAGTCTCCTGAGTGTGACCCGTGTTTTCTTGTCTGCTTTCTCGGGATACTGATGGTTCTTCAGCAGGTTCCAGATATCATAAAACCAAACGGTTGAGTCACCGTCTTTTTCAATTTCCACCTCAAGGGTCATGCAGTGCGCGGGTCCTGATTTCTTTTGTACCGTGAGGGTTATTTCTTCCATCCCCTCCGGAATATCGATCATAGATGCCAGGGTTGCCAATGCGTCAGCAAAACTGTTCTGGGACCTGGGGATATAGTAAAACTCCACACGCTCGAACCTTCCTGCGACTTCTTCTAGTCGGGCGAGGTAAGGGACCAATTTCTCATCTCTGATCTTCCATTCCTTCAGAACTTGATGGACCACTAGTGCTGAATCTCCGTATACCTGTATCCTCCTTATACCCCTTTGAAAAGCGATCTCTAACCCGAGTATGCAGGCTTCATATTCGGCCATATTGTTGGTGCAGAAGAAGTCCAGTCGATATGATACCGGGGAGTGAGTTTGGTCTGGAGAGACTAACAGGATGCCTATCCCGTTTCCGTTCCGATTGGCGGCCCCGTCAAAGTACAACCTCCAGTCTTCATTGATCTCGACGTTCATGATGGTTTCGTCCGGGAATTCGGCTTCTTCTATCATGTCTCCCAATATCGGATTGTGGGCCAGGTAATCAGCTATGATCTTGCCTTTGACTGCCTTCTGGGTCATGTAGGTGATGTCGAATTCGGAGAGTAGAAATAACCATTTTGCCATTCGATTCGAGAGAGCCGGTTTCTCGAAGAGGTATTTCAACGGATCAATCCGTGATGCCAGGATGACTGGAAAAACTAGCATGTAGTGCCGTAGTTTCTGTGTTACCCAGACGAGAGCGGCACACGATTTTTCCAATGGTGTGTAGTTTATCTCAAATGGGGATAGCTTTTTGCTGAGGAAATAGATGGCCTGCTCCTTCCGGGTATCAGTGAGGTGTTGGGCTAGCATTGCTCCCGCGGCTGAATCAGTGACGGTTAGGTATAGGATTAGTGGTAGTCCGGTCTGAGGCGGGGCTAACACTGGGGGCTTGGAGAGGTAATCTTTGATTTTGTCAAAAGCCTCCTGGCATTGATCGTTCCATTCTCCTGTTGAAGACTTCCTCAGGAGTTTGAAGATGGGTTCGCACTTTTGAGTGAGCTGAGAGATAAACCTACTGATGTACTGCAGATTACCCAAAAAACCCCGGATTTCTCTCTCGGTACGAGGCTCGGGCATGTCTTGGATAGCTTGAACTTTAGCGGGGTCCACCTCGATTCCTTTCTTACTGACGACATATCCCAGGAGTTTTCCTTTGGTTACCCCGAACACACATTTCTGCGGATTGAGTCTCATCTGATACTGGCGGAGCCGATCAAAGAAGGCTCGCAAGGCTGATACGTGGCCTTCCCTCTCTTTTGACTTGATTATCATGTCGTCTACATACACCTCTACTTCTTTGTGAATCATGTCGTGAAAGATAGCCGTAGCTGCCCTCTGATATGTTGCCCCGGCGTTCTTCAGCCCAAACGGCATAACGGTGTAGCAGTATGTTCCCCACGGTGTGATAAATGCTGTTTTCTCCTGGTGATCCGGGTGCATCTTGATCTGGTTATATCCGGCAAAACCATCCACAAATGACTTCAGGGCGTGGTTGGCAGTATTATTTACTATCAAATCGATGTTGGGCAATGGAAAATCGTCCTTTGGACAAGCTTTATTGAGATCCCGGTAATCCACACACATGTGGACTTTCCCATTAGCTTTTGGAACAGGCACGATGTTGGCTAACCACGAGGGGTACTCGATCACCCGTAAGAATCCCACACTCAGTTGTTTCATTACCTCTTCTTTCACTTTCAAGGACCATTCTGGCGTAAGTTTCCTCAGCTTCTGTTTGACGGGCCTAAGTTCTGGATTGGTGTGTATTTCGTGCATGACTATCTGACTGTTCAAACCCGGCATATCTGCATAAGACCAGGCGAAGACATCCACATACTCTTTCAGAGTTTGTGTGAATTCGTCTCTCTCTGTCCCACTTAGGCTTGCCCCAATGCGGACCTCTTTTCTTGTCCTCCTCTGTTCCGAGGTTAATCACAAGAGTGTCTCCTTCCTCGCTTTGTATACGTTGCTCCTCCCGTTCAGGGTGTTCGTTCATTCTTTCCAATTCCATATAAGCAATTACAGAATTAAAAATAACAGGATAACGCAAAATAGACTCTTCTTTATTGATACTAGTATTTACAGGTACAAGTTTAAAAAGTTCATTTAGGAGTGACTCCTTCCTATCCTTACCCTCACTCTTATCTCTCACCCTTACAATTTCGCTCTTTTCCCTTTCCCCTTGGTAGTCTGGATCAGCGTATATCAAGTGTACAGGGTCGTCTCCTGGCTCATCATCTCCCAGAGCCATGATGTCGAAGAGATCTCCGATCATTTCTTCCTCTTCGCCTTTCATGTCTTCACTTTCTTCCTTCGGCCCGATTGTCAACTTGGTAGCGAAGCTGTGTACGGTGTTTTCTTTGATATATAGGTCCTCTTCATAGAAGATTTCCCACCCAGGAAGGTTCTCTCCGTCGCTGTTTCTCCAAGGCTCCTGGAAGCCGCAAAAGGGGAAGTCCTCTCCTTCTTTGACAAAGAACCCGTTCAGAGAGCTGAAACTCGGATACTGATGCCCTCGACCCCTTTTTTGTTGATCGTCCTCTTCAGTGTGTTGGTACCCCAAACCTTCCCTCTCGTACCTTGCTACTGGTTCCAATGCTTGAAGTAGTCCTGGTTGTCCCATTCCCAGACCGGCTCCAGGCAAGTATTTCATCATTCTCAACATATTTGTAATCTTGGTGCTGAGACCGGGGATATTGTCAGGGGGAAGATACCTGATTGTCTGGGTGCTAAGAGTTTGCACTTGAGGCTCGTAAGAAAAGCCTCCTAACTGTATGCTCTGGCTCCCGATTCCCAAAACTGGTAACTCCATATCCGCCAAGGTCCTTTCAGGATCTCCTTGGATGGTAATTATGTTCCCTTCAAACGGTATCTTGATCTTTTGGTGCAAGGAGGAGGGGAGTGCTCCTATGTCATGTAGCCATGCTCTTCCCAACAGTAAGTTAAAACTGGAAGGAATGTCTATGATTTGAAAGTTGGCCGGGAAGCTTCCGGGACCAACCATGAGATCAAGTTTCAGAGACCCCAGAACGGCCCTCCTGGTATTATCATAGGCCCTGACGGTTACAGCGGATGGTGAGAGCTCTGAATCTGAGATACCCAAGCATCTGGCAGTCTTTAGGGGGCAGACATTTATGGTCGACCCATTGTCGATGAGAACTTGTGGCAAGATCTTCCCTCGGGTTCGGACGGTGATATGGAGAGCCAGGCTGTGTTTTCTCCCCAACGGAGACAAGTCTTCATCTGAAAATGACAGACTTCTTTGGACTGTGAGTGACCCGATCATGTTTGGCAGTTGTTCGGGTGTGGAGTCCGGCGATATGACAGCCTCATCCAGGAGTTTAATGAAAGCGGTCCTGTGAGGTTTGGAGGCAACCAAGAGGCCCCAAATGGTGATGTGTGCCTGGGTTTTCTTCAACTGTTCCAGTACTCGGTCTTCTCCTACTTCTTTTGGAGGCGGTGATTTTTCGGCATCCATCGGTGGTGGCTGGTATACCTTTCCTGAGCGGGTAATCTGTTGTATCCAAAGGGATGTTGGGTCTGATCCTTCTGAAGTTTCTGACGACTCTGGTTCTGCCGACCAGCTAAAAGTCCCGGGGGAGGTTTCTGTCATACAGATTGTCTCCTTATGAGGGGGGCGGGGTTTCCATGGTTGTTTTTTCTTGTCCTGGGTCCATCCTATCCCAGCTTTCCCAGGATTGGTTTTGATGGTGAGGGGTTGCGAGATCCCCTGATTTGTCTTTCCTAAGCCCTGCCCAGGTAGGAAGTTCATCTTGGCCATCCATTGGTCAATTATTGGGTTGAGGCCTGGGGCAACTTGTGTTTTTGCCGATAGCATAACGGGTGCCTTATAGGCTGGATCGTCCCGAATGCGTCCTACGGGATCAAAGCCTTCATCAGTGGTTAAGGCGTTAATTCCCGCAGGTGGAGCATGATTGGGGAGGGGGTTGTTGGTAACATTGGGCCCGCCGGGTGCGGGGATGGTTCCGGCTTCAATGAGGTCCTGGATACGATGGCGGAGAGCTAAACAACGTTCCGTGTCATGGCCTGCCGCCTGATGGTACGCACAGTTCTCATTCATTCTCCAAGTGTTGGGAATAGGATTTGGTGGAGGGCGTGGGTTGAGTGGGGTGACTAGTCCGGCCTTTTGGAGTAGTTCCAGGCTTTTGACCAGAGTAGTGGGGAGGGTGCAGAAATTTCTCCTTTTCTTGACCTCGGTGTTTGAAGAGTCTCCCTGCGTAGGCCAACTCATTGGGGGGACTTGCGGTGACTGCTGAAATGGGTTTTGTTGATATGGGTACGAGCTTAGTTGGTTTACGGCTGGAGTGGCCGTCTTTCTTCCAGTGTAAGAGGCCTTCTTGGTATCCGTGTCCGCCTTTCTGGCCAATTCTTCCTCTACCTGTGACCCCATACTCAACAGGGCTCTGAAGTGTGGGAATACATGCTTTCCCATGCAGTTCAATACAGCTGGAGTAAAATTCTTCTGTATGATTTCTAACTGCTCTTCTTCGTCGGGCCGTTTGGACATTTGGGATGCCATTTCCCTCCAGCGGGTGACAAAGTCGCTGAAGCTTTCTTTCTCGCCTTGCTTGGCCATTTCCAGGTGTTTACGGGTAATTTCCAAATTCTCGTTGGACCCGTACTTGGTCATGAATTCTTTGACGATATCCCCCAAGTTTTCGTGTGGTGTTTCTCTAGGTCGAAGAACCATCTCAGGGCTGCCCCCGTGAGAGTCATGTGAAAAGCCTGAGCCAGCTCCGGCTCTCCACAGCCGGACACTTGCATGGATCTGATGTAGGATTGGAGATGGGTTTTGGGGGGTGTAGTACCAGTGAATTTGGTGATAGAGGGGAGCTTAAATCCTTGAGGTAGTCTGGCTTCTGGGTAGAGGGAAAAGGCGTTCATGTCTGTGATCTCGTCTCCCCCTTTCATCAGAGAAACACCTCTTTGCAGAACCTTCATCTGCTCTTTCAATTTCTTCATTTCTTCGCTCTCTCTTGACACCTCATCGGGCTGTTCCCGGGCTATCATTGATTCTGCGTATACTGCCCGGAGTCGGTTGATGTCTGGGTACTCATTGGGAGGGGCTATTGGGGCTGGTGGAATAGGTCTTGCGGGGACTTGTGGCCATGGTTGATATTGGGGATCGAGGCCTTGCTGAGGTTGTGGCCAGACGATAGGTGGCTCTTGTTGTTGGTATGTGGGGCCTGAATCCGGGGCCCATTGGTTCTGATTGTTGGGGTCGGTTTGAACGGGACCGGCCATGTTGGGGCCCGTTTGGGGTGGATTGGTTCCTTGGATTGGGGGAAGTACTTGTGAAGATTGCCCTTGATTCGGATCTCGATTCGGTGGTAGTTGCTCAAACCCGGGTGGTGCGGTCCGTTCGGCTGACAACTCTTCCATTCGAATCCGGGTGTTCTGTTGCTCACTTGTGAGGCTTGCCAAATTCATGCTGACGGTCATCAACAAACGGTGCATCTCGGCTAAAGTCGGTTGAACTGCAGACGCCTCGGCTAGGCTCTGATTTGTCTCCTGATTCTCTCGTCCATCGGCCATTTCAGGTATGCTTGGTCTCACTAGTCTTCCGGTATGATCTCGACCGGCCCAACCTTCCAGACTGACGTCGTTTTATGGCTGTAGACGAAACCACGTGGCGAAGATGAAGGGAGACTATGATGCGACTCGATTTTTGCCAAAAGAATCACTAAAAATGGTCGAGAGAAAACCTCGGAAAATAGGTGTGGTAAAGTAAGCCGTAAGGTGGTACATCCCCTACAGCTGTATGACAAGTGTTTTAACTGACTCAATCTTAGATGCAGCGCAGGTGTTCGAATGGTTAAGGCTTCAGGCTCCCTCCTTTTTGGCAAGACCTTGCGATATACCCCAAGGGCGGGTACGTGCAAGAATCTTTTGATATACTTCCCGGGTACGTGAGTGTTCTCGTCACTCGATATACCTCGGGGGCGTACTTGGCCAAGGAGAGTGGAAGTAAATGCTTTCGGTTTATGTTGGCCCAAGCAAGCCAACTCCCTACTCACTTATAATACTTCCGAGGGTTTGGGGTAAATTCACACTCGTAGAACCAATGCATGATTTGTGATAGTGCGTGTAAAGTTCGAAAGGTTGGTTTCACAAATATCATTATCTTTATTACGTCTTTTCGAAAAACTCCCATTTTTTTAGAAAAAGGTTTCTTCTCAATCAATTAACATGAGTAGGGAAAGCAGTAAAAGCAAGTTTTCAACAGATAAACAAAGGTCCAGGTCCATATAAGAGTCTAGTTTTCTAATGGTCTCCCCAGCAGAGTCGCCACTGTGAGAATCCGCAAATGCGACCTCCCGGGTCTCGTCCCCGTTGGTGGTGGGGGTCATGGGACGTCGGAACTGATTCCGTCGTTCCATTTGCTGGAGCGTTTTCATTGATTCATATCAAGTGTCCCTACGTTCTATTTCTAGATGCAAGGGGGTTCATTCAGAGTCGCCAGTACGTTTTTACGAGAAAACGGACAAAAAAAGGTCGTGTAAGAGGAAAGGCTATAGACAAGCCTTTCTTTACACGTTTGTCTGCGAAACCGGGATTCTATAAGGTTCGGAAACTATATTACGGTTTGGGAAGGTGTTAAGCACCCATTCCGCCCTTTCGGTCTCTAGTGGGCTTATATGTTTATTCTATGTTGAAAAACTTGGATGCTTTTACCGACAGTCTACTGCTTTTTAAATGAAAACCCTAATTTTTGGGGAAACGGGGAAAGGGATGAAAACCTTTGTGTTCCGAGATCCGACGTTTTTGTATTTAAAAGATGTAAATGACAAATGACAAAAACCTTTTATTTTTGAAAGAGTATTCCGTATTATTTCCTCAGATAATGACGGTTTTCTCGAGTTGTGATTATTCTGAAAAAGGTTCGGATCTTTATGTCGGGACTAATTCAATATGGAATTTGAACTCTTTGAGGAGAGTTTATCAGACACGTCACAGTCTATGAAAAAGACAGGATATGTGGATTTTAATTCCTAGATAAGTCTTTATCGGTCCGGGGTTTGAAAACAGGGTTTATCCGGACGATAATGTACTTACTCTTCTGGTTTTGAAAGTAGTTTTATCAGGGTCTTTTGTTTTGAAAATGGTAAACTATTGGTAACTTGATAATAAGTTTATTCAAATAAAACGTGGACAGAATAACAGAAGTAAAACAAGTACACAGATATCTAATCTTAAATACTAGAAGGGACTTTCTTTACCTTCCCGACGAGAATAATAATAAGAAAGAAAATATAATACGGCAGAGGGATCTCCGGCGATAATAATCTTCTCTTTCTTCAGATATTTCCGAGAAATCGATTCCGGAGACGGGACACGTCGAGTGTCGAGGATAGATTCGATAATTCTTCAGAAATAAGATAATAGTAGAAAAGTGCTTGATAAAAATCAAATCTAAAGCTCCAAATTCTCAGATTCCAATCGCTGCCATTGAACCCTTGGGGGTGTTGGCCTATTTATACTGCTCGGGAGAGATTGTCGCGCGACATTTCCTTAAAAAAGGAGAATGTCGCGCGACATTGTGATATGTCGCGCGACATACGGGAATGTCGCGCGACAAACGGCTGAAGTGATGGTTCTGACAGATTGATGTGTCAGAAAGTGGTTGGTCTGGTGCAGAGGGGGAATGTCGTGCGACATAGTGGAATTGTCGCGCGACATATCAGGGATTGTCGCGCGACAATGTGATATGTCGTGCGACAATCTCTCTAAAGAACAAGTTTGTCGGGCGACAAACCTTCCTAGTGTAGTACCGGGTCCTCGGGTGGGTCCCGGACCCAAAATAGTAGTTCTCGGAGGTCGTTAGGGTTCTTGCGGGGGTCACGGATCGGGGTGTCTACAATATGCAACCCAAAACACTTTAATAAATATAATTACACTCTAGCTCTTATGATATTTTAAATGTTCTTAGTTTATATACTTTAATTTTACTTACCTTAAATTTATAAGATAATTCTAAAGCGTGAAACCTAGAAAAGGAAACGTATAACTTGTTCCTCAAAGAAATCGAAAACATCTATGGTATTTATATTTTGAATCTATAATACAATTAAGAGTTTTACTATTCACTGGTCTAACAACTCTCTTCATAAATCTAATGGCTAAGAATCACTTACTCAAATCTAATGATTGAAATGTAATATGGTGTAGTAGTAAATATAAGCCATTATAAAACGTTTATCTTTACACCCTTACGTAATAAAATTTATTCTCCTTTTCCCTACTCGGTACTCGCCCAACTTTGGGCTTACCCCCACCTCATCTCTTGGACTCCTACAGCCACAAGCCCAATTCTACATGGCCAAACCAAAGTGGTGAAAGTGGTGAGAGTATAATTATTTTTTAAATTAAGACTCTTATTTGTTTTGAAATTATATTGATACAAGAATACATTTATAAGTATATTTATAAAAGTCAAATATAGACACTTAATTTCAAAATAAAAAAGTATAACTAATTTCAAAGGAAAGAAGTATAGTTTTTTTTTATTTTGAAATTATATTGATGCAACAACACGGATATAATTATATTTATGCTTCTTTTTTGACAGAATGCTGGGGAGAAAGAGACTCGGGGCTTATGGGTTTTACTCTATTGTGGCCATGGGGGTCTATTTTTATTTTTTCTTAGCAAATTTACTTTCTTTATAGTAAATAAAGAATCCACTATATTTTTTTTAGATATACCAAAGCTTGTGATAGTAAATATTTATGTTTAAAAAAAATGAGAAAATGGGTTATAAGACCTTGTTTCGTAATGTTTTATAACTATAAGAACATACTATGTTTAATAAAGATAATTATGACTACTTTTATAATTCGATTCTAAATTAACGACATTTTTCATAATATTAATTTATTTTAAGGATAATGACAAATGTTGATGTACAAAACTACCTTCCCAATAAAACATCTCTTAAACCTTTGCTTTGGCCAAACACTATTGATGGTGTCAAAATCTAGAAATAGATAATTAACTAATCAATAAGCGAATATCGGTAAATAAAAAATAAATGCGGCGCAATGATGAACACATGAATTTTTTTTAAGGTAGGTTCCCCCGGTAGCGCTTATGCTATTCCAGTGGTACGTCCTCCCTTTGTGTGTGCTTGCTTTGTATTAGCTCAAATGCGATCAATTTGGATGATAATACAAGCTACCAACTTCTCTCTCTCTATAATTTCTTTAATTCTATTTATAAGTATAGAATTAGGATTACAAATATTTCAACAGAATAAATAATAAACTGTATAGGAGAGAAAGTGTATAAGGGTTGTTGGTATTTTTTTTTGGGTATAAAAATAGAGAGTATATGACTCTTCTAATTTTTTTTTGGTGTGAAAATAGAGGGTATAAGACCCTTCTATTTTTTGGGGTATGAAAATAAAGAGTATATGACTCTTATATTTTTTCTTGAATTGGCTTATATTTGTATTGCCAATGGCTTTATATCTCTTGGAGGAGATATATGGATCTTAAGAAAGAAAGAAGATATGTTTTTGTTGTGTGTTGAATGAATGAATGGTGGGAGGTATTTATAGGTAAATGGAGAATGACAAAAATGTAAATTTGATAAAATGAAGGGCAGAAAGGTAGTTTTTTGTGGAGGTAGGTGAGGTAGGTGAGATGTGGTAGGTGTGGTAGGTGAGGTGTGGTAGGTGAGGAGGTAAAAATGAGATTTTACCGGAGGTAAAAATGAAATTTTACCGAGGGTAAAATTGAAATTTTACCGGAGGTAAAAAATATTAAAAATTACTTTTATAGGCTAATAGTAAAATTAGTATTTAACTCCATCAACTATCAAAAGTTTTCCCTTCTCTCTTATATAACTACCAGGATCAAAATTTAATCTCTATCTGTACCATAGTCCATAGTAGCAAATATATTATGTTTAGAAGAAGAGAAAAAAAAAATCAATTTGTCGACCCTCTCCTTTGATTGCTGGCTGCCCTTTTTTTATTGTTGATAGATATATGCTTCTTAAGACTTAATTAAATGGGTGGACTTGGTCCCAGTTGGCTAAAATATGAGCTTTTGGGTTAAATTAAATGACTACAGCATCTCTAAAAATATATGGCAGCTAAGCTACATATTTCTTTAATAATTAATTTCACTCATGTTTCTTTTAAACTTAGAAAGCTGCTTTTTTATTTCTTTTACCAGTTTTCTTTTACTATAACTTTTTTATCTTAACTGTAAATTACTTTATTCAAAAGTTAATATTTTCTATTTAATTTAAAAAAAAATTTAACCTATAATTTTATAAAAAACTCAACCTATAAGTAAGTGTATTAAAAACATTGACCTAAATGACCATTTGTTCACCCAAAAAAACAAAAATGCACATTTTCAACCGTTGAAATTTTGGGTGATCATTTCAAATATTTCTAAGTTGAATTTTTTAATGAAATTTGATGAAAATAATCTATTCAAAATATAAATCATCTCTGCAAAATTCCAAAAACCAATTTATCAATTTACCTTTCTAAATAAAAATATTTTTTTATTAAAATAAGAAAATTTCTAAATAAAAATATATATTTTTAATTAAAATGAGAAAATCGATCTTTATAGTCAAACTCTTTTGCAAAATAATTATTGATAATTTTATTTTAAAACAACCTTATTTTTTTCCATTTCTTTCTTGGTATGTTTTTCCCACATTTAATGAAAAACACAATTCAAGAATATTTTTTTTCAAAAGTTTTTATTAAACGTACAAAAAATAGAATTAACCATTCCTTCTCCATTTTCCCCTCAAATTTCCTTCAAATATAATGTAACAAAAAAATATAGGGAAAAAATGTAACAAGTGGGAGTGGGTGATAAAAGTCGTCGTCTCTCTCTCTCTCTCTACATTGCTGAACATTCAAACACAAAGAGAGAAAATTGATTCAGTGGCCTAAAGGAAGTTGTCTACAATGGATCAAGGTTAGTGCTACTTTCTATTTATTCGTCTATATATTCACCTCATTTATTTCTCTAATTTATTATTTGGAACTCAGAATCTATTGTTGTTTGTGTTTTATATTCCTTCAAGTTTTTTTTTTTTTTTTTTTTTTTTTTAATATGGAAAAATTATCATGAAATAAAATACTTGGGTAGAGGTGTTTTTCGCATTACATAGAAATTAGGAAATTAATCTAAAGTTCGAAAATTGAAGAACCTCGATCGGGTTTCGGATCCTCATCGGTTCTTCTCATCTTCTTGCCCCCACGCCCAAACTTCATCTTAAGCTTGGCCCTATGGTTGAAATCTAACAATCTTCATTTCCGTTCAACTTTTAAGAAGAAGATGGAGTATATATATACATAGATCTAAGTTTGATTTACTTTTAAGAAGAAATCCAACCAATGTTAGCTTTATATGATTTTAATTTCAACTTCGATTTGAGATTTTATATTGATTTTGATTGTGAATTAACTTTGGGTTTGATTTAAGTTTAAATATAATTGAATAACATGAAACTCCACTGTTGATTTGTTGCTTTAGTTCAAGAACCTAAATTCTGGGTATTTCTTAAGAAGAAAGATAGGGTAAGGGTAAAATCATCCAAAATTTAATTTCAACTTAGATTTGAGATTTTATATTGATTTTGATTGTGAATTAACTTTGGGTGTGATTTAAGTTTAAATATAATTGAATAACATGAAACTCCATTGTGTTGAAATTTTGGGTATTTTTTAAGAAGAAAGAAAGGGCAAGGGTAAGGGTAAAATCGTTCAAAAATATTAAATGTAAAAGAGACTGCATAGGGAGTTTATTCGAATATAGTTATTAGCGTGGTGGATTAAGTTAATAAATTTTAAATTAGTATTAAAATTTAAATATTATTATTTCAATATATGTAAAAAATTGTATTTTTTTTTATTTTAAAACGAGTAGATTGCTTTTTTTAATTTTTTGAGATAGAAGAGATCTTAAAAGAAAAAAGTGGTCCAATTTTTTTCAATAGTAGCAGGAGGCAAGATCATATTCTACTACCTTATAAATTAAATATGATTTTAATGGTTTACACCAACTTTATTTGGTGGGAAAGGACCCGTTTCTTTGGTGTTGACAGCGACTTTACTCTTCCTAGGTTAAGTAAGCCAAAAAAAGGATAAGAAAAAGGAGCATCTTAAACGAGTGGGTTTGGTTGTTTCAAAAAAATATCAAGTGGATTGAGTGAAAAAAGTAGTATTCTCTCCCTTTCACACACACCCACACACATAACACTAGGTTTTTAACTTTATCATTATTAAGTTATGGAGTACGGATGCTGCACGCTATATTCAATTTTTTTTAAAAAATATAGGATACGACATGTAAGGAAATATATTTTTAATTAATTATATTTTAATATAAATAATATTTTAAATAATATAATATAATAATAATATAATATGATAAAATACTTTGCCAAATAACAATGAACTACCGATTATATCTATATATATTTTAAAAAAAATGTATATCTTAAAAAGAGTGAAATTAGTTAATATTTTTTTTCCTTTTTCCCATTTTTTAATTTCTTACTTTTTTCTACCCATCCCATCTTATTCCCCACATGTGACATACCCATCTCCCATTGTCCTTTTTTTCCTTCTCGGACGGCACCTTCCTCTCTCATGCCCATCTCCCTTTGTCCCCTACTGCTTGCAATCTTGCATTATTCAAATTTTACATCAACCTTTATTCATTTTCCTCCTACCTCTCTCTTTCTCTCAAGGAAAAAGAAGACCTATGGAGATAAGATCCAAGAAATTAAACACTTCTTCTTTACTTCTTCTTCTTCTTCTCTGTCGGTATATGCGTGTATATTTACATATGTATACACTTCAATGGCTTTGAAGATCCTCCATTGCCATTTAAAAAAGAAATATCATATTTACATATGATATTTGTTCCGTTTGTTTTATTTTTAAGTTTTATTTTTAATTTTTATTATTATTATTATTATTATTATTATTATTATTATTATTATTATTTTCACCCAATATTTTTAGTTATTTTGAACATTGACCCCTATTTACGTGTCTCAAGCGTGTTCCTATCGTTTCCCCAACGTGTCCAAAAAAAAAAAATTAATAAACAATTGGACACTCTCCGACACGCGTGTCCCGAGTGTGCCAGAGCGTGTCCCTGTGTCGGACACGCGTCAGGCAGGATACACGCCCTCCTGGAGAGTGTCCATGCATCATAGTTATTAAGGCTCCTTTTGATCTAAGGTGGAAAAAGAAAATTAATTGAGTTAGTTTTGATGAAAAGATAAAAAATAAGTTGGGTTATAAATGTGATATCCTCTTAATTTTTAAATTTTTTCATGAAATTTTTTTCTTTATTTGGTGGTGAGTAAAAATTTTCAGCCAAAAATATTGAAGGATGAAAGGTAAATACTTATAAAATGAGTAACAACTCACTTTATTTTTTATCTTTTCATACAAACTAATTAAATTTATTTTCTTTTTCTATCTTTGTAATGAAACGGAGCCTAAATTATCACTTCCAAGTGTCACCTATACAAGAAAATAAACAAAAAATTGATGCTAGACACATATAGCACATAAATTAAAATTATTACATAAAATATATTTAATTGATGAAGATCATAGACTATTTGTCATTTCATTGGTAACCTATAAAGTAATTGACAAACCGATTATTTTATTACCAACTTTTTATTATATTTATAGGTTATTTGTAATTTTATGGTATATTCTTTGTTTTCGTAATTAATAAATCTCACGTTAAATAAATGAAGTAATTGATATTTGTTACAATTGTATCAATTTAAGATATTATTCAATACTTGGTAAGTGCCAGAGGCATTATAGAAAAGGTGATTGAACTTTTTTTTATGGCCACAACAATCTAAGAGATAATTGTGTTTGAAGGCTCACGTTGCCCCTTGAGGCAATTTAGTCCCTACCCATTAAAGAAATATTGTGTGGTTGAGTATTGCATTTGTTATGTTCTCTGGACAAATAAAAATAATAATATATATAGGAAAATTGGCACCCAATTTGACTTTTAGTACTGCATAAAACATGAAAATATATATTCTTTTTGCCTGAGTTGGGCTGTCACTAATGATCATTCTTATCTATGTAAATTTTTAAATTGAAAAAAATATATTTCAATCGATTATTTTATATTTATTTTTGTATGAGATGAAATGTGAGTTATATGAGGAATTTACATCACCATTTTAGTGATAGAAATTTCTAAAATGATATCACATAATCTCATTAGATATTATTAAATCCATTTATTACGATCTCTTTTCTTTATAAATGATAAATAAGAAGGAAATTAAAGACCATTAGAGGCCAACTTTTATATGTTTTTCTACCTATGTAAAATATTTACCAACTATATATAAAAATTCAATCTTTAAAAACATATTGGCACATGGAATATAAATTAAAAAATAGAAATCACCACTGTGTAAGGGTCTCCCTTTTATCGAGGTATTTTTTAAGAAAACTAATTTCAACCATTAGTTATGGTTGATAAGACAACTTGCTAGGCGTAATGGTACATTGACTATATTGAAAAAAAGAAGAAATTAAACTTTATTAGAGTTTGTACCTTTTAACCAAAAACCAATTTGTAAGGGGTGGAATAGCCTCTTATTTTATATATTGCTTGGAGATAATCCAATTTTCCGATATTAGATTTATAGTCTAAGCACGCCCCTCTGCGTGTGATATAATTTTAAGCTTAACATGTGGACGAATTATATTGGGTAATGTAGAGCCCGTTTAACCTGACACGTAATTATACATGCCTTTGATATCATATTGAAGCATCTAACCCAAAATAAAATTGACACATTATAGAAAGCAATGGTTCAATATTTTTGCTTTTATTACAATAATAACAAAAATTCTTTTACCTTGATTGAGACTAAAATCTAGAACATCTATTAAATTCAATGGGTGCCTCAAGCTGGCTAGTTGAGAAATTCTAGAAAAGAGTAGTGCTATTAGTTGCTTAAGAGCAAGACCAATCTTCCCATATATTTGTTCCTAAAATTAAATTTGGGGAGAAATTTTACAAAAACTCACTCCAACCCTTCTACATCCTTTCCTCATATTTGAGGAGTCCCTATAAATCTCCCTAAATTTGACGAAATGAATATGAGTCCCCAAGTATTCTTGCGAAGGAGTTAGACTATAAAGAGGGATTCTCTCACTTTAGTTAAAAGAATGAATGCTTATTTGGAAGGGTTAATAGATGATATTTTTTTTTTTAAATTTTGTAGAGATGATCAAAATATTGAGTAGATCACTTCTACCAAATTTCATTAAAAAAAACTCAACCTAGAGGCGGGTGCATTGAAAAATAGATATAAATGCCCATTTTTGACCGTTGAAATTTTTGGTGATCATCTCACATACTTCTAAGTTGAATTATTTAATGAAATTTGGTGGAGATGATCTATTCATAATATAGATATCTCTGCAAAATTTCAAAAACTATTTTATCAATTTACCCATCTAAATGAGAATTTGTTCTTCTTGTTAAAGTAAGCAATCATCTTTATAGCCTAGCTCTCTTGCGAAGTAATCGTTGATGATTTTATTTTAAAACAACCTTATTTTTTCCCATATATATTTTTTAGTTTGTTTTCCCATATTTAATGAAAAACACGGTTGAAGAGCATTTTTTCCAGAAGTTTTTACTAAACGTATGAAAAATAGAATTAATCAGTGCTCCTCGAATTTCTTTCAAATATTGATGATTTTATTTTGAAAAACTTTCATTTCTTCCCATATTTAATGTATTTTTTTCGAATTTAATGAAAAATATGATTGAAGAGTATTTTCTTTTTTTATTAAACGTAAAAAAAATAAAATTAATCATTAGAAAGCTCCCCCTAAATATGAAAAAAAAAATCCTCAATTTCCAAAGGGTCGCACATGCTCGAGAGAAAAAATGTAACTAGTGGGACCGGGTGAGAAAAGTCGCGACATAAGTCGTCCGCTCTCTCTCTCTCTATATATATATATATAATAATATATATTTCAGAGAGAGAAACTTGATTTTTCTATAAACAAAGATAACGAATTTTCATTCAATGGCCAAAAGGAAGTTTCCTGCAATGGATCAAGGTTCGTTATTGATACTTTCTATTTATTCATCTTTATATTATATATTCACCTCATTTATTTCTCTAATTTATTATTTGGGTCTCACCGTGTTAAGGGTTTCACTTTTACCTAGGTACTTTTTAAGAGAAAACTAATTTCAACCATTACTTATGGTTGAGAACACAACATGTTAGGTATAATGGTACATTGACTATATTGAAAAAAAAGAAATTAGACTTTAATAAAGTTCGTGCCTTTTATTCCAAAACCAATTTTGTAACGGATGGAATAGCCTCTTATTCTTACATATTGTGTTGATATGATCCAATTTTTTTATATTAAATTTATAGTCTAAGCACGCCCCCTCACGTGTGACATAATTTTAAGCTTAACATGAGGACGGATTATATTGGGTGATGCAAAGCCCGTATAGCCTGATGCGTAATTAATTACACACGCCTTTGAAATATTATATTGAAAAATCTAACCCAAAATAAAATTGAGACATTATAGAAAGCAACGGTCCAAGATTTTTCCCTTTAGTACAATAGTAACAAAATTCTAGAAAAGAGTAGTGCTACTAGTTGCTTAAGAGCAAGACCAATCTTCCCCTATATTTGTTCCTAAACTTAAATTTGGGGAGAAATTTTACAAAACTCACACTAACCCTTCTCCATCATTTCCTCATATTTGAGGAGTCCCTATAAATCTCCTTAAATTTGACAAAATGAATGAGTTCCCAAGTATTCTTGCGAACGAGTTAGACTATAAAAAGAAACTAAAAGAAGTAATGCTTATTTAGAAGGATAAATAGATTAGTTTCTTTTTAAAATTTTGTAAATATGATTTATATACTGAATAGATCACCTCCACCAAATTTCATAAAAAAACTCAACCGAGGATTTCATAAAAAACTCAACTTATAAGTGAGTGTATTGAAAAAATTGACCTAAATGCCCATTTGTTCACCCAAAAAAAAATGCACATTTTCAACCGTTGAAATTTTGGGTGGTCATCTCACATACTTCTAAGTTGAATTTTTTAATGAAATTTGATGAAAATAATTTATTCAGAATATAGATCATCTCTACAAAATTCCAAAAACCAGTTTATCAATTTACCCTTCTAAATAAAAATGTTTTCTTTTTATTAAATGAGAAAATCAATCGTTATAGTCAAACTCTTTTGCGAAATAATTATTGATAATTTTATTTTAAAACAACCTTATTTTTTCCCATTTCTTTTTTGGTATGTTTTTCTCACATTTAATGAAAAACACGATTCAAGAGTATTTTTTTTCAAAAGCTTTTACTAAACGTACGAAAAATATTAATCATTCCTCCTTTATTTTCCCCTCAAATTTCCTTCAAATATAAGAAAAAAATATAGGGAAAAAATGTAGCTAGTGGGAGTGGGTGAGAAAAGTCGTCGTCCTCTCTGTCTCTCTCTACATTGTTGAACATACAAACACAGAGAGAGAAAATTGATTCAATGGCCAAAAGGAAGTTGTCTGCACTGGATCAAGGTTCGTTGGTGATACTTTCTATTTATTCATCTTTATATTATATATTCACCTCATATATTTCTCTAATTTATTATTTAAGACTAAGAATCTATTTTTGTTTGTGTCTTGGCTTCCTTCAAGTTTCTTAATATGGAAAAAATTATATGAAGAGTTGGGTTTTATATATATAGATACTTTCATCTGTTTTTAATTCGAAATTAGACTTAAAACATTGCCTTGCTTGCGGAAAATCTCAAAGAATTACATCAGGTTGGGGTTAATAAGTCAAAGAATTATGTTAATAAATTAGCTAGACATTGTCTTCCATTTTTACATAATTCTTTCAGATTTTATCGCTTGAAGGGACATACTCTAATGAGTATGAAAGTAGGGTAATTCTAATGATTTAGCATTAAGAACAAGAGCAAATTTGAAAAAAGCCCAAATATGGAAATATTAGCATTTACTGTGAATGGAAATGAATTAAAAAATAGCTGTGTTCTTGCAATATGAAGCTTTGATCCATCCATTACAATGACATTAATATAATGATTTATGGCTACAGGGTATGGCTCAACCTCATCAACATCAAGTGGAGAGTACGAAGTTTTCTTGAGTTTCAATGGCATGGACACACGAAAGGGATTCACCGATTTCCTTTACACCTATCTTGTGGATGCTGATATTCGTACTTTTAGGGATGACAATGAACTTCGCGTTGGAGAAGAGATCGGCCCTGAGCTTCTGAAAGCAATTAAGGAATCAAAAATCTCAATCCCAATTTTTTCCAAAAATTACGCCTCCAGTAAATGGTGTTTGCGTGAACTAGCACAGATAGTGGAGTGCCACACAAATGAGGGGCAAATGATTTATCCAATTTTTTACGACATAAATCCGTATGAAGTACGACATCAAAGTGGGAGTTACGAGGATGCCTTTAGCCAGCACAAGAATAATTTCGATGAAATGACAATACAAGGATGGAAGGAGGCTATGAGAAAGGTTGGACAATTGAAGGGATTGGAATTGATAAAAGAAACTAATGGGTAGGCCCAGCTAACCCACCTTCGGCTTTTTTTTTTGTGGTTAAATATTCAAGCAATGCCTTTCACGAAAAGAGTACACATTAAATTAATGCACGAATCTCCATATAATATATATACATATATACTTTTTTCCCTTGATGTTTATTGTTCTCTCTAGGCAAATTAACTTTACCCTTAATATATGTGTTGTATATGTATGTGTAGGCTTGAGGGACAATTAGTAAAGAAGGTTGTTCAAGATGTCATGCTTGGATTGGAGAAGAATTACACACAATTACCTGGCAACTTGGTTGGCCTAGATGATCACATCAAAGCCATGAAGGAATTGCTAAATGTAGATTCCAATGGAATAAGGGTTGTTGGAATTCATGGAATTGGTGGTCTAGGTAAGACAACTATTGCCAAAGTCATCTACAACCAACTGTGTGAGGGGTTTGAATGGTGTTGCTTCATTGATGATGTTCGAGCAAATTCAGAAGGCCAAAATGGTATTGTTAATTTGCAAGCCCATCTTCTCTGTAAGATCCAGAAGAGAGAAATCGCTAAAATCAATAATGTTGATGAGGGAATCAAACAAATAAGAGACGCAGTTGGTATGAAAAAGGTTATCATTGTTCTAGATGACGTGGATGATATATATCAATTTGATAAGCTTGTTGGAAAGTGCAACTGGTTTGGTGCAGGAAGTAGGATCATAGTTACAACAAGAAATAAGGGGCTCCTGGATATAATAGAAGCCACTTGTGAAATTGAAAATCTACATGATGTATACGGGAGTTATGAACCACATCTAATGAAATCAATTCATTCTCTTGAATTGTTTAGCAAGTATGCTTTTATGAGGGACTCTCCTCCAGAAGATTATGGTAGCCTTGCTCAGAAAGTGGTATCCAGTGCAGGAGGACTTCCTTTGGTTCTTGTGACTCTTGGGTCATTATTATTTGGAAAGAAGGACATAGCTTTATGGGAAGAGAAATTGAGGAAGTTAAAAGAAATACAACCTAAAAAAGTCTTGGAAAGATTGAGAATAAGTTTCGACGCTTTAGATCATGGGCAAAGGCAAATATTCCTTGATATTGCATGTTTCTTCATTGGAGAGGATTACATGAACCCTTTTTACTTCTGGGAGGCCTGTGGATTTTATCCTAGAGATGGGCTTAATGCTCTTGTACTTGGATCTATGATAAAAATTGAAGATGATAATAAGCTAAGGATGCATGATCAGCTAAGAGATCTCGGTCGGCAAATTGTCCGTGAAGAAAACATGGCTAAACCAGGAAAGCGTAGCAGGTTATGGTGTAGCGAGCAAGCCTCAAAACTATGGGAGGGACGTATGGTAAGTTAAATGGTGTCATCAATTTTAGCCTTCGTTTTAGCATTTTATTATTTTATGATTCAAGTAAAAATGCAAAATAATATGCTTTGCAAAGCAAAAAGACTTTTACAGGATGATTTTACTTTGGTATTACTCATTTGAATAAACTTTTTATTTATATTTTGTTCATAGGTAACGCTAGATGTTGAAGCCCTCAATCTTAACTTACCCAATGACTTAGAGTGTCAACCCCAGTGTCTTGTGGGAAAAGATTTTAAGAATTTACGAAATTTAAGGTATCTGAGCTTGGGTTGGGCAGAACTTGATGGTGATTTTAAGCAACATTTTTCAAATTTGAGATGGCTTGATTGGGAATGCATTGGAAATTTTTGGCCAACCAATTGTTGTTTAAAAAATCTCGTTGTTCTCAATCTATTTGGAGTCAAAATCTCAGACAAATGGAAGGGTTGGAGTGAAATTCAGGTAACATAGAGTATATACATGTTTTGTTTTTTTTCTACTGTCCCATCATCGTATTCATAACCCCTTGCAAATTAAATTTATTTTGTTATTGTACAGATGGCAAAAGAGTTGAAAGTTCTAACTCTCTCTGGCTACAACTCAAATGGAGCTTCATGTATTTCAAATTTTAAAAGTTTAGAGAGTTTGAGTGTTCATGTTTACTTGTATCTGACAGAATTTGACCCATCGATTCGGAATCTAACAAATTTGAGAGTTCTGGACCTCTCACATTGTAAGAGCTTAAGAACCTTGGATTGCTCCTCATTTTCAGCTTTAGAGAATTTGAACTTGAGCCGCTGTAGTGAGCTACGTAGGCTTGATGGTCTTAAACAGTTGAAATCATTAAGATACTTGAACTTGAGTGCGTGTTGGCATCTGGGAATATTTTTGGATCTATCGAATTTTAAGAAGCTAAAAAAGCTAAGTATAGATTGGTGCGTGAAGCTAACTGGGATGCAAGGTCTAGATAGATTGGAATCGTTTGACGTTTTGGATATGACAAGTTGCAAATCCATAAAAAGATTACGTGGCCTATCGAACTTGAGAATGCTAAAAACGCTCTATCTACCCTTTTGCGATGACTTACGAGAGCTTGATGAAGTCGGAGTTTTGGTATCCTTGGAATACTTGAATATGTCTGGTTGCATTTCCTTAGAAAGATTACCTGACTTATCGAAGTTGACAAAGCTGAAGAACCTAAATCTCTCTGGTTGTGAGATGTTGCGTGAGGTTAAAGGCCTTTCAGTTTTGAAATCGTTGGAGCACTTGCGCTTGTCGGACTGCGAATTAATGGAAGAATTACCAGATCTCTCAAACTTGAAAAAATTAGAGTTAATTAGCATTCGTTGTTGGCGTGATTTAACTGAGATTAGGGGACTTGAGGAACTTAAATCCTTAGCAGTGCTCGACATTGCTTCCTGCAGCTCGATTGAACAGTTACCTGATTTGTCGAACCATAAAAATTTAAAATTCATAGATGTTTCTGACTGTGAGAAACTAACCGACATCAGGGGCATTGAGGAAGTGAAATCACTTAATATAACGGGATGCAATTCACTTAATCTACCACGTCTGCCAAACGCACGCATATATGGGCCGTGATAGATTGAACAGGTATATTTTAATTTTCTGTTTAGATATTGTTATTATCTTTTCAGGAGGATTTTTACCCCTGATAGCTTCTTAACACTCTCTCTCTCTCTCTCTCTCTCTCTCTGTTTTGGTGTTCCCCAGAGAATCCCTTCAACGAGCGTTACGACCTTCACAAGCGTCACTCACTACTACCATGGTCTGTTTCTCTGCGGCGGTTAAATTTCTTGAAAAAAATTCAGAAGAGCAATAAATTTGGTTTTATGGTTTGGCTCAAAGAAAAACTTGGTTTTATTATTATCTCTACTTCTCTTACTTAATTTACTTGTGAATGTTTGTTTTAATAATGATTAGTGCCGGTCACGTGATTTGTAGAGCCCTGTGCTCAAACTTAAAAATAATATCATTTTATATAAATAGATTAAATATTCTATATTACTTTATTAAAAAAATTGTTTTATTTGAAACTTTGTTCTAGTATTATCTTTACTATTTTAGTTCTCTGTATTTTCAAGGGAGATCTATATATATATATATATATATGTATATATAGTCTTGGAGCACACTCAACATGTATACAATATAGTACTTAATTATTCCTGACAATATGTACATATTCATTAAAAAAAAACATATAATTGGGTTTGAGTTCCCTTATATGCTAATGCTAGTCATAGTGCACCTGACCATGCAACAATTAAAAAAAAGTTATATATTAGTAAATGAATTAGGGTATGTTTGGTAACGTTTATTATTTAAAGTGCCCCTTTGATTTTGTAAATTGTATAATTTTAAAATTAGTTCATTTTCAGTTAATGAATGGTAAATATGTACAATTATATAATTCAATTCTAAATTCATTGATCATTGGAAGATTTCAATGAGAAATTTGGATTGTTACTACAAAAACATGTTTGAAAGTCCTTTTTGCTATTTAAAATTTCACCTGGAATCATCAATGTCAATTTTGATTATTTAGGATTTTCCTAAATATGTTTGTTCTCGAAAGTAAATGGGTTATAAAGCGGTTATATTTGGTTAAGGATGCATTGTCCTTTCAAGTATGGTTATTTAATTATCACATTTTTTTTGGTCTGTGTGCGCATAAATATGATGTCGGACATGGTCCATGTATTTTTTATTCACTTAAATTATTATATTTTATTTTAAAACGGCCCATTGCGGAATTGACATGCGTCCTTTAAAATTATGTTTAAAAATTACAAATTAGTAACTGCATTTTGTAATTGCCTTTAGGGCTTTCAATCGTTCTCTCTTTTGGTTCCAATCTTACGCCTATTTGTTAATATCCAAGCAGTTTGTTTTTACAATCTTTCATTCTCATAATCTCTACGTATATATATGTACACATCTCCTTCTCTGTTAAAAATCTTTGGTTTTGAATCTTCGCGGTGTATTTTTGTCATATCAATTTACTTTCCTCTTTCTTAGACCATTTCCAGCAATTGTATAAAAGAATTCAGTGTAAATCTTCTATGTCAATCAATTTTTATACAAAACTTGAAGTTTGAAAAAAAAATATGCTCTAATAGTATTTTTGTAAATTTTAAAATAACTAATAAGATATGAACGCATGTTAAATATTAATTTATATAATTTTACATTTTTTCCTTCAATTTTTTTATACATAATTTTATATACTCACAATGGATTTTGATTTATAGATCTTGATAAGTAAATTTTAGATATAATATTTTTATTAAAATATTTATTTTGCATTAAAAGTTATTACATTTTAAAGTAATAGTAAAAAATGAAGAAATAGAAAGATGACATGGTATTGTAAAGTCAGCGTGTATTTTACGCATCTAATTTTTACACAAAAATCATTTTTAAATAATTGTTGGAGACCAATTTTTTTACAAGTTTTGTAAAATTTACACAAAACATAAATATAAAAGACTATTAGAGATACTCTTAATTAACAATGCATCTTTCTTGCTCTCTTGCATCTACATAAAATTTAATTGTATCTCTCTTCAAAATTCGTTCAACTGATAATTTTTTTCTTAAATATTTGAAGCTTTATTATTTATTTTCATATACATGTTATTCCTTATCTAGAAAAACTTGATATTACATCACAAGCAAACCTCTCCTTTAATCTTTTGACCTGTGTTCAATTCCTATATCTTTTTTCAATTTGTTTTAAGGTGCTTTGAAATCCTGAAAATGTGTTGATTTATTAAAATCTTGGTTATTCAATCTCTTTTATAACATATCCATTTCAATGACTTCTTCTTCTTTTTTTTTCTTTTTTTTTTTAAAAAATCTCGTATTCTTTTTCTATTTAAAGTATAGTAAATCTCCATTATTTTATACAACTTAATTGCTAATTTTTTTGAATACAGCTGTTTGTTATATTAATTAGTAATTTTAAATGATGTTGAGATATTAGCACCTCCAATATTTCTTGAAAACGCTCCCACTTTTCATTTGATCCTTGACAACCGAATAAGATATATATATTATTCGGTTGTGAAAGACCAAGTATAAACATTATAATACCTTACTCGGTTGTCAAGGACCGATTATATAGACTTATACTCAGTCCTTAAGAATCGAGTAAGATGCACTTTATTCGGTTGCGAATGACCGAATAAAAGTGATAGTGTTACCATGTATTTTTGGGAAGGTCAATATCATCACCCTTTAAATATGAAAATAATACTCTATGACAGTCTCAAATTAATAGTAATATTTTTAATTTTATATATAAAGGAAAATTTATTGTCAAAGTTTTTGCATTGACTTAGGTGCCAAAAAGGAAATGTAACTACTTGATTGAAATTTCACAAAAAGAAAAACATAACTACAAATTTTATATAGAGGGCGTATAATATTTATTTCTCATTTGATTATATATATATATATATATAATTTTTTTCTCTTTTTATTGAATAATATCATGATAGTTTAACTCTGCTATGCGATATTGCAGAGATTTTATAAGAAATATTATGTAGAAGGTGTTTATACTAAAATTTAAATATACTACTTTTAAAAGTAATAAATCAAACAAGATTTTAATAATAAAAAAATAAAATTATAACCCCTGTTTGGTTAGGCTTTCAAAAATATTTTTTTTAACTTTTTTTTAAAAAATAATTTGTTTGGTACATGTTTTTTAAAATCTCATTTCACACTTTTCAAAACTAAATTCATTTTATTTTCTCTCTCATAAAACTTTACAAAACTTTAAAACACCATAAATTTAAATTCAAAAATCAGAATTAGATAATATATATATATATATATATATATTTAAAACATACTCATCGAGATTTATAAAATAAGATTTATTGTGAGTATTTTATGAGTTTTTTTTATATGTTTTACTTTCTCTCATGAGTTTGAGTTTTTCGTACCAAACACAATCAAATTTAAAAATCTTCTTTTCAAAACTCAACTTTAAAATAAATTTAAAATTTTAACTTAAAACGTCAACCAAACAAGCCCCTAATAAATCTCTCTGCATTGCAAGTTGTTAGATTGGCTATAAACCACTTACGTAAAATGAAAATGGGCTCTTTGCTGAAGAATTCTTTTGTCTTTTTAATAATTAGTTATGTCTTTGGCTATTCACAAATATCACCAGTAACTCTTAGAAGTTACATATATTTAAATTTAAAAAATATTGTTATGCGTTCTCCACTTATTGTATTTGATTCTGCTTGTATTGGTTATGAAAGTAATTTAAATTTTATTTATGTTTTGGAAACTCAATAATGTTAAATCATAGATACTATTAAAATATTAAATATTTTATGTTTGTTAATTAATTCATACTCATTCAAGTTAGGTAAAATTATCAAATATTTTCGTCTCTATACAATTTTTCTTTTGGACGGCTTTGTTTTTTTTTATTTGGTTATTCTTTTGGACGGCTTTGTTTTTTTATATTTGGTTATTCTTTTGGACGGCTTAGTTTTTTTTTTTTTATTTGGTTATTCTTTTGGACGGCTTTGCTTTTTTATATTTGGTTATTCTTTTGGACGGCTTTGTTTTTTTATATTTGGTTATTCTTTTGGACGGCTTAGGTTTTTTTTTTTTTTTATTTGGTTATTCTTTTGGACGGCTTTGTTTTTTTTTTTTTTATTTGGTTATGTGTTATCAATTATTACAAATTTATGAAACGTCCGTGCAATGCACGGGTTACAAAACTAGTATGTATATATAATTTTAGAGCACACTCAATACCTGTATAATATACAACTTAATAATTCTTGACAATATGTAAAGATTGCAAAAAAAAAAAAAAAACATATAAATGAGTTTGAGTCCTTTTATATATACTATCATAGTGCACATGCTTGCATGTGACTATGCAACAACTAGAAAAATTATAAATTTAATTAATTAAAATATATGTTAGAAAAAAAAAATACACATGAAATTGTTTTTCAAAAAAATTGAAAACAACTTATGATTTGAAGAAAACAGTTAAGGTACATAATGAAAAATTGTAAATATAACAGAGAAAAATATTATTTTTTGCTACATGACCATTGATACTACTTGTTTTCTTTCTATTTACCCCTTAGAATTTATAATTTTAATATCTAAATTTAGTTAGCAAAATATTGTTGTACTTCTTTATGCTTTACATGTAACCCAAAACACTTTAATAAATATAATTACACTCTAGCTCTTATGATATTTTAAATGTTGTTAGTTTCTATACTTTAATTTTACTTACCTTAAATTTATAAGATAATTCTAATGCATGAAACCTAGAAAATGAAACATATATCTTGTTTCTTAAACAAAATGAAAACATCTATGGTATTTATATTTTGAATCTATAATACAATTAAGAGTTTTACTATTCACTAGTCTAACAACTGTCTTCATAAATCTAATGGCTAAGAATCACTTACTCAAATCTAATGATTGAAATGTACTATGGTGTAGTAATAAATATAAGCCAATATAAAACGTGTATCTTAACACCCTTACGTAATAAAATTTATTCTCCAGCTCCCTACTCAGTACTCGCCCAACTTTGGGCCTACCCCCACCTCATCTCTTGGACTCCTACAGCCACAAGCCCAGTTCTACATGGCCAAATCAAAGTGGTGAGAGTGGTGAGCGTATAATTATTTTTTAAATTAAGACTGTTATTTGTTTTGAAATTATATTGATACAAGAATACATGTATAAGTATATTTATAAAAGTCAAATATATACACTTAATTTCAAAGAAAAAAATATAACTAATTTCAAAGGAAAGAAGTATATATATATTTTTTATTTTGAAATTATATTGATGCAACAACACGGATATAATTATATTTATGCTTCTTTTTTGTGAGAATGCTGGGGAGAAAGAGACTTGGGGCTTATGGGTTTTACTCTATCGTGGCCATGGGAGTCTATTTTTATTGTTTCTTAGCAAATTTACTTTCTTTATAGTAAATAAAGAATCCATTATATTTTTTTAGATATACCAAAGCTCGTGATAGTAAATATTTATGTTAAAAAAAATAAGAAAATGGGTTATAAGACTTTGTTTTGTAATGTTTTATAACTCTAAGGATGGACTATGTTTAATAAAGATAATTAGGACTAATTTCATAATTTAATTCTAAATTAAGGACAATTTTCATAATATCGATTTATTTTATAGATAATGACAAATGTTGATATACAAAACTACCTCCGATAAAACCTCTCTTAAACCTTTGCTCTAGCCAAAGCACTATCAAAAGTTTTCCATTCTCTCTTACACAATTACCATAATCAAAATTTAATCTCTATCTGTACCATAGCCCATGATAGCAAATATATTATGTTGAGAAGATGAGAAAAAAAAAAAAATCAATTTGTCAACCCTCTCCTTTGATTGCTGGCTGCCCTTTTTTATTGTTGATAGGTATATGCTTCTTAAGACTTAATTAAATGGGTGGACTTGGTCCATGTGTTCGCCCACTTGGCTAAAATTTGAGCTTTTGGGTTAAATTAAATGACTACAGTATCTCTAGAAATATATGGCAGTCTAACTTTGAAAACACCGCTACTCTAGTCTAAGTTACAGATTTCTTTAATAATTAATTTTACTCATCTTTCTTTTAAACTTAGGGCTCGTTTGGTTGGAGTTTTTGAGGATTCCTGGAATCCTAAATTCCATTCCATGAGGATTATTTTGTTTGGTTGGAGTTTTAGCTAGGAATTTAGGATTCTTAGGAATCCTAAATTCCCCCATTTTGCCAAAATCTATTCCCTTATAAATTGGGAGGAATCTTGGATTCCCAATTTGAGGAATCCTTTTTTTTTGTCCAAAATTTTTTTTTTTTTTTCAGAAAATGAAAAAAAATTATTTTTTCCCAGAAAATGAAAAAATTTCCAGAAAATTTTCAAAAATATTTTTTTCCCAGAAAGTGAATTTTTTTTTCCAGAAAATGAAAAAAAATATTTTTTCCCAAAAAATGAAAAAAAAAAATTCCCAGAAAATAAAAAATATTATTTTTCCCCCAGAAACTGAAAAAAAATATTTTTTTTCCAGAAAATGAAAAAAAAACAAATTTCCCAGAAAATTAAAAATATTATTTTTTCCCAGAAAATTAAAAAATTTATTTTTTCCCCAGAAAGTGAAAAAAAATATTTTTTTTCCAGAAAATGAAAAAAATATTTTTCCCCAGAAAATGAAAAAAAATGTTTTTCCCAGTAAATGAAAAAAAAAATCCAGAAAATTTTAAAAAATAATTTGCCGAGTTCATTCCTAAAACTCCAACCAAACGAGCATTAATGGAATCCAATAAAGGATGCCAGGAATAAAGATTTCCTGGCATCTAAAATGCCAATTCCATTCCTGAAACTCGAACCAAACGAGCCCTTAGAAAGCTGCTCTTTTATTTTTTTTACCAAATTTTTTTTACTATAACTTTTTTATCTTAACGCTAAATTACTTTATTCAAAAATTAATATTCTCAATTTAATTTTAAAAAAACTCAACCTAAAATTTTATAAAAAACTTAACCTATAAGTGAATGTATTAAAAACATTAACCTAAATGTCCATTTGTTCACCCAAAAAAAAAATGCACATTTTCAACCGTTAAAATTTTGGGTGATCATCTCACATAATTCTAAATTAAATTTTTTAATAAAATTTGATGAAAATAATCTATTCATAATATATATCATCTCTACAAAATTTTAAAAATCAATTTATCAATTTACCCTTCTAAATAAAAATATTTTTTTTATTAAAATGAGAAAATCAATCTTTATAGTCAAACTCTTTTGCGAAATAACTATTAATTATTTTATTTTAAAACAACCTTATTTTTTCCCATTTCTTTTTTAGTATATTTTTCCCACATTTAATGAAAAACACGATTCAAGAGTATTTTTTTTCAAAAGTTTTTATTAAACGTACAAAAAATATAATTAATCATTCCCCCTCCACTTTCCCCTCAAATTTCCTTCAAATATAATATAACAAAAAAATATAGGAAAAAAAATGTAACCAGTGGGAGTGGGTGATAAAAGTCGTCGTCGTCGTCTCTCTCTCTCTCTCTACATTGCTGAACATTCAAACACAAAGAGAGAAAATTGATTCAATGGCCAAAAGAAAGTTGTCTGCAATGGATCAAGGTCAGTGATACATTTCTCTAATTTATTATTTGGGACTCAGAATCTATTGTTGTTTGTGTTTTGGCTTCCCTCAAGGTTTTTTTTTTTTTTTTTTTTTTTTTTTTTTTTTTTTTTTAAATATGGAAAAACTTATCATGAAAATAAAATACTTGGGTAGAGGTGTTTTTCGCATTACATGAAAATAAAATACTTGGGTAGATCGAGGTGATTTTTGCATTACATGGAAATTAGGAAATTAAGCTAAACTTTGAAAATTGAAGAACCTCGATCGGGTTTCAGATCCTCATTGGTTCTTCTCATCTTCTTGCCCCCACGCCCAAACTTCATCTTAAGCTTGGCCCTATGGTTGAAATCTAACATTCTTCATTTACGTTCAACTTCTAAGAAGAAGATGGAGTGTATATACATAGATCTGTGTTTGATTTACTTTTAAGAAGAAATCCAATATATGTTAGCTTTATATCATTTTAATTTCAACTTCGATTTGAGATTTTATATTGATTTTGATTGTGAGTTAACTTTGGGTTTGATTTAAGTTTAAATACTATAATTTAATAACATGAAACTCCATTGTTGATTTGTTGCTTTAGTTCAACAACATAAATTTTGGGTATTTCTTAAGAAGAAAGAAAGGGTAAGGGTAAAATCGTCCAAAATTTAATTTCAACTTAGATTTGAGATTTTATATTGATTTTGATTTTGATTTTGAATTAACTTTGGGTGTTGATTTAAGTTTAAATTTTGGGTGTGATTTTAGGGAGTTTATTCGAATGTAGTTATTAGTTTGGTGGATTGAGTTAATAAATTTTATATTAGTATTAAAATTTAAATATTATTATTTCAATATATGTAAAAAGTTGTATTTTTTTAATTTTAAAACGAGTAGATTGCGTTTTTTAATTTTTTGAGATAGAAGAGATCTTAAAAAAAAAAAGTGGTCCAATTTTTTTCAATACTACCAGGAGGCAAGATCATGTTCTACTACCTTATAAGTTAAATATGATTTTAATGGTTTACACCAACTCTACTCTTCTTAGGTTAAGTAAGCCAAAAAAAGGAAAAGGAAAAGGAGCATCTTAAACAAGCGGGTGTGGTTGTTTCAAAAAAATATCAAGTGGATTGGGTGAAAAAAGTAGTCATCTCTCTCTCACACATATAACACTAGGTTTTTAACTTTGTCATTATTAAGGCAATTTGTTTAATTGTAAGGCGAAAAAAGAAAATAAATTAAGTTAGTTTTAATAAAAAAATAAAAAATAAGTTGAGTGATAGATGTGATATTATCTTAATTTTTAAGTTTTTTTATGAAAAAAAATTTCTTTATTTGGTGGTAAGTAAAAATTTTTCACCAAAAATTATTGAAGGATGGAAAATAGATACTTATAAAATGAGTAACAATTGTCGCCTTATTTTTTTATCTTTTCACACAAACTAATTAAATTTATTTAATTTTTTCATCTTTATAATCAAACAGAGCCTAAATTACAACTTTCAAGTGTCACCTATACAAGAAAATAAAGAAAAAATTGATGCCAGACACACATAGCGCATAAATTAAAATTATTACATAAAATATATTTAATTGATGAAGAACATAGACTACTTGTCATTTCATCGGTAACCTGTATAGTAATTGACAAATAGATTATTTTATTATCAACTTTTTATTATATCTGTCCGTTATTTGTAATTTTGTGGTATATTCTTTGTTTTTGTAATTAATAAATCTCACGTTAAATAAATGAAGTAATTGATATTTGTTACAATTTAATCAATTTAAGATATTATTCAATACTTGGTAAGTGCTAGAGGCATTGTGGAAAAGGTGATCGAACTTTTTTTTATGGCCACAACAATCTAAGAAATAATTGTGTTTGAAGGCTCACGTGCAATTTAGTCCCTACCCGTTAAAGAAATATTGTGTGGTTGAGTATTGCGTTTGTTATGTTCTCTGAATAAATAATAACAATAATAATAATAATATATATACATATAGATGAAAATTGGCACCCAATTTGACTTTTACTGCATAAAACATGAAAATATATATTCTTTTCGCTTGAGTTGGGCCGTTACTAATGATCATTCATTCTTATCTATGTAAATTTTTAAATTGAAAAATATATATTTCAATAGAGTATTTTATATTTATTTTTATATGAGATGGAATGTGAGTTGTATGAGTAATTTATATCATTGTTTCTAGTGATAGAAATTTCTAAAATGATATCGCATAATTTCATTGGATATTATTAAATTCATTTATTATAATCTCTTTTTTTTTATAAAATTCAATCTTTAAAGACATCTTGGCACATGGGATATAAATTAAAAAATAGAAATCACCACTGTGTAAGGCTCTCCCTTTTACCGAGGTATTTTTTAAGAAAAAACTAATTTCAATCATTAGTTATGGCTGATAATACAACTTGTTAGGTATAATGGTACATTGATTATATTGAAAAGAAAAAAAATAAAAGAAATTAGACTTTATTAGAGTTTGTACCTTTTAACCAAAAACAAATTTTAAATTTCCTTCAAATATAAGAAAAATAAAATCATCAATATTTGAAATTCTTTCAAATATTGATGATTTTATTTTGAAAAACTTTTATTTTTTCCGTACTTAATAAAAAATATGATTGAAGAGTATTTTTTTTTTATTAGACGTACAAAAAATAGAATTAATCATTAGAAAGCTCCCCCTAAGTATGATTTTTTTTCCCCTCAATTTCCAAAGGGTTGGCAGGACACGCTCTAGGAAAAAAATGTAAATAGTGGGACCGGGTGTGAAAAGTCGCGACGGAAGTCGTCCCGTCCCGTCTCTCTCTCTCTCTCTATATATATATATAATAATAGTAATATATATTTCTTTATACATTGCTGAACCTACCAACACAGAGAGAGAAACTTAGATTTTTCAATAAACAAATTGATTCAACAGCCAAAAGGAAGTTGTCTGCAATGGACCAAGGTTCGTTAATGATACTTTCTATTTATTCATCTTTATATAATATATTCACGTCATTTATTTCTCTAATTTATTATTTGGGACTCAGAATCTATTGTTCTATGTGTTTTGGCTTCCTTCAAGTTTTTTAATACGGAAAAATTTATCATGAAAATAAAATACTTAAAAATAGTGCCCGTTTATATAAACATTCATATAAAGAGATTAAATATTCTATGTTCCTTCGGGGGGGGGGGGGGGGGGGGAGGTTTTATTTGAAACTTTGTTTTTGTATTATCTTTTACTATTTTAGTTATCTATGTTTTCAAGGGAGATGCATATATATATATATGTAAATATAGTCCTAGCTAGAGCACAATCGAAATTTGTAAATGAAACTGTGAAAAATATTATTTTTTGCTAAAGGAGTATTGGTACTAGTTGTTGTTGTGTATTTTATTTTTATTTTTTTTACCCCTTAAAATTTATCATTTTAACATTTAAATTTAGTTAGCAAAATATTGTTATATTGCTACTAAAGTAAATAATGTATTGGGTGTTGTATGTTACGCTTAACATGTACCATATGGTTACTAGTGAATCCAAAAGACTTTAATAAATAGAATTACCCTCAAACTTGTGATATTTTAAATGTCGTTAGTTTCTAAAGTTTAATTTAACATACCTTAATTTAGTCCCTACCCATTAAAGAAATATTGTGTGGTTGAGTATTGCATTTGTTATGTTCTCTGGACAAATAATAATAATATTGGAAAATTGGCACCCAATTTGACTTCTATTGACATAAAACATGAAAATATATACTCTTTTCGCTTGAGTTGGGTCATCACTAATGATCATTCTTATCTATGTAGTTTTTTATATTATAAAAAAATCAAAAATATATATTTTAGTAGAGTTTTTATTTATTTATTTTCATATGAGATAGAATGTGAGTTGTATAAGGAATTTACATCACTATGTCTAGTGATAGAAATCTAGAATGTGAGTTATATACTCTTTTCATACTAATATACCTTAGGTGAGAGCCAGATCGAATACTAAGGCCTGATAGATGGAACGTACGTATATCTTTCACTAATTCTAATTAATTCATAATCTAACTTAAAAATTTAGAGGGATGATTTATCAACAAAAATAAAATAAAATAATCAATTAAAAAATATAAGGATAGCGAAGTTATATATTTGATATCATGTTCTTAATATTCATACCCAACAAATTCTATTTTTTGTCTCGCACTAATTTGGTTTTTTGACTCTATTAGATGCGAAAAATAAATTCAATTAAACTAAATTAATTTATAAATTCTAAGTGTTAATTCTTCTATAGTCAATCGTGCGTATAAGATCAAAACACCCACAAAACTCAATTTATATCCGCTTTTAACAAATTATAAATTGAATCTAACAAATTATAATGAGAATCCAATATTAGTTTTTTATCACTTAAAATAGACATTTAATAAAAAGAATATTTATAACATTAAAATATTAAATTAGTAAAATGAATTGCCATAAATATATACAATATAATCAATCAAATATATTCATCCTCTATTTTAAATAATAACCTAACCTAACATGTTTGTAATTAAAATACAATAGATAGCTAAACATTGCATAATTAAATAAATTAAATATTTACTTGAGCATGCATAAATAAATTCAAAAAAAATAATTTGAATCAATTGTACTATAGTCTATAAAATATCTAAATACTAATCAAAAATTGATAAACAAGGAGAAAATAATAGGATCGGCAGAAACAAAATAAAAATAAATAATAAAATAAAAGAACAACTTGCATCTTAATTATGCACGGCTATCAAAGATGGAGGAAAGAAAAAAGAAAAAATTCAAAGGCTGCTTCTCTCTCACTCGAAAACCGTGTTGAGAAGAAGAGAAAAAAAAATTAATTTGTCGACTCCCTCCTTTGTGTGCTTGGATGTAATTGGGCAAGGCTTGATGTTGGGCTTCTGTGTATGGGGTTGGCCCACTGGTCTCTTGACTCTATTAGAATGTGACGCGTTTCAAAGGGTAGTGCTACTAGTTGCTTAAGAGCAAGACTAATCTTCCCCTATATTTCTTCCTAAACTTAAATTTGGGGAGAAATTTTACAAAAACTCACACTAATCCTTCTCCATCATTTCCTCATATTTGAGTCGTCCCTATAAATCTCCTTAAATTTGACAAAATGCATGAGTCCCCAAGTATTCTTGCGAACTAGTTAGACTATAAAGAGAAATTATCTTACGTTAACTAAAAGAAGTAATGCTTATTTAGAAGGATAAATAGATTAATTTCTTTTTAAAATTTTGTAGATATGATCTATATACTGAATAGATCACCTCCACCAAATTTAATAAAAAAACTCAACCTATAAGTGAGTGTATTGAAAAAATTGACCTAAATGCCCATTTGTTCACCCAAAAAAAATGCACATTTTAAAACGTTGAGATTTTGGGTGATCATCTCACATACTTCTAAGTTAAATTTTTTAATGAAATTTGATGAAAATAATATATTCATAATACAGACCATCTCTGCAAAATTCTAAAAACCAGTTTATCAATTTACCCTTCTAAATAAAAATGTTTTCTTTTTATTAAAATGAAAAAATCATTCTTTATAGTCAAACTCTCTTGCGAAATAATTATTAATGATTTTATTTTTAAACAACCTTATTTTTTCCCATTTCTTTTTTGGTATGTTTTTCCCACATTTAATGAAAAGTACGATTCAAGAGTTTTTTTTCAAAAGTTTTTACTCAACGTACGAAAAATGGAATCAATCATTCCTCCTCCATTTTCCCCTCAAATTCCCTTCAAATATAATATAAGAAAAAAATATAGGGGAAAAATGTAACTAGTGGGAGTAGGTGAGAAAAGTCGTTGTCTTCGTCTCTGTCTCTATCTCTCTCTGCATTGCTGAACATACAAACACAGAGAGAGAAAATTGATTCAATGGCCAAAAGGAAGTTGTCTGCATTGGATCAAGGTTCGTTAGTGATACTTTCTGTGTATTCATCTTTATATTATATATTCACCTAATATATTTCTCTAATTTATTATTTAAGACTCAGAATCTATTGTTGTCTGTGTTTTGGCTTCCTTCAACTTTCTTAATATGGAAACAATTATATGAAGAGTTGGGTTTTATATATATATACTTTCATCTGTTTTTAATTCGAAATTAGACTTAAACTTTGCCTTGCTTGCGGAAAATCTCAAAGAATTACATTAGGCTGGGGTTAATAAGTCAAATAATTATGTTTAGAAATTAGCTAGACATTGTCTTCCATTTTTACATAATTCTTTCAGATTTTATCGCCTGAAGGGAAATACTCTAATGAGCATGAAAGTAGGATAATTCTAATGATTTAGCATTAAGAATAAGACCAAAGTCGAAAAAAGCCCAAATATGGAAATATTAGCATTTACTGTGAATGGAAATGCAATAAAAAATACCCGTGTTCTTGCAATATGAAGCTTCGATCCATCCATTACAATGACATTAATATAACGATTTATGGTTACAGGGTATGGCTCAACCTCATCAACATCAAGAGGAGAGTACGAAGTTTTCTTGAGTTTCAATGGCACGGACACACGAAAGGGATTCACCGATTTCCTTTACACCTATCTTGTGGATGCTGATATTCGTACTTTTAGGGATGACAATGAACTTCGCGTCGGAGAAGAGATCGGCCTTGAGCTTCTGAAAGCAATTAAGGAATCAAAAATCTCAATCCCAATATTTTCCAAAAATTACGCCTCCAGTAAATGGTGTTTGCGTGAACTAGCACATATAGTGGAGTGCCACACAAATGAAGGGCAAATGATTTATCCAATTTTTTACAACGTAAATCCATATGAAGTACGACATCAAAGTGGGAGTTACGAGGATGCCTTTAGCCAGCACAAGAATAATTTTGATGAAATGACAATACAAGGATGGAAGGAGGCTATGAGAAAGGTTGGACAGTTGAAGGGATTGGAATTGATAAAAGAAACTAATGGGTAGGGCCAGCTAACCCACCTTCGGTTTGTTTGTTTGAATTTTTTTTTTTTTTGTGGTTAAATATTCAAGCAATGCCTTTCACAAAAAGAGTACACATTAAATTAATGCACGAATCTCCATTTAATATATATATACTAGGGTATACCCATGCCATCCAGTACGGTGAAATAATAGGATAAAAAGAGTAACATGCTTTAAATCTAAATAGACAAACATCATTAGTTTATTTCGACAAATATCAACCGAAATGTTCGTTCAATCCATTAATCATATATATTTTTTTATCTTATTTTGATCTCAACAATATAATTTTTTTAATAAAATAAACTCAACGGAAAATGTAAAAATAATCCAACAATGTACGGATTCTTAAATGTTACTCAATATTTTTTCTTGATTTTTTTTACATAATATTTATTAGTTGATTTTAAAAATTAAATTTTTATTAAATTTGGAATTTTTTATTTTAAGTTATAACATTTTTAGTATAGACAAAATCATTAGTTTGTGAAAGTTTATTGTGTGTATAATATTGGTGTGAGTGTTTTAACTTTGATGTGACATCTTGATGTGTGTATAAAACTCATCCAAGGGTGTAGAACTAATGTACACCATAACATGTGTATTTTTAACTATTAGATTCTTATACTTTTTAGATAAAAAATTTGGTCAAAGTTGATGTTTTATAATATAGATATATATATATACTTTTTTCCCTTGATGTTTATTGTTCTCTCTAGGCAAATAAACTTTTCCCTTAATATATGTGTTGTATATGTATGTGTAGGCTTGAAGGACAATTAGTAAAGAAGGTTGTTCAAGATGTCATGCTTGGATTGAAGAAGAATTACACACAATTACCTGGCAACTTGGTTGGCCTAGATGATCACATCAAAGCCATGAAGGAATTGTTAAACGTCAACTCCAATGGAATAAGGGTTGTTGGAATTCATGGAATTGGTGGTCTAGGGAAGACAACTATTGCCAAAGTCATCTACAATCAACTGTGTGAGGGGTTCGAATGTTGTTGCTTCATTCAAGATGTTAGAGCAAATTCAAACGGCCAAAATGGTATCGTTGAGTTGCAAACCCATCTTCTCTGTAAGATCCGAAAGAAGGAAGTCAATAAAATCAATAATGTTGATGAAGGAATCATACAAATAGAAGAGGCAATTGGTAAAAAAAAGGTTATCATTGTTCTAGACGACGTGGATGATAAATATCAATTTGATAAGCTTGTTGGAAAGTGCAACTTGTTTGGTGCAGGAAGTAGGATCATAGTTACAACAAGAAATAAAGGGCTCCTGGATACAATAGAGGCCACTTATCAAATTGAAAACCTACATGATGTATACGGGAGTTATGAACCACATCTAATGAAATCAATTCATTCTCTTGAATTGTTTAGCAAGTATGCTTTTATGAGGGACTCTCCTCCAGAAGATTATGGTAGCCTTGCTCAGAACTTTGTATCCAGTGCAGGAGGACTTCCTTTGGTTCTTGTGACTCTTGGGTCATTATTATTTGGAAAGAAGGACGTAGCTTTATGGGAAGAGAAATTGAGGAAGTTAAAAGAAGCACCACCTGAGGAAGTCTTGGAAAGATTGAGAATAAGTTTCGACGCTTTAGATTATTGGCAAAGACAAATATTCCTTGATATTGCATGTTTCTTCATTGGGGAGGATTACATAAATTGTTTTTACTTTTGGGAGGCCTGTGGATGTTTTCCTAGAGATGGGCTTAATGTTCTTGTACTTAGATCTATGATAAAAATTGAAGATGATAATAAGCTACGTATGCATGATCAACTAAGAGATCTTGGTCGGGAAATTGTCCGTGAAGAAAACATGGCTAAACCGGGAAATCGTAGCAGGTTGTGGTGTACGGAGCAAGCCTTGAAACTATGGGAGGGACGTATGGTAAGTTAAGTGTGTCATCAGATTTAGCCTTCTTTTTAGCATTTTATTATTTTATGATTCATGTAAAAATGCAAAATAATATGCTTTGCTAACCAAAAAGATCTTTTACAAGATGATTTTACTCTGGTATTAATCATTTGAAATAACCTTTTTTTTTCCGTAGATAACACAAAATGTTGAAGCCCTCAATCTTGGTTTACGTGCACGCTCGGTTTTTCATCTCCAATGTCTTGTAGGAAAAGATTTTAAGAAACTAGGAAATTTAAGGTTTCTCAGATTGGGTGAGGCAGACCTTGATGGTGATTTTAAGCAACGTCTTTCAAATTTAAGATGGCTTGATTGGGGATCCTCTGGGAAATTTTGGCCAACCAATTGTCATTTAAAAAATCTCGTTGTTCTCAAACTATCTGGAATGAATATCCCAGACAACTGGAAGGGTTGGAGTGAAATTAAGGTATCATAGAGTATATATATGGTTTTTTTATTTCTATTGTCCCATCATTGTATTCATAACCCCTTGCAAATTAAATTTATTTATTATTTTACAGATGGCAGAAGAGTTGAGAGTTCTAGACCTATCATACTGCCGTAGGTTAGAAACCTTGGATTGCTCCTCATTTTCAGCCTTAGAGAAATTGGACTTAAGCTACTGTACAAAGCTACGTAGTCTTGATGGTATTGAACAGTTGAAATCATTAAGATACTTGAACTTGAGTAGCTGTTCGGTGCTGGAAATATTGTTGGATCTATTGAATTTTAAGATGCTAAAAAAGCTAGATATAGTTTGGTGCTGGAAGCTAACTGGGATGCAAGGTCTAGATAGATTGGAATCGTTTGACGTTTTGGATATGTCAGGTTGCGCATCCATAAAAAGATTACGTGGCCTATCGAACTTAAGAATGCTAAAACATCTCAATTTACAGTTATGCAGTAACTTACGAGAGCTTGATGAAGTCGGAGTTTTGGAATCCTTGGAACACTTGGATTTGACTAATTGCGGATCCATAGAAATATTACCTGACTTATCGAAGTTGACAAAGCTGAAGAAACTAGATCTCCGTTATTGTGAGATGTTGCGTGAGGTTAAAGGCCTTTCAGTTTTGCAATTGTTGGAGTACCTGGACTTGTCGGACTGCAAATCAATGGAAGAATTCCCAGATCTCTCAAACTTAAAAAAATTAATGAGACTTAGCCTTTTTCGTTGGTGTGATTTAACTGAGATTAGGGGACTTGAGGAACTTAAATCCTTAAAAGAGCTCTTAATTGCTAAGTGCAGCTTGATTGAACAGTTACCTGATTTGTCGAACCATAAAAATTTAGAACACATAAATGTTTCTTACTGTGAGAAACTAACCGAGATCAGGGGCATTGAGGAAGTGAAATCACTAGAAGAGATAAATATATGGGGATGCAAGTCACTTAATCTACCATATCTGCCAAACACACTCATATATGGGCCGTGATGAATTGAACAGGTATATTTTAATTTTCAGTTTAAATATTGTTATTATCTTTTCAAGAGGATTTTTACCAGTGATAGCTTGATAACTCTCTCTCTCTCTCTCTCTCTCTCTCTGTTTTGGTGTTCCATAGGCAATCAGATAGTAGCAGCAGCCAATCAGATAGTAGTTCCTCAGCGGATCCCCATGATGAGCCTCAGTCACTAGGAACATGGTAAGTCTCTCTGCTATTGTCTGAGGGAGTGGTTAAATTTCTTTAAAAAAATGAGAAGTGTTGTAGGAATAATTCTACTCAATTCTTTATTAGATGAGCCCTTTAAATAGGGTACAAATACAATAGTAAATAGGGTCAACAAGGAAGCCCATTATGGCCCATGATACATAATTACACAGTAAATCCCTAATACATATTCTATCTAGGCGATAGCACACTACGTGTAATTTCCTTAAACACTCCCCCTTGTGCGGAGTCGAAGATAGAATGGTACATGTCTTGTTGCCTCATTAAAACCTTGTCAAGTAACAAAAACCCTGTGGGAAAAATAACCTTGATCAAAGGGAAAAGAGTACAACATTATGACAATCCTGTTAGACTTCTTTCATTGAGTCTATATTCTCATTTGATCCTTACTTCAATCAATACAGTCTGCACGTATCGTTACCTCGTTAAAAACCTTACCAAGTAACAAAACCCAGTGGGAAAAATAAATCTTGGTTTAAGGAAAAGAGTATAACGTAACGTCGTGTGGATGTTAGACTCCCCCTCAAGTCTATACCTCCCCCTGATATTTACATTAATCAAGAAATTTGAAAGCTTATGCATGTATCGTTGCCTCGTTAAAAACCTTACCAAGTAACAAAACCCAGTGGGAAAAATAAACCTTGGTCTAAGGAAAAGAGTACAACGTATGTGTGAAAATTTCATCATATTTCACACATTCCCTTGATCATTACTTCGATCATGAGAGTTGAAAAAGTCTAAGCACCCTTATATTTTTCACATGCTTTTCAAATATGGCCTTAGGAAAAGATTTGGTGAACTAGTTTGATATATTCTCCTTAGAGCTTTGTGTGGGCCAGAGAGATGCCCAACATCAACAAAATCAATCAAGATTTTGTTTGGAATTTCAATGTAGGGGGTGGCTATTTTAGCATCATCATTTACTTTAGATGTTACTGTCGTATACACCTTTTCTGTCTCTCTGTAGGGAAAGAACAATTTCAAGCCAATGGTTCTTTTTAGGCGTTCAATTATGCTGCGTTGGCGCTAAGCTAAATCTAGCTAACAAGTTCAATGCGAATATTATATCTAGTCGAGTATTTTGTGTTAAGTGCAATAATGCGCATATTGCATTTAGATAGGAAGTTTCATTTCCCAACACATTTTCGTAATCTTCCTTTGTACGAAATTGATCTTTCCTTTGATCTAAACTTCGACCGATCATGGGAGTGCTAGCAGAATGCGTTTTGTCCAGGTTAAATTGCCTGATTATCTTTTGAACATACGCAGACTAGTGGATTAGTATTCCACAAGCTCGATATTCTAGATTAAGATCTAAACAAAAATTCGAGCTTTCCCAAGATTCTTTATCTCAAATTTGGATTTCAAGTAACTTGCGGTTTCTCTTATTTCATCAAGAGTACCTATTATGTTCATATCATCGACATATACAGCTACAATTACGAATCCAGAACTTGTTTTCTTTATGAATACGCATGGGCATAATTCATCGTTCTTATATCCCTTCCCAATCAAGTAGTCACTTAGACGGGTATACCACATCCGTCTGAATTGTTTTAATCTGTAAAGTGAGCGTTTCAACCTAGTTGCAAACGCACTCCGTGGTTTAGAGTCACTTGACTTGGGTAATGTAAGGCCATCAGGCACTTTCGTATATATCTCTGAATCAAGATCCCCTTAGAGATATGCAGTAACCACATTCATGAGCTGCATTTTCAGTCATTCGAAAACTACCGAAGTAGCAGAATGTTATAATGTTTAAGCAATTCCAAAGCGTCTGTGTGGAACCTTGCGCCACAAGGTGAGCCTTTTACTTCAGAACTTCTTTTTTCTCATTTACGCTTTATGGCAAATAATTGTTTATGTCCTACAGGCTTTACACTTGGCGCGGTTAGCACTACCGGACCAAATACCTGTCTCGTTGCCATAGAATCTAATTTTGTATGGATTGCTTATTTTTATTTAGGCCAATTTTGCCCTTTGTTGACATTTTGCAACAGAGCGAGGTTCGACATCATCGTGCTCTTTGACTTTTTGAGCAACAGTGTATCATTAATGCATCCATTAATTCATATGCCATCCCTTAACCCATTGAGATTTATTTATTCTCTGGAATCATTATAACTTCGGGGCGTCCCCCAGTATTGATTCATGGACATAAATATAATCAGAGATAATCTCATAAAAGGGACTTTTACATTAATGATTAATTGATTAATTTGTGCCTTACTCCACCTCTTCTTTGGCGTGAGTGTTTGTCGAACCAAATGGCCTCCTTTTATTCCTTTTAAGGAGCCATGGCCTCAACCACACCTCCACTAAGTGTAGTTGCATCGTCTCTTTCTGCGACATTGTGCCCTTATTGGGGACTTATAACCTTGCAGGCATATTGCAGCTGATATATTTGATCTCGTCACTTTTCAGTATCATTAAATGTATCAGGCATCGAATCTGTTACATTTTCAAGATCGATTATTCTTTTTCACTTCACTATACATTGTGATGTGCGTGGGGATCAAGATGAGACATAGTGGAGACCACGACAATTCCTGTCGTTCCCGTGAAAATTTCTTTTCTTATCTCCCCCTAACGACGGGAAGACTGTCTCATCAAAGTGACAATCCGCAATTCTTAGCGGTAAAGAGATCACCTGACAAGGATTTCAAATAGCGGATTATCGTTGAGAATTCATATCCAACGTTAATACTTAATTGTTTTAGCAAGCCCAGTTTGGTGCGCTGTGGGGGCGCAATCGGCACATATGCATAAAATATCAGGCTAATATCCAGTTACCAACTGGTATGCATATAATAGTTGTCTAATATTGGACTTTGAAACAAATAAGTAAAGCTGCATACAATATTGCATAAATCTCGGGCATACATAGGCAATACAGTGCGCATAACCAATGCCCTATCTACCATCTATATCCTTTTGATGGTTACTTTTTGTGAGACCTTTTTGCGTATGCACATGAGAAACGGGGTTCTTTACTTCGATTTTATGCAATGATCATCAAGTACTTTTGATGTAAACCCTCCAGCTTTATCGAGTCTTATAGACATGGTACAATAATCAGGGTGGTGAGCCCTTAAGCGTATAATATGTACTAAGAGGTTTGTAAATGCAGCATTTCTTGTAGACGATTATTCAACATATGACCAGAATGTCGAATTATCCACCAGATCCATAAAGTACTTTGAATGGTTCCGCACTCTGGATGGATTTATCTACAAATATATATTGTAAGAATGGTATATTTTATTTTGTATCTTTAGCATAAGAAGGTCTCGATCTTATTTTTGCTAAAGAGCAGGCTTTGAAAAAATGGAGTGTCGTTCCTTTGACATGGTCAATTAGGCATAATGGGAAGGGGGATATGGTTTTCAATATTTCGAAAATCAAGAATTACTTTGAGCATTACTAGTATCAACACATTGCAATGTGTTAAAGTTTTGTCCCATTTATTTGTCACTCAAAAGAATGGATATCCGTGTAAATACTTTAACGCACGGTTTATCATGACCAAGGTGCACTAGGCAAGCATGCCAAAGCCTGTATGAGTCTATGTCCCACGGTACATTGTTAGTGACAGCATAAGATTTGACAATCCTTATCTTAGTGGGGTACATTCCACTAGAATAACTCATAAGTTTCTTTAAAATGCGTTTCTTTACACTTTTGTTTAAAAGTAAAATAAATATATTTTTATTCCATTCTTACATTTTATTTTTGTATGATTACTGTTGATATGAATATCATTAACAAAGTTCGAGTCGCTCTGTGTGCATATAGAGCGTATGTGGCTGTAAACACCATTTTTGTAATAAAATGGTTGAGCAGTTCTTTGCTCTTATGACGATTTAATCATCATAGTCACATAGGTATTATAGGTTATTAATTGCCTATTTTTTTGTATGGCTATAGTGTTCTCACTATCAACCAATTATTAAAGTTATCATCGATTCATTTTTACAGTAATGAAATCGAGTATAAATTCCGAACTATGTAGTAATAAAACAAACAAATTCAATTACTTTAGAATATAATTCGAATAAAACTAACAGTAATCAATTCAGTATCTTGTTTAGAAATCTAATCCATCAAATCAACATAAACTTTAAGACAAAACCATAGTCTAATTAAAAATTAGGCAATATGCCTGTTCAACTACTTCTGAAAAATAAAGTGAATAAAGTAGATCAGTCAAAATCGGGTGCATCCATTGACTGAGCAAAGTCCTTCTTGCCACTAATGTCTGCGATTGTGAAGTTGACATAAGCGTCATTGTCTTTTTCGTTCATAAAGTGAGATTCTTGTTCTTTAGATTCTCGGTATCTCTTGTAACTGGCTGCTACTTTAGCGCTTGCATGGCAGTTCTTGTACCAATGCCCAGCAACTCCACACCTATAACATGGCTCGTCACCAACTCTTTCCTTTTTGATCGGAGGATTGTTAGGTGCATTTTGCACCTTATTTTCTTGACCACTAGATCCAATATTATCATTTCTTCTCCATACTTTGGAAGAGCCTCCACGACCCGCACCACGACTCCCACGTCCCTTTCCACGTTGTGCCTTGATGCCACGTGGGTAGGGATCAACACGTCCAACCCCCCTTGCATTAGGGTTCTTTCCACTGTTCATCTTACCGTAGTTAGCCTCAGGAATTTTCTTTGTCCCGACGGGCCTGACATTGTTATTCAAAAGAACCTCATTATGCCTTTCAGCCACTTGCAGTAGGTTGATCAGCTTATTGAATGTTGTGATTCTTTTGTTATCATACTCGAGCCTATACTGGTTCGCTAGTATAAGTGCTGAAGTAGGAAAAATGGAAAGTGTCTTCTGAATCATATCATCTTCTGTGAGATCCTTTCCACAGAAGTTAAGACGTGCCTTTAGGCGCAGCATGTCCTTGTTGAAGTCATTAACCTTTTTATAGTCAAGCAAGCGGATTTCATTCCACTGAACGGTCAATTCTGGGAGCAAAGTGTCATGAATGTTCCCAAAACGTCCCTTAAGGGTATTCCATAATTCTTTAGGTGTCTTCAACTGAAGGTACTCCCAACGTAGGCTGGGGTCAATATGTTTCCTTAGAAACATTAATGCATTTGCTTTCACCTTATCAGACGGTCCCTTGTCTGTGTGGTCTTTGGGGTCAGTAAGTGTAGCCGAGTATTCTTTAGCCACAAAAGCAGTTTCTACATCAGAAACCCACCGATGATACTCAAGTCCTTCTGAGTCCAAAATGTCAAATTCGGGTCGAGTTGGGTCGGCCATCTTAACGAATAATAAATAAAATTTTATACAGTTATGAGTACATCCATATTAATTATTTTTCAGGAATATGAATTAGATTTCAAAAATCAAGATCGATAATGGTCACATTTTTTGATGCTATATGAAAATACTTTATCATAGTAATTATAATGCGCATGAACTTTCATCATCATGGCAATCGTTGAATTTATGACATACTAAATAAAACAATTAAAAATATATGTAATATTCTAATTTTCTTAGCGGGCTAACTTACCACAACTATAGCAATTATAAAATTAATTAGTCAATCCCAAATATAACATACATAATATTGTGTAAATTTTTGACTACAGAGTGGTCAATATATAGTGGTGGAATTCAAAACCACATCAAATCAAACTGTTTCTTTGCATTAGAAACAAATCCATACATACATGGATCCTATAGGGCATAATTGGTAATTAAAACAAAAAAATATGTTTTTAAAATAAAACATAAAATTAATTAAAATAAAATCTGTTTTTAATATAAAACAGAAATTTAATTAAATATAAAAACTGCTTTGAAAATAAAACATAAGTTTAATTAAAATCACACACATATATAATCAAGGCACATCACACGTATATATATACTAATCAGCAAATTCACATATATATATATATATTAGCAGGTTACATATATATATATATATATATATTAAAATCCTAGTTCTGGCAGTCTCTCTGTTTGTTGTTGATACTAGATGTACCGATAAAATCAAACCTTATTATTAAATTCAAGCTATAAGACTATAAATAGAACGATGCATATATAAAAATTATAGACATATAGATACACACAATCGACTTCGAAATTCAAAGCAGATACTCCATAATTATTAGATTACGCAAACGCTTTCAAATAATACTCCATTTTTTTTTTATTTTTTTTTATGTGGAATTTATATATATCTAACCATATATATACATACATATAAAATTTTAGTATATAAATATCAGATGACAAAAACAGATGGATTGATCCAGAGGGGAATAATATCGTACCTTATTATTAATTAGACAAATTGGATTGTGGAAGGGACCGACCTTGTTGCTTATTAAATCTTGTGATGAAGATGTGATGAACAGGGAGCAAGAGCAAAATTAGATGTGGCCGGCGACAAGGTTTTTTTTTTTTTTTTTTTTTTTTTTTTTTTTTTTTTTTTTTTAGGGTTAGGGTTATTAGCTCTGAGCGTGCTGATAACGTGTTGTAGGAATAATTCTACTCAATTCTTTATTAGATGAGCCCTTTAAATAGGGTACAAATACAATAGTAAATAGGGTCAACAAGGAAGCCCATTATGGCCCATGATACATAATTACACAGTAAATCCCTAATACATATTCTATCTAGGCGATAGCACACTACGTGTAATTTCCTTAAACAAGAAGAGCAATAAATTTGGTTTTATGGTTTGGCTAAAAGAAAAACTTGGTTTTATTATTATCTGTACTTCTCTTACTTAATTTACTTGTGAATTTTTGTTTTAATAATGATTAGTGCCGGTCACGTGATTTGTAGAGCCCCGTGCTCAAACTTAAAAATAATATCATTTTATATAAATAGATTAAATATTCTATATTACTTTATGAAAAAAATTGTTTTAGTTGAAACTTTGTTTTTGTATTTTCTTTACTATTTTATTTCTCTGTATTTTCAAGGGAGATGCATATATGTGTGTGTATATAGTCTTGGAGCACACTCAACAAGTATATAATATAGTACTTAATAATTTTTGTCAATATGTAAAGATTGATTAAAAAAAACATATAAATTGGTTTGAGTCCCTTTATATGCTAATGCTAGTCGTAGTGCACATGACTATTTAACAACTAAAAAAATTATAAATTAAATTAATCAAAATATATGAAAGAAAAACAATAATACAAATGAAATAGTTTTTCAAAAAGGATTTAAACTTGAATTAGGAACAATTTATGATTTGAAGTAAATAGTTCAGGGTACATAATGAAAAATTGTAAATAAAATCGTGAAAAATATTATATTTTGCCAAAGGAGCATTGATACTACTTGTTTTCTTTCTATTTACCCCCTATAATTTATCATTTTAACATCTAAATTTAGTTAACAAAATATTGTTGTACTTCTAATAAAGCAAATAATGTATTAGGTGATTGTACGTTATGCTTCACATATACCATATTGTCACAGGTGAACCGAAAACACTTTAACAAATAGAATTACCCTCTTAATTCTTATGATATTTTAAATGTTGTTAGTTTCTACAGTTTAATTTTACATACCTTAAATGAATTAGGCAATTTTAACATGTTAAGCCTAGAAAAAAAAACACACACATATAACTTGTTCTTCAAAGAAAACGAAAATGTCTGGTATTTATATTTTAAATCTATAATACAATTAAGAGTTTCACTACTAACTGATATAACAATTTTCTTCCTAAATCTAACGGTTAAGAATCAGTTGCACAAATTTAATGATTGAAATGAACTATGGTATAGTAGTAAACATAAGCCAGTATAAAAGGTGTATTTGAACATCCTTATGTGATAAAATTTATTCTCCTTCTCCTCACTCACCCAACCCCAGGCCTACCCCCACCCCATCTCCTAGACTCCTACAACCACAACCCCCGTTCCACATGGCCAAACCAAAGTGGTGAGGGTGGTTTAGTTTAATTATTTTTTAAATTAAGAGTATGTTATTTGTTTTGAAATTATATTGATATAAGAACACATATAATTATATTTATGAAAGTCGAACATGAACACTTAATTTCAAAAGAAAAAAGTATAATTAATTTCGAAGGAAAGAAGTATAATTTTTTATTTTGAAATTATATTGATACAAGAAGATAGATATAATTATGTTTATGCTTTAATTTTTATTTTATTTTTTTTTGTTTGTGAGAGTGGATAAATTTCTTTAAAAATTTGAGAAGGGCAATAAAAGTGATAAAAAAAAAATTGAGTGAATGGATGAATTTCTAACTTTTGTAGAGGGACTTAGGAGAAAAGCAATAAAAGTGATAAAAATCGAAAGTCCCACTTTTACAAATAAACCATTTTAAACAAATCCGTTGAAGGTTATTTTATTAAGCATTTGATCAATGCGCTCAAAATTTTCATCAGTTCTAAACAGTATGTAATAGATTATTGAACTTGAGTTTTACACTTGGGTAATATTAAACATGGGGCTGTCCCGTAATATATATATATATATATATATATGTATGTATATGCATATGTATGTACAGTCCCTCTCTAGAGTGGTTGGTCCTCTTTTTAGTAAAAAAGATGGTCTATTTTGAGGGGTAAATTAATGAATTTTTATATAATTTAGTTTAAATGGGGCTTTTTATTTGTTGAAAGGCTCGCAAGGTACGTGGCAGATGTGTAAAACATTTAGCACATAATAGAGTAAATTTTACTATAAATTTAACTTGATCATTATTCAAATTATAACTTTCAAGTCTTACTTATAAAAGAAAATAAAGAAAACATTGATGCCAGACACACATATATAGCACATAAAAATTAATAGATAAAATATATTTAATTGATAAAGAAAATGAATTACTTGTCGTTTCATTGGTAACCAATAAAATAATTGACACATCAATCATTTTATTACCAACCTTTGTTTTTTTTATCTCTATCCGTTAAGTGTATTATTTGTTTTTTTAATTAGTAAATCTCATGTTAAATAAATGGGATACTTGATATTTGTTACCCTTGTGACAATTAAAGATATTATTCAATAGTTGGCAAGTGCTAGAGGCATCATAGATAAGGTGGTTGAGTATTGCAATTTTTATGTTCTGTGGACAAAAAATAATTTATATATATAAAGTAAAATTGGCCATTTGACTGTTGCTAGCATAAAACATGAAAATATGGCTCCGTTTGATTGCAAAGATGGAAAAATAAAATAAATTTAGTTAGTTTGTGCAAAAAGATAGAAAATAAGGTTAGAAATGTTACTCATTTTATGAGTATATATTCCCCATCCTTCAATATTTTTGGTGAAAAATTTTTACTCACCACCAAGCAAAGAAAATTTCTTCATGAAAAAACTTAAAAATCAAGAGCATATCACCTCTATAACTCAACTTATTTTCCATCTTTTTATCAAAACTAACTCAATTTATTTTTCTTTTCCACTTTGCAATCAAACGGAGCCTATATACTCTCTTTGCCTGAGTTTGGTCATCACTAATGATCATTTCTATCTATATAATTTTTTATAATATAAAAAATATATATATATATATCCATAGAATTTTCTATATCTATTTTTATCTGAGATGGGAGGTGAGTTGTACAAGGAATTTACACCACCATTTCTAGTGATAGAAATTTTCAAAATGATATGGCACAATTTCATTTGATACTATCAAATTCATTTATAATCTCTTTATAAATAAGTCCGAGGAAATTAAAGACCATTAGATGCCAAATTTTATATGTTTTTTTCTAAATATTTACCAACTATATATAAAAATATGATCTATATAAACATTTTGACACATGGGATAGAAATTAAAAAATAGAAATCACCACCGGAGATGGCCGGTATAAGGGTCTCCTTTTTACCTTGGTATTTTTTAAGAGAAAACTAATTTTAACCATTAGTTATGGTTGAGAACACAACTTATTAGGCATAATGGTATATTGACTATGTTGGTCGGAAAATACCCTAGAGGGGGGGGGGTGAATAGGGTTTTTAAAACTAAATGCGGAATTTAAAAATCTTTTCAAAAAGTTTAAGTAAAACAATTTACTTAACAAATATATCAAGGAATGTAAGCAAATAAACAATCAAGCACAAGAGAAAATAATTAAGCAATCTCAAGCAATAACAAAACAATCAATAATAAAGAGATTGAGTTAGAAATATTGAACCGATTTGAAGTCCAAGGCTTTTTGTCCACACGGTTTTGGTTTACTAAACCATAGTCCGCGCTCGGTTAGTTCCCCGAGAATTTCCACTAAAATCAATCTCCTTCCGGGTGAAGATCAAACCTCTACAAGTGTTGTCTCACACACTCTACAAGTATTGCTACACCACAATACTCTCACAAGATACCCTCTTGCTAACTTTGTGAAATTTACCTTTCACAAAAACTAAACAAGAATTTTCCTTCTTGTTTTTCCTATAAGATTTACCTTTCACAATGAAATATAATTGTTTGGTGATTCTCACCAATTTACAATAACTCTCTCAAGTATATAAAGAATACAATTTGAAGCTCACACTAGAGTTATCCTATTTGATCAAGATGATATAGCTCAAATGATAATAATTGATCAAAAATAATTTCTTGAATCTTTGAATAATGAAGATAGATGAAGAATATAGTATATGAATGATTCAAGGTGTGTAAAATGAGTCTTGGAAGTCATATTTATAGTCCCAAAAGTGATATAACCGTTTGAGAGGTTTGGTGGAAGTTTTGTACCAAAAATAGTAAAAAAAATAGAAATCCAACGGCTATATTCAGGTCATTAGTCGACTGAGCAAAGCTCCTTAGTCGACTAAGTGACCATCAGTCGACTGAGCAAACCCATCAGTCGACTGATGACCTCTGCTGGTCTGTTTAGATGGATTGTTGCAGACAGCAAATGTTTCCCGATTTGTTTTGATCATATCTCATTATCCAGCCGTTGGAACTTGATGAAATTTTGGATATAAGTACTATAATGTGTTAACTAACTGCTGTCCAAATTTCATAATTATCGGAGTCCGGGAAGACCTCCTTCAAACCGTTAGATCAAAACTGCGCAAAAACGGAACGAAACTAGAAAGGGAAAAAATAAACATTTTTGCAATTAAGTTCCAAAAACAATTTTGATGCTTGGGATATGTCAAATAAATTATCCTAAGACACCTATTTTTATGAGAGCTCAAAATATAATCATTTGAATTTAATATGAATTTATTTGAAAACCGGTTTTTGCAAGAATGATGTTTTCAAAGAAATTTTGATTCAAACTGATTTTGATCAATCTAACAATGATGTAAGTTCATATTTGAGCTATATAATCAATCAATTAAGAAACTTTACATTAATCCTAAGCAAACACTCAATTACCGAATAGGTGAGTCTTCGAATGCTTCGATTTGTTTCTTCGAATTGATTCTTCACTTGAAGCTGTTCCCTTGAAGCTTTAGTATATGATCCTTGATCTTTTATGCTTCATGAAATGCATTGCTAGCTTGTGAGTGATGAGATTGATCTTCTTGTCTTGTCCAACGCTTGTAGAAGAATGATCTTGATACAGATAGATTGGTTTTAGTCCAATGCTTCGTTGACTTGATCGGATATTGATTGAATGATCCTTGTCAAACTTCCTTTGAGCAATCATGCTATTCTTGATTTTCCAAATAAGAAATCTATAATCTTATATCAAGAACATGTTAAATTACACATGATTGATTTATTGTTATTATCAAAATAAGATTAAGACCTTCAAGGTCAACAGACTATATTATAAAAAAGAAGAAGAAATTAGACTTTATTAGAGTTTGGAGCTTTTGGCCAAAACCAATTTGTAACGGATGGAATAGCCTCTTATTTTTATATATAGCTTTGAGATGGTCCAATTTTTTGATATTGGATTTATAGTTTAAGCACCCCATTCACATGTGACATAATTTTAAGCTTAGCACGTGGACTAATTATATTGGGCCTGACATGTGGTTACACACACCTCTGATATCATATTGAAGCATCTAACCCAAAATAAAATTGAGACATTATAGAAAGCGATGGTCCAAGATTTTTCCATTTATTACAATAAAAACAAAAATTTTTCGACCCCGATTATAACTCAAATTCAAAACCTCTATTAAATTTGGTGGGTGCCTCAAGTTGGCTAGTTGAGAAATTCCATAAAAGAATAGTGCTACTAGTTGCTTAGGAGCAAGACCAATCCTTTATTTGTCCCTGAACTTAAATTTGGGGAGAAATTTTGCAAAAACTCACTCCAACCCTTCTCAATCATTTCTTCATATTTGAGGAGTCCCTATAAATCTCCTTAAATTTGAGAAAATGAATATGCGTCCCAAAGCATTCTTCCAAAGTAATTATTGATGAGAGTGTTCTTAAATGCAATCACAAAATCCGTCTTCTCACCGGAGTGTGAAAATACTTTATTCCCACCTCAATAGTTTTCTGAAAAAACTTGCAATTCACCTAGTGGTGGGTAAGTTTACTAAAATAATGCAAGGACGATAAAGTTTAGTCGCTAAAAGTAAAAATATTAAATAATATTAATTTTTGCATTAAAATAATACATAATAAAGAAAATTTACATAATTCTTAATAAATTTCATTAAAAATTACTTATAAATCATAGCACCTATGAAAAAATATAAAATATTAATTGTAACAAATACATTTTTAGCGATTATATTTCATATAATCTATTACTATTCATTGTTTTTAAATGGTTATTATTCATATTTTAAATTTGTCTATAAATTTTATATTTATAAAATAAGCAAATATAAATTCTAATTCACTACACCAAAAACATTAAAAGACCGCTGCAACACTCAACAACAAAAGGTAAATTTAATTCCACACAAACCTTGACTAAACTGATTTATACTCTTATAATTGAATTAACATCAAAGCGCATAAAGATAAAGCAATCTATGTTAAGCTAAAACTACATGTACCATTAATAATAAGGAATCTTGAAAAAAAAAGGGTGTACGTTCTACATGCCTTAAAACTAAAAAGCTTTATCGGTGTAGTTGTTGTGTGTATGGATTAATTAGACACTCAGTGTAACTGTGTAGTAATTTAGTGCATAAAAATTAATTCAATAGAAAGTCATATAGGAAACAGTAATACTTCTGAATTTTAGTTATGTCGTTATAAATATAGAGAATGAAAACTATAACATAGGAAGATCTGCATTTAAATTCAATACAAATTCTTCATTATAATGTCTTAAAACCACTTTCTTCTTTCTTGTTTAACAAAATGTTATCTTTCATGAAAAGGGGAAAAATGAATTGAAAAAATAAAATAGTTTTCATAAAAATAAATAATTTATTAAAATATTTTGTTACTTTCGATTTTTATGATATTTAATTTTTGGAGACTCAAGAAAACGATTTCCTTGCAAAATATTAATAGAATAGAGATTTTATCACCAAACTATTTTCTTTTTTAATATTTATTTACGAGTAATTTTAAGAATTTAAATATTGAAATAATAAAAGCACAACATACAATATATAATTTTTATTTATTTATTTATGACATATTAGGCACATGTTAACACTACATTTCTTTAACTTGATTTGACATTGGATAACTTAATATGAGTTTTGTTGAGCTTTGCATGCATGCACACATAAAAAGATTGAATAAATTAAGAAAAACATTATTGAAAACGTTGTCGTGCCGGTGCAAGTGAAGATAAAAGTCTATCATTCTGTATAAAAGTGTGAGGATACTTATTATAAACTTACATTTATGAGATGTATATAATTAAGTGAAAATAGTAGATGCTTATTTGTTGGAAAAAATAAAATTTTTTAATTAATTTTTAATTTCTAAAAATTCAAGTGGGTGAGAAAATAAATTAGTGTCGATTTTTTCAAATTATAAAAAGCGGGGTGAGAAGAAAGGGTATTACGCTATGTTTTAGGTTAAGATTAACGTAACTTTGACTTTTTGTGAGGTGAGAAGACGGATTATGTGAGGACATTTAAGAACAACACACTTATTTTAAAACAATTTTATTTTTCCCATGTTTTTTTTTTGGGTATGTTTTTCCCATATAGATGAGTCCAAGGATAGCACCAGAGCTAGATCATGGAGTGAAGACTATGTAGACCCCATTCGGATTCCGAGTGGTCCAATCACCCGAGCTAGAGCAAGGAAGACGAATGATGCACTCATGATCATGGTCCAAGAGTTGATGAATAAAGCTGAAGCTTGGAGAAGCGTTCAAGGAGATGCAGAGCCGGTCCTTACCAGTTTTAGGCCCCGGGCGAAATTTTAAAATGATGCCCTCTTATAAATAAATATATTTATTTTTTTCTATTAGAAAAATAAATGATTTTTATTTCAATGAAAATAATTTATATTGCACCAAAGACACATTATAATTAAGAATTCAAAGTGTTTACAAGCTTCATTTCAAAATATACAAGTTTACATGCTATCAAACCCAATACAACGAATAATTCAAGCACTTATATGCTTCATCTTTGGTCTTCATGTGCATTTCATCTTACAAAAAGCTTCTAAATGATGATACTATATGCTAAAACGTACTTACAAAATAAAAGTAAAAATAAAATTTCGACCAAAATAATCATTTAAAATAACATTTTCTAGCATTTTTAACAATAAAATAATCAATTATATCTCTATCGCCATGAGATACCATTTTCAATGCATAAAATTTCTAATCCTTTCAATCTATCTTGACTCATGGTGATTCGCAAGTAAGATGTTAACAGTTTTAATTTAGAAAAACTCATATTCGCAGATGTTACAATCACATGTAAAGTTAATAATAATTTATAAACTGAGAAAACATATATATATATATATATATATATCTTTTGCAGTCTCCATAATTTTAATGGATGTCTATGGTTCAATTTTTTCATATGATTCACTCGTTAACATTAATTGCAATACTAGTAATTCTGAAAAAAGTACTTTTCATTAACATCAAAAACATTAACTTTTAAACCATTTTCAAGATTTATGCAAGTTCTTCTCAATTTATCGCCATCCAATGAAACTAACTTTGTTGCATTAAACAAGAATCTAAACATCGATTGAAAAAATTGTAATTGTTTTCTTAGAAAAATACCTTATTAATTAAATATTTTTTACATATATATATATATACACACATTAAAAAATTTGGTGCCCTTCCTTTCTTCTGGGCCCTGGGCGGTCGCCCTGCCTGCCCTGCCCCAGGGCCGGCTCTAAGGAGATGATGAACAAGAATGGATGACAATTCTTAGCCAAGAAGATGTGGAACCAAATGTGAATAAAACAGAAGATGTGTTGGCGTAAAGCGTGGGCACGCCAAAACTGGGAAATCGTGTCCAAAAGGCAGAAGTGCTATTCTGATAAGGCGTGGGCACGGCGAAATTGTATCCAAAAAGCAGAAGTGCTATTCTAATAAGGCATGGGCACGGCTTAAGTCCGAATTTCAATTTTATTCTTCTAGCGTGTTTTCACGACCGGCTAGCGAAGGATTTAATTAGTTTTATTATTATTTTGGCAATTTCTTTCTTTCTTTGATAGGAGATAATATTTAATTAGTTTTTCTTTTTTATTTAGGACTCCTATTTTAAAAAGGAATTAGTTTCCTTATCTTTTTAGGGTTCTTTGTTTTGTTTGCTCCTATTTAAAGGAGGCACATTAATGTTTTTTAATCAAGTTATTATTAATCAAAAATTGAGTGTTCTACACCTTGAGTTCTTGCTAGAACTTGTTGAATTGTTTGAATTAATCATTCAAACTAATTCTTGACTTATCAATCAATTCTCCACTAATTGATTGTGGCGTCTTCGACTTATACCGAGGTTCAATTCTTACATTCAGGGGTTGGGTTTAGGTTCAGCCTTCCATCTTTTCGACGTAATTCCAAGGTTCTTGCACTTTCGTAGTTCAAGGGTTGAGGATCCATTAACCTGGTTAGGAAAAACAATCCGAGATCACATCATTTGGTATTAGAGGAAAATTTTTCTATTCAGGTTTTATCTATCTTTATTTTTTATGCCTTTCAATTCGAACCCTAGTGTTAAGATCTGCGTTCTATCCCCTATCTTGACCAATTAGGGTTTAAAAAAAAAACGTGAACAGTGTCGCGTGAACAGTGCATCATGAACAGTAAAAAAATTCAATCTCTTGAAACCCTATAATTGAATTGCTTATTGTTTGGGGTTTTGATATTGCGGCACCATTACTCATAATAGAACTTAAACCCCTTGAACCCTAGAAATTATTTGTTTATTGATATTAGGGTTTAAAGCGATGAGAATTGATTTGATTTGAAATTGCAAATTGTGAACTCTTGAAAATTGAAAATTCGAAACCCTAGATTATTCATTGATACTTATTGTTGGGTTTTATCTTATGATTTAATTCCATTTAAATCTGTTTTGGTTGGGAAAATCTAGGAGACCATAGGGTATTTGATTTGTGCCATAAAATAGGAATTTGATTGTTGCTTATCGTTTGAAAGTCCGCTTGCGTTTATTCTAGCAATTCTAGTAAATCAATTGGCTCTCAATATTGCTAAAAATTGGTTTCTTTGGATCCTTGGTAATTTGCTTTATTGAATACGTCTAAATTAATTGTGGGTGTGCGATTGGTTGTTAGGAATTCGTAATAAAAGTTCAAACTTTTTAACTCGTTTGCCCAGGTTCTGAAGGTGAATTGTGAGAAATTATATCCATTTGTGAGAAAAAAAATTGAGTGATACTATTTGAGGGAAACACATAAGGGAGTGCAGTGAGGAAATTTTATTTCTTTATATTGTGCTAACCTTTGTTTTACAACAATATGTCAAGTTTCGATCCTAAGTTATTCCAAGAAGCCATGACTTGACTTACAAGAAATGATGAGAGAGGAGTTAGGTGGTTTTAAAGAGCAGGTGGATGAGATGAGTGAGGAATTGAGGCGAATGCGGGTGAAAGTAGATCAAGTTGAGAGCACTCAAAATAAACAATCCGGCAAATCACGTAGTGCTCAAAGAAGTGGGAGATTACAGCCTAGAGAAAGAAGGGCTGAGAACGATTCTGACAATTTTTACCAAGATAGCTTTGACGGTGGAGATAGCGATGTAGATTCGGTAATTACTAACCGACGAAATGAAAAGAGGATTGATAGAGGGTCTAATCGAGAGGATGACAACATGAATGGGATCAAAATGAAGATTCTATCATTCCAAGAAAAAAAATGACCCCGAGGCCTATCTTGAGTGGGTCAAGAAAGTCGAATTGATATTTGCTTGCCATGATTACTCTGAGTCCAAGAAGGTGAAATTAGCGGCTATTGAATTTTTCGATTATGCACTTGTTTGGTGGGATCGCTTGATGACAGAGCAAAAGCGTAGTGATGAAGGGCCTGTCGAGACTTGGGATGAGATGAAGCGACTGATGAAGAAGCGGTTTGTACCCAATCACTATTATCGAGAATTGTACCAAAAATTACAAGGGCTTATGCAAGGGAATCGTAGTGTTGATGAATATTATAAGGAGATGGAAGTGGCCATGATTCGGGCCAAGGTCGATGAGAATAGAGAAACTACCATAGCGCGGTTCTTGAGCGGGTTAAACCGGAAAATTGCCAATGCGGTTGAATTGCAGCCGTATGTTGAGATTGACGATGTTGTGCACACGGCAATTAAAATAGAGAGGTAGCTCAAGAGGAGGAGTAGTTTCAAGCCAAGCCAAAGTTCTTATTCTACTCCAGGGAAACAAAGTCTGTGGAAGAAGGATGACAAAGCAACCACTTCGAAACCGAAAGCTGATTCAAAATCGAAAACTCCTAGTGAAAGTCAAGCTAAGGCAGCCCCTAACACCACTAATAGCCCTACGACTCGAACCGGGACATTATTTGTTGGAAGTGTCAAGGGAAAGGTCACATTTCCACTCAATGCCCGAACAAGCGAGTGATGATGCTTCTGGATAATGGGGAGTATGAGACGGAAGAAGAAGGTGCTGAAGCTATGCCACAACTAGAGGATATCGAAGAAGAGGAAAGTGCCATCCAGGATGAGCTATTAGTTGCAAGAAAAGCCCTTAGCGTGCAAGCAAAAGTGGATGAGGAGCATCGCGAGAATATTTTTCATACTAGGTGCCTAGTGTTAGGTAAGGTGTGTAGTTTGGTGATAGACGGAGGTAGTTGCACCAATGTGGCTAGTACAATACTGGTGGAGAAGCTAGCATTGCACACGACGATGCACCCAAAACCTTACAAACTGCAGTGGTTGAATGATAGCGGTGAAGTGAGGGTGAACAAGCAGGTTTTGGTGTCCTTCAGCATTGGTAAGTACGAGGACCAAGTGCTTTGTGATGTGGTTCCCATGCAAGCCGGCCATTTGCTATTAGGGAAACCATGGCAATATGATAGAAGAGTTAAACACGATGGTTTCACCAATAAATATTCATTTGAGATGAACAAGAAAACAATCATTCTCGCACCTTTACCACCACAACAAGCCTATGCCGATCAGTTGAAGTTGCAAAATGAGGAGGAGCAACGGAGAGCTGAAAAGAAAAAGAGAGGGAGTGGTGAAGAAAATAAAGAGAGTGAGGGAAAAAGAAAAGAAATTGAGAAAAAATAAAATAAAGTGGAAAAACCAGTGACTATTGAGAGCAAGTTTGAGAGGAGGCAAAAGAATTTTTATGCGAGAGCTAGTGAAGTGAAAAAAGCGATACTTTGTAATCAACTTCTTGTACTTGTGTACAAAGAAGCGCTGTTGAATACTAACGAACTAAATTCTTCTTTGCCTAGTGTTATTATCTCTTTATTGCAGGATTTTGGTGACGTCTTTTCGGAGGATACGCCCAGCGGTTTACCACCCATCCGAGGAATAGAGCACCAAATTGATTTCGTTCCCGAAGCGTCCAATCCAATCGACCAGCCTATAGGAGTAACCCGGAGGAAACGAAGGAACTTCAAAGGCAAGTGACGAAGCTGTTGGAAAAAGGGTATGTGAGAGAGAGTATGAGCCCATGTGTGGTGCCAGTTTTGCTAGTGCCGAAGAAGGATGGTACGTGGAGAATGTACGTGGACTGCCAAGCCATAAATAATATCACGGTAAAGTATCGTCACCCCATTTCACGTTTGGATGATATGCTTGATGAGTTGCATGGGTCTAGTATATTCTCTAAGATTGATTTGAAGAGTGGATACCATCAAATTAGAATGAAAGAATGAGATGAATGGAAAACAGAATTTAAAACTAAATATGGGTTATATGAGTGGTTAGTTATGCCTTTTGGTTTGACTAATGCTCCTAGTACTTTTATGCGCTTAATGAACCATGTATTAAGGTCATTCATTGGCAAATTTGTTGTGGTCTATTTTGATGATATCCTAATTTATAGCAAGAGTCTAGATGATCATGTTATGCATTTAAAATCTGTTTTAGATGTCTTGCGTAAGAAGAAGTTATATGCTAACCTGAAAAAGTGTACATTTTGCACGGATAAGCTTGTGTTTCTTGGTTTTGTTGTGAGTGCACAAGGGATTCAAGTTGATAAAGAAAAGGTGAAGGCTATTCAAGAATGGCAAAGTCCTACAAGTGTTGGACAAGTGCGGAGTTTCCATGGACTTATCAGCAGTTCGTGAAGGATTTTAGCACGATTGCGGCGCCATTAACTGAGGTGATCAAGAAGAACGTTGAGTTCAAGTGGGGAGAGGAACAAGAGAAAGCATTTCAATTACTGAAAAGCAAGCTAAGTAACGCCCCTTGTTATCTTTACCTAACTTTTCAAAGACTTTTGAAATTGAATGCGATGCTTCAGGAAATGGAATTAGTGCTGCTCTTATGCAGGAAGGGAAGCCAATAACATACTTTAGTGAGAAGTTAGGTGGGGCGACCTTAAATTACCCTACCTACGACAAGGAGCTCTATGCTTTGGTGAGAGCATTGGATACATGGCAGCACTATCTTTGGCCGAAGAAATTCGTGATTCACACGGATCATGAATCGTTGAAGCACTTGATGGGACAACAAAAGTTGAACAAGCGCCATACCAAATGGGTGGAGTTTATAGAAACTTTTTCATATGTGATCAAGTACAAGCAAGGTAAAGAGAATGTTGTAGCAGATGCTTTATCACGTAGGTATGCTTTAATTGCTACTTTAGATGCTAAATTGCTTGGATTTGAGTACATTAAGGATTTGTATTGTGACGATGTTGATTTTAGAGATATCTTTAATGCTTGTGAAAAAGTGGCGTTTGATAATTACTTTAGGCATGATGGATTTCTAATGCGTGAAAACAAACTGTGTGTGCCTAAATGTTCTTTGCGTGAGTTGCTTGTGAAAGAGGCTCATGGTGGAAGTCTAATGGGACACTTTGGTATAGCTAAGACTTTAGGAGTATTGCAAGAACACTTCTTTTGGTCTCACATGAAAATAGATGTTGAAAGAATTTGTGAGAGATGATTTACTTGTAAGAAAGCTAAGTCTAAGTTAAACCCCCATGGTTTATACACCCCACTGCCCATTCCTAGTGACCCTTGGGTTGATATTTCTATGGATTTTGTGCTGTGTTTACCTAAGACTAAACATGGGAATGATTCTATTTTCCTGGTGGTTGATAGATTTTCTAAAATGGCTCATTTCATTGCTTGTCATAAAACTGATGATGCACCACGAATTGCGGATTTGTTCTTTAAAGAAATTGTGCGTTTGCATGGCATGCCTAGAACCATTGTTTCTGATAGGGATGTAAAGTTTTTGAGCTACTTTTGGAAGACTTTGTGGGGAAAGTTAGGTACTAAATTATTGTATCCTACTACATGTCATCCCCAAACTGATGGTCAAACGGAAGTAGTAAATAGAACTCTATCCACTTTGTTGCGTGCCATAATAAAAAAGAACTTGAAAGAATGGGAAGAATGTTTGCCTCATGTTGAGTATGCATATAATCGAACTGTTCATTCTGCATCTAACTTTTCTCCTTTTGAAATTGTACATGGTTTTAATCCGATAGCTCCTTTGGATTTATTACCATTACCTGTTGAGCATGCTAACCTAGATGGCAAGAAGAAAGTTGAATTTGTTAGGAAGATTCACGAGAAGGCGAGGCAAAACATTGAGAGAAGAACTAAGCAGTACGTGCAGCAAGCCAACAAAGGAAGAAAGAAGATGGTTTTCGAACCCGGAGATTGGGTTTGGTTGCACATGAGGAAGGAACGCTTTCCCGTTCAAAGGCGTTCTAAGTTGTTACCGAGAGGCGATGGACCATTTCAAGTTGTGCAAAGAATCAATGACAATGCATACAAACTTGATTTACCAGGTGAGTATAATGTGAGTGCTACATTTAATGTTGCTGATCTAAGTCCGTTTAGTGCAGGTGATGAATTGAGGACAATTCATTTTCAAGAGGTGGGGAATGATGAGTCCAAGGATAGCACCAGAGCTAGATCATGGAGTGAAGACTATGCAGACCCCATTCGGGTTCCGAGTGGTCCAATCACCCGAGCTAGAGCAAGGAAGATGAATGATGCACTCATGATCATGGTCCAAGAGTTGATGAATAAAGCTGAAGCTTGGAGAAGCGTTCAAGGAGATGATGAACAAGAATGGATGACAATTCTTAGCCAAGAAGATGTGAAACCAAATGTGAAGAAAACAGAAGATGTGTTGGAGTAAAACGTGGGCACGCCAAAGCTGGGAAATCGTGTCCAAAAGGCAAAAGTGCCATTCTGATAAGGCGTGGACACGGCGAAATTGTATCCAAAAGGCAGAAGTGCTATTCTGATAAGGCGTGGGCACGGCTTAAGTCCGAATTTCAATTTTATTCTTCTAGCGTGTTTTCACGACCGGCTAACGAAGGATTTAATTAGTTTTATTATTATTTTGGCAATTTATTTCTTTCTTTGATAGGAGATAATATTTAATTAGTTTTCCTTTTTTATTTAGGACTCCTATTTTAAAAAGGAATTAGTTTCCTTATCTTTTTAGGGTTCTTTGTTTTGTTTGCTCCTATTTAAAGGAAGCACATTAATGTTTTTTAATCAAGTTATTATTAATTAAAAATTGAGTGTTCTATACCTTGAGTTCTTGCTAGAACTTGTTGAATTGTTTGAATTAATCATTTAAACTAATTCTTGACTTATCAATCAATTCTCCACTAATTGATTGTGGCGTCTTCGACTTATACCGAGATTCAATTCTTGCATTCAAGGGTTGGGTTTAGATTCCGCCTTCCATCTTTTCGACGTAATTCCAAGGTTCTTGCACTTTCGTAGTTCAAGGGTTGAGGATCCATTAACCTGGCTAGGAAAAACGATCCGAGATCACATCACATATTTAATGTAAAACACGATTAAAGTGTATTTTTTTCCAAAAGTTTTTACTAAACGTACGACAAATACAATTAAATGATTAATCATTAGAGAGCTCCTCCTTTTTTTCAAAGGGGTGGCCAGTGGTGACAACAACATTTTGATCACAAACTTCCACATTTGTGTTTAAAATCATGAGTTTAAATATAACTGGCAACAACAGTCGTATTGAGACATCAAAGAAACAAGTAGGGCCGGCAATATTTAACACGACTCACCAACTTGACTCGAATTCAACATAAAGCTAGCCGGGTCAATTTCGGGTCAGACATGCTTAACCTACAAATTAAACGGATCATGTTTCAGATTAATCTACTAATTCAAAATTGACCTGCAATTAACACAATTATTTTTTCAACTATATGTAAAGAATATGCAATTCATATATCTAATAAAACTTGGTGTCAAAATTAGCTTAATGTCAGTATGATTTACTAGACCCATTTGCTAAAATAACACCTCCATATTCAGACTTTGTCAACTGCAGGGAGACATTTTCAAAATCTAGCTCACATATTCTATATTGCGTAAGATATTGTTGACTGTTCATAATATAACAAGTGTTTAATTACTCTTACAATGTGAAAGGAGGTAAATTATTATTTTTAATTCTATAGCTTATGTTTTTCACATTAAGTAAATCCACTAGTTTTGGAGCCTATGAAATGATAGAAAATACATAACAAAAATACCATCAATGCACAGCCAAACCCAATAGCAAAATCAAACACAAACACATACACTTACACTTAAGTTAGTTGGGGTAATTAATCAAACACCCTATGTGCATTGTTTATATGCTCATGTATACTACATTATCATCAAGGGCGGACCCAGGAATTTTGTAAGGGGTGGGCTGATTTAAAAAGATACGAGTCAATTTTAAATGAACAGGTTTGAACTTAGGAACTAACAAAAATTTTACCATTACAGGTTTAAAAAAGAACGAGTATTTCATTACTAAATTGGCTATTGTTTTTTCACTTGTAAGGTTGGTTGGTTTTTTTTTTTTTTTACTACTATGCTCACTTCACTAAAATGCTTATTCATTGTTGTTTTGCAAAATGAGATGAGGGAAAGAGTAAGGAAAAAATATAAGAGCTAAAAGAGGGGATAGGGTAGTGCCCACAACCACCTACTAATATATATTAAGTAGATTGAATAATAGTCAATAAATAAATAACATTACAACAATCAATGGACATATGAATAATAAAACTATTTATTAATTGTAATAATCTATTTGCAAGTTGAAATTAAAAAGAAGAAGAAGAAGAAGAAGACGACGAAATTTCTATAAACAACAGTGAATAAATGTGTATACATATTTTATATATGTATATGTATATAAAATATTAAAAAACAACAATTAGCAAATGTGTTTACATATATTATAAAACAACAGTGAACAATAATAATAATAATGGGTATTGAATTAGGTGAAAGAGATTATAAAATGGTTGGCCTATGTTAAGATATTATAACTAAATTTTAGTGGGTTGGGCTAGGCTAATATGTTAAATGTTACTATACTCTAAGCAAAAAAAAAAAAATTGGGGTGGGCTACAGCCCCCCTCTCTCTCTCAGAGCCGGTCCTGACCAGTTTTAGGCCCCGGACGAAATTTTAAAATGATGCCCTCTTATAAATAAATATATTTATTTTTTTCTATTAGAAAAATAAATGATTTTTATTTCAATGAAAATAATTTATATTGCACCAAAAACACATTATAATTAAGAATTCAAAGTGTTTACAAGCTTCATTTCAAAATATACAAGTTTACATGCTATCAAACCCAATACAACGAATAATTCAAGCACTTATATGCTTCATCTTTGGTCTTCATGTGCATTTCATCTTACAAAAAGCTTCTAAATGATGATACTATATGCTAAAACGTACCTACAAAATAAAAGTAAAAATAAAATTTCGACCAAAACAATCATTTAAAATAACATTTTCTAGCATTTTTAACAATAAAATAATGAATTATATCTCCATCGCCATGAGATACCATTTTCAATGCATAAAATTTCTAATCCTTTCAATCTATCTTGACTCATGGTGATTCGCAAGTAATATGTTAACAATTTTAATTTAGAAAAACTCATATTCGCAGATGTTACAATCACATGTAAAGTTAATAATAATTTATAAACTGAGAAAACATATATATATATATATCTTTTGCAGTCTCCATAATTTTAATGGATGTCTATGGTTCAATTTTTTCATATGATTCACTCGTTAACATTAATTGCAATACTAGTAATTCTGAAAAATGTACTTTTCATTAACATCAAAAACATTAACTTTTAAAGCATTTTCAAGATTTATGCAAGATCTTCTCAATTTATCGCCATCCAATGAAACTAACTTTGCTGCATTAAACAAGAATCTAAACATCGATTGAAAAAATTATAATTGTTTTCTTAAAAAAATACCTTATTAATTAAATATTTTTTACATATATATATATACACATAAAAAAATTTGGTGCCCTTCCTTTCTTGTGGGCCCTGGGCGGTCGCCTTGCCTGCCCTACCCCAAGGCCGGCTCTGCTCTATCTCTCTCTTTCGTCTCTATGCACTGCTGAACCTACAAACACAGAGAGAAACTTTATTTTTCTATAAACAAAGATAGCAAATTGATTCAATGGCCAAAGGGAAGTTGTCTGCGCAGGATCAAGGTTAGTGATACTTTCTATTTATTCATCTCATATATTTCTCTAATTTATTTGAGACTCGGAATTTATTATTGTTTGTGTTTTGGCTTCCTTTACAACACTTGGGTAGAGGAGATTTTTGCATTACATAGCAGAGAAATTAGAAAAAATTCGGCTCAACTAAATTAGTACCGTAAAAATTGATACCTATGCAATCAAACGCCACAAAAATAGAAAAATATATGAAGGGTTTTTTATTTATTTATATATACTTTGATCTGTTTTTAATTCGAAATTAAACTTAAACTTTGCCCTGGTTGCAGGGACATACTCTAATGAGTATGAAAGGAAGGTAAGTCTAATGATTTAGCATTAAGAACAAGAGCAAATTCGGAAAAAAACCCAAATTTGGAAATATTAGCATTTACTGTGAATGGAAATGCAATCAAACATACCATGTGTTCTTGCAATATGAAGCTTCGATCCATCCATTACAATGACATTAATATAATGATTTATGGTTACAGGGTACGGCTCAACCTCATCAACATCGAGAGGAGAGTACGAAGTTTTTTCGAGTTTCAGAGGCCTAGACACACGAAAGGGATTCACGGATTTCCTTCACACCCGTCTTGTGGATGTCGATATTCGTACTTTTAGGGATGACAGTGTCCTTCGTGTCGGAAGAAGAGATCGTCCCTGAGCTTTTGAAGGCAATTAAGGAATCAAAAATCTCAATCCCAATACTTTCCAAAAATTACGCCTCTAGTAAATGGTGTTTGCATGAACTAGAACAGATAGTGGAGTGCCACAAAAATGAGGGGAAAATGATTTATCCAATTTTTTACGATGTAAATCCATATGAAGTACGACACCAAAGTGGGAGTTACGAGGATGCGTTTAGCCAGCACAAGAATAATTTCGATGAAATGATAGTACAAAGATGAAGGAGGCTATGAGAAAGGTTGGACAATTGAAGGGATTGGAATTGATAAAAGAAATTAATCGGTAAGCCCAGCTAACCCACCTTCGGTTTTTTTTTTCTGGGTTAAATATTCAAGCAATGCCTTTCACAAAAAGAATATGCATAAAATTAATGCACCAGTCTCCATATAATATATATATACTGTTTCCTTTGATGTTTATTGTTCTTTCTAGGTAAAATAACTTTTCCCTTAATATATGTGTTGTATATGTATGTGTAGGCTTGAAGGACAGTTAGTAAAGAAGGTTGTTCAAGATGTCGTGCTTGGATTGGAGAAGAATTACACACAATTACCTGACAACTTAGTTAGCCTAGATGATCATGTAAAAGCCATGAAGGAATTGCTAAGTGTCGACTCCAATGGAATAAGGGTTGTTGGAATTCATGGAATTGGTGGGAAGACAACTATTGCCAAAGTCATCTACAACCAACTGTGTGAGAAGTTCGAATGTTGTTGCTTCATTGAAGATGTTCGAGCAAATTCAAAAGGCCAAAATGGTATTGTTGATTTGTAACCCATCTTCTCTGTAAGATCCAGATGAGAGAAATCGCTAGAATCATAATGTTGATGAAGGAATCAAACAAATAAAAGACTGTGAGAATCCGCAAATGCGACCCCCGGGTCTCGTCCCCGTTCGTGGTGGTCTGAAACGTCGGAAGGGATCCCGTCGTTCCATTTGCTTGGAGTTATTTTGATAATTCATATCGGGTGTCTCTCTATCCTGTTTCTAGGTTCAAGAGGGTTCATTCAGAGTCGCCAGTACGTTTTTCAAAAAAACGGACAAAAAGGGTTGTGTAAAGGGAAAGGCTACAGATAAGCCTTTCTTTACACGTTTGTTTGCGAAACCAGGATTCTGTAGGGTTCGGGAACTATATTACGGTTTGGGAAGGTGTAAGCACCCATTACGCCCTTTCGGTCTCTAGTGGACTTATATGTTTATTCTATGTTGAAAAACTTGGATGCTTTTATTGACAATCTACTACTTTTCGAATAAAGACCCTGATTTTTAGGGAAAGTGGGAAAGGGATAAAAACCTTTGTGTTCCGAGATCCGATGTTTTTATTATTGAAATATGTAAATACAAATGACAAAACCTTTTTATTTTGAAAGAGTATCCCGTATTATTTCTCAGATAATAACAGTTTTCTCGTGTTGTGATTATTTTTTGTAAAAGCTCGGATCTTGTATCGGGACTAATTTAATATGGAATCATGACTCTTGAGAGGAGAGTTATCAGACACGCCACAGTCTATAGAGGAGACAGGATATGTTGATTTTAATTCCTAGATAAGTCGTATCAGTCCGGGTTTTGAAAACAGAGTTTTATCCGGACGATAACGTACTTACTCTTCTGGTTTTGCAAATGGTTTTATCAGGGTCTTTTGTTTTGAAGATGGTAGACTATTTATAACTTGGCAATAAGTTTATTCAAATAAAACGTGGACAAAACAACAGAAATAAAACAAGTACACATACAAACCTGATTTTCGGGCGCGTTAGAAACCTAGCACAACCACGTTACCACTTCGCTTACTAGAACGGGGATCGACCTGGCCGATCAGGTCGCGGGGTACGGGGCAGCGCCCCGTTAGAAAAAAACGAGTTCTAAAAGTCTATGCAAATATCTTATTTAATTACTAGAAGAAACTTTATTTACCTTCCCGACGAGAATAATAATAAGAAAGAGAATATAATACAGCAGAGAGATCTCCGGCGATAATAATCTTCTCCTTCTTCAGATATTTTCGAGAATTCGATTCCCGAGACCGGACACGTCGAGTGTCGAGAATAGATTCGATAATTCTTCAGAAATAAGACGATAATAGAAAATACTTGACGAAAGATCAGAAAATCAGATCATAAACCCGCAATCCTACTCTAAAATTGTTGTTTTTTGCTGTGATGTTGGTGTCCTTAAACCTTGGGTGCTGCTGGCCTATTTATAGTGCCGAAAAGGTGTATGTCGCGCGATATATTGGTGTATGTCGCGCGACAATCTTGACTGTCGCGCGACATTCTACTTTAATGATGATTCTGACTCATTGCTGAGTCAGAAAGTGGAGTGGTGGGGTGTTTGTCGCGCGACATGTTCCCCAAAAGGTAGGATTGTCGTGTGACATACTGGTGTATGTCGCGCGACAATCTTGACTGTCGCGCGACATTTCACTTTAAAACATGTTTGTTTGGCCAATAGACGCTTCTGGGGCAGTCTCGGGTGTTCGGGTGAGTCCCGGATTCCAGAAACAGCAGTTCTCGAAGGTTGTTAGGGTTCTTGCGGGGGTCACGGATCGGGGTGTCTACAGACCCTCTCGACTCAAGCTCCTTGCTTGCAAGGAATTGAGGCGACTGGAAGAGACCATGATCCATGGCTCCCGCATGAACTCTAAAGGAGTGTGTGTATAAAAATGTTCGTGAGTGCCTCAGGAGAGGGCTTTGTGTTTGGTTTTGCCTCCTGGAGAGGGCTTTTGTTACCTCATTGCCTCTTTCGAGGGCTTTTTGCTCCACGTGTCGCCCCTCGGGAGGGATTTTTGCTCCACGTGCCTCCCCCCGGAAGGACTTTTTGCTCCACGTACCTCCCTGGGAGGACTTTGTGCTCCACTTGCCTCCCCCGGAAGGACTTTTTGCTCCACTTGCCTCCCCCCGGAAGGAATTTTTGCTCCACGTGCCTCTCCTCGAGAGGACTTTTTTGCTCCACGTGCCTCTCTGGGAGGACTTTTTGCTCCACTTGCCTCCCCCCGGAAGGACTTTTTGCTCCACGTGCCTCTCTAGGAGGACTTTTTGCTCCACTTGCCTCCCCCCGGAAGGACTTTTTGCTCCACGTGCCTCTCTGGGAGGACTTTTTGCTCCACTTGCCTCCCCCCGGAAGGTCTTTTTGCTCCACGTGCCTCTCCTCGAGAGGACTTTTTGCTCCACGTGCCTCTCTGGGAGGACTTTTTGCTCCACTTGCCTCCCCCCGGAAGGACTTTTTGCTCCACGTGCCTCTCCTCGAGAGGACTTTTTGCTCCACGTGCCTCTCTGGGAGGGCTTGTGCCTGTGTTAAGGACTTGATGACCGGTTTGCCTATAGAAAGGGCTTAGGTGAATGGATTGCCTCCGGGGAGGGCTTGTGCCTGTAGAAAGGACTTATGGATGATGTTTTGCCTGTACAAAGGGCTTATGTGAATGGATTGCCTCCGGGGAGGGCTTCGTCTCAGGTGGGAGGACTACCAGCTGCGCCTCAGGTGGGAGAACTACCATTTGCGCCTCAGGTGGGAGGACTACCATCTGCGCCTCAGGTGGAAGGACTACCATTTGCGCCTCAGGTGGGAGGACTACCATTGCTCCACTGTGCCTCCTCATGAGGGCTTTTGATCTGTAAAAGAAAGAAAAAAGAAAAAGAAAACAAATTGCCTCCGGAGAGGGCTTGTGCCTGTGTTAAGGACTTGATGACCGGTTTGCCTGTAGAAAGGGCTTAGGTGAATGGATTGCCTCCGGGGAGGGCTTGTGCCTGTAGAAAGGACTTGTGGATGATGTTTTGCCTGTACAAAGGGCTTATGTGAATGGATTGCCTCCGGAGAGGGCTTGTGTTGGTGAATTGCCTCCGGAGAGGGCTTGTGTTTGTGCATTGCCTCCGGAGAGGGCTTGTGTTGGTGAATTGCCTCCGGAGAGGGCTTATGTTTGTGAATTGACTCCGGAGAGGGCTTGTGTTGGTGAATTGCCTCCTGAGAGGGCTTGTGTTTGTGCATTGCCTCTCTTAGACTGCTAGAGTGAGAGAGAGAAATCTTGCGAAGGTGAAAAGAGCTCCTCGAGGTCTATTCTGGATTTTCGTTTCCCTGTATATTTCTAAACTTTACTCTCATGTTTTCCTCGAGTGAAGATACTTCACCCAGAAGGCAGTTTTCAGATTTCCTTTGCTCTCCGCAAAGTGATGGTCCGAGGTTTTCCAAATCATCTCTTCTGTATCGTGCTGAAAAGAAAATTTGTTTGAAAGTTCAATCTCTGATCTCTATTCTCTTCTTAGTTTTCTCTTTTTGGTGGGCCCACATCGTTTTCTATTTTTCGATGCCCTTATTTCTCCCTCTTTTGGGAAAGACTTTTCCTAGCCTTTTCTGTTTTTAACCAGGAGTCTTTTCATCCCTTTGTCGTGATCAGGAGCCTTACTCACCCAAAACGAAGCCCTGAGCCGGTTTTGGCCTAGCTGTCACTTTTGGTGTGGCTCTCCCTGTCACTCTGCATTTCTGTTTCTCTTGCTCGCTCTGGGCGCTCGTGCGGGTTCTTTCTCTTTTCTACTCTTTCAATTTTTTCTATTCCCGTCTTATTCTGATATATTGCTTTCTCTCATCGACGGTCTCGGTCTTCTTGGGAGATCAGAGATTACTTTTAAACTTTGTGTCTTGTTCTCGCTTTTTCGGAGAGATGATTTGGAAGTCCTTCCTCGTGTTCTCATCTTGGGTGTGCGATTTTTAGCAATTTTTTTCAAAAACTGCTTCTCGGAAGTCCTCCTGCAGGAGATAAAATGAGACAAAGGTCAAAAAATCAGGGGAGGGCACTGATTATCGCGCGACACCTCGTGAGAGGGCTCTTTGTCGCGCGACAATGATGCCATTTGTCGCGCGACATTTGGTTCCACTATATAACCCTCTTGCTGAGCTAATTCCAGCTCATTCTCTCCTTCCTCTTTCTCTCTCTAGCTTCTCTTTCTCTCTCTTTCTCTCTTCTCCTAAGCGCGGAAGCCCTGCTGCTTTTCTGACTTTCTCGTTTATTCCACTCATATATATACAGATGGATCCTCCAGAGCCTGATAGATTGGAGGGTGACCAGGAGGAGATTACTTTTACAGACGCCCAGGGCGTTCTTCGGTGTAGTCCTCATCACGATGACTGGGAGGACTTGGATTGGTATGCCGAGGATAGGGTGGACCGCGGTCGGGCGGTGGTCTACCGAGATGCTACCCGGGCTGCTCCAGTCCCGGATATTCCATGGCTCTTGATGGAGCCTGCTTCCCATGAGATTCGTCGACGATCTCTGGTGATGTGATTCACGACCGTATTTCTATCCGTTATGACGAATCCGCGACCCTTGACGTTGAATACGTAAGAACCTTGGAATCACGCGAGGATGATGGAGGTGGAACCTCGACCCAATCCCTAAAATGAGAATGAACCTTGGTATAGTCGAAGACAAACAATCAATTAATGGATTAATTGATTGATAAGCCGAAGAACAACAAGAATTAAATTCTGGCTGTTCGAGGTGTTCTTAGAACACAAAAGGTGAAAACACTCTCAATTTCGTATTATCAAACAAGCTGCCTCCAAACATAAGAGTTGCCTCCTTTAAATAGGAGGAGAAGAGAAAACCCTAATAAAACCCTAAACAAACCCTAATTTCGAAAATAACACAAACAAGCCCAATTCTAGGGCAACAAAAATAATGGAGAGCTCTAAACAAGCCCAAAAACAACCTTAGCAAGCCCATCACTCTAAATACTAATTATACATAATCCTTGGGCTGCAAATAAATAAAAACAATAATAAAAAGGCCCTAATTATTCTACGTCTTCTTGGCTAAGCATTATTTTCCATTCGTGCTCTTCATCTCCTTGAATGCTTCTCCAAGCGTCAGCTTTATTCATCAGCTCGTGGACCATGCTCATGAGTGCTTCCTTCATCTTGTGAGTCTAGGTCAGAAAAAAAAAAAAAAAAAGAAAAAAAAAAAGAGTACAAAAAATTCCGAATTTTGACTTTATTTCTTTTAGCATTCTGATTCTATAGGTTCCAAGGATTCCAAAAATCACTTTTTCACGAGCCTAAATTTTCGCTCATATTTTTCGAAATTTAGCTTCGTATTTTGTCCCTATTTCATTGGGATTCCTGTTTCTTGAGTTCTTGGTGAAAACGTACTTGTCCTAGCATACAATTGATCTGTTTGGGTTGTGATTGGTCTGTTTGGGTAGCCAAGAAAAGGGTTCTTGCTTTTCGATTCGTTTGAAGTTCCAAAAGGTGAAAATTGAGAGGAATATCAATACATTGAGAACTAAACACGAGCGGTAAAATCAGAGTGATATTATTTTTGAGCGAAACACGTAAGGGAGTGCAGAGAGGAAAATTTATTTCTTTATATTGTGCTAACCTCTGTTTTGCAACAAAATGTCGAGTTTCGATCCTAGGTTATTCCAAGAAGCCATGACGAGCACCTTACAAAAAATGATGAGAGAGGAGTTGGGTGTCTTTAAAGAGCAGGTGGAAGAGATGAGTGAGGAATTGAAGAGAATGCGGGTGAAGGTAGATAGAGTTGAGAGCACTCAAATTGAGCAATCCGGCATATCACATAATGCTCAAAGAAATGGGAGACCGCAGCCTAGGGAACGGAGGGCTGATGTTGATAATTATTACCGAGATAGCTTTGACGATGGGGATAGCGATGTCGATTCGGCAGTCGCTAACCGACGGAATGGTAGACGGTTTGGTAGGGGATTTAATAGGGAGGATGACAACATGAATGGGATCAAAATGAGGATTCCATCCTTCCAAGGAAAAAATGACCCCGAGGCCTATCTTGAGTGGGTCAAGAAAGTTGAATTAGTGTTTGCTTGCCATAATTACTCCGAGTCCAAGAAGGTGAAATTGGCGGCTATTGAATTTTCAGATTATGCACTTGTTTGGTGGGATCGCTTGATGATAGAGAGAAGGCGTAGTGATGAGGGGCCCGTGGAGACTTGGGATGAGATGAAGCGGTTGATGAAGAAGCGGTTTGTGCCCGATCACTATTATCGGGAATTGTACCAAAAATTGCAGGGGCTTACGCAGGGAAATCGTAGTGTTGACGAATATTATAAGGAGATGGAAGTGGCCATGATTCGGGCAAAGGTTGATGAAAATAGAGAAGCTACCATGGCGCGGTTCTTGAGTGGGTTAAACCGGAAAATTGCCAACGCGGTTGAATTGCAGCCATATGTTGAAATTGAAGACATGGTGCACACGGCAATTAAAATAGAAAGGCAGCTCAAGAGGAGGGGTAGTTTCAAGCCAAGCCAAAGTTCTTACTCTACTCCATGGAAACAAAGTCCGTGGAAGAAGGATGACAAAGCAACCACTCCGAAACCGAAAGTAGAATCGAAATCGGAAGCTCCTGGTGGAAGCCAAGCTAAGGCAGCCCCCGCTAATACTCCTACGAATAGGAACCGGGACATTATTTGTTGGAAGTGTCAAGGGAGGGGCCATGTTTCCACTCAATGCCCGAATAAGAGGGTAATGATGCTTCTGGATAATGGGGAATATGAGACGGATGAAGAAGGCGCTGAAGCTATGCCACCTTTGGAGGATGTCGAAGAAGAGGAGAGCGCCATCCAGGGTGAGTTATTAGTTGCAAGGAGAGCGCTTAGTACGCACGCAAAGGAGGATGAGGAGCAGCGCGAGAATATTTTCCACACTAGGTGCCTAGTGCTAGGCAAGGTGTGTAGTTTGGTGATAGACGGAGGTAGTTGCACTAATGTGGCTAGCACGACGATGGTGGAGAAGCTAGCATTGCACACGACTAAGCACCCAAGGCCTTACAAACTGCAGTGGCTGAATGATAGCGGTGAAGTGAGGGTGAACAAGCAGGTTTTGGTGTCCTTTAGCATTGGTAGATACGAGGATCAAGTGCTTTGTGACGTGGTTCCCATGCAAGCCGGCCATATGTTATTGGGGAGACCATGGCAATATGATAGGAGAGTTAAACATGATGGCTTCACCAATAAATATTCATTTGAGATGAACAAGAGAACAATCATTCTTGCACCTTTACCGCCACAGCAAGCCTATGCCGATCAGTTGAAGTTGCAAAGTGAGGAGGAGCAGCGGAGAGTTGAAAAGAAAAAGAGAGATAGTGGTGAGGAAAAGAAAGCGAGTAGAGTGGAAAAACCAGTGACTATTGAGAGCAAATTTGAGAGGAGGCAAAAGAATTTTTATGCGAGAGCTAGTGAAGTAAAAAGAGCGATGCTTTGTAATCAGCTTCTTGTACTTGTATACAAAGAAGCGCTTTTGAATACTAATGAGCTAAATTCTTCTTTGCCTAGTGTTATTGTCTCTTTGTTGCAGGATTTTGGTGACGTCTTCCCGGAGGATACACCAAGCGGTTTACCACCCATCCGAGGAATAGAGCATCAAATTGATTTCGTACCCGGATCCTCCATTCCAAACCGGCCAGCCTATAGGAGTAATCCGGAGGAAACAAAGGAACTTCAAAGGCAAGTTACGGAGCTGTTGGAGAAAGGGTATGTGAGAGAGAGTATGAGCCCATGTGCGGTGCCAGTTTTGCTAGTGCCAAAGAAGGATGGAACGTGGAGGATGTGCGTGGACTGCCGAGCCATAAATAATATCACGGTAAAATATCGTCACCCCATTCCACGTTTAGATGATATGCTTGATTAGTTGCATGGGTCTAGTATATTCTCTAAAATTGATTTGAAAAGTGGATATCATCAAATTAGGATGAAAGAAGGAGATGAATGGAAAACAGCCTTTAAAACAAAATATGGATTATATGAATGGTTAGTTATGCCTTTTGGTTTGACTAATGCACCTAGCACTTTCATGAGATTAATGAACCATGTTTTGAGACCTTTTATTGGCAGATTTGTTGTAGTCTATTTTGATGATATTCTTATCTATAGCAAGAGTCTAGATGATCACGTAATTCAATTAAAATCTGTTTTGGATGTCTTGCGAAAGGAGAAGTTATATGCTAACCTGAAAAAGTGCACCTTTTGCACGGATAAGCTTGTATTTCTTGGTTTTGTTGTGAGTGCACAAGGAATTCAGGTTGATAAAGAAAAGGTGAAGGCGATTCAAGAATGGCAAAGTCCTACAAGTGTTGGGCAAGTGCGGAGTTTCCATGGACTTGCTAGTTTCTATCGGCGGTTCGTGAAGGATTTTAGTACTATTGCGGCGCCATTGACTGAAGTGATCAAAAAGAATGTGGGATTCAAATGGGGAGAGGAGCAGGAGAAGGCATTCGAGTTACTAAAAAGCAAGCTAAGTAACGCCCCATTGTTATCTTTACCTAACTTTGCAAAGACTTTTGAAATTGAATGCGATGCTTCAGGAAATGGAATTGGTGCTGTTCTTATGCAGGAAGGAAGGCCAATAGCATACTTTAGTGAGAAGCTAGGTGGGGCGACCTTAAATTACCCTACCTACGACAAGGAGCTTTATGCGTTGGTGAGAGCGTTGGATACTTGGCAGCACTATCTTTGGCCAAAGGAGTTCGTGATTCACACGGATCATGAATCATTGAAGCACTTGAAGGGGCAGCAAAAGCTAAACAAGCGCCATGCCAAGTGGGTGGAGTTCATAGAGACATTTCCATATGTGATCAAGTACAAGCAAGGTAAAGAGAATGTTGTAGCGGATGCTTTATCACGCAGGTATACTCTAATTGCTACTTTAGATGCTAAATTGCTTGGGTTTGAATACATCAAGGATTTGTATTGTGATGATGCTGATTTTAGAGATATATTCAATGCATGTGAAAAATTGGCATTTGATAAGTACTTTAGGCATGATGGATTTCTAATGCGTGAAAACAAACTTTGTGTGCCTAAATGTTCATTGCGTGAGTTGCTTGTGAAAGAAGCGCATGGTGGGAGCTTAATGGGACACTTTGGTATAGCTAAGACTTTAGGAGTATTGCAAGAACACTTCTTTTGGCCTCACATGAAAAGAGATGTTGAAAGAATATGTGAGAGATGTGTTACTTGTAAGAAGGCGAAGTCTAAGTTAAATCCCCATGGTTTGTATACTCCATTACCCATTCCTAGTGACCCTTGGGTTGATATTTCTAAGTTAAACCCGTAGCGAAGACGGACGAAAGATCGTTTCTACAATCAGATTCGGATGGCACCGCGACCCATTGCTTATATGGAAGTAAGAACCTTGGTATATAAGAGTAGATAGATTGATGGACACCGCGACCCAACAACTATAAATAGATGCGAACCTTGGTATATGCGAATGATGCCACAATTGATGATGATGAATCAATTGATAAGTCGAATAAACATTACGGACAAACTGAATTTGTTCAACATGTTCTTGAAGAACAAAAGAGAAAATCTCTCTCAAATTTTATTAATGAAAACTCATACTTGATGCCTCCAAATGGAATGGGATGGGGAGGTATTTATAGTTGTTACAAAATACATCCAATGGTCTACATTCAATCCCACCAACTATGATCTAAGGGCTCACATTTATTCTCACCTACTACAAGTGACATAAGCAATGACGTCACTAAAGACTTATGTAAGCAATGACATCATCGATGCATGATGTAAGCAATGACATCATCAAGTACATGACAAGATACTAATTTTAAAACAACATAAAATAAAATAATAAACAAGTCCTATAATTAAAATACAATCTTTTTTTTTGAATTTTCTTGCAAGTGCTCTTGTAGTCGGACCCATGAGAACTTGAATTAGGCATGTGTACGCTTCAATCCACGTGCTTGAGCATCTGCTAGCCTTGTTTACATCATCTGGTATGTTTTCTTGAAATTCTATCTTCTTTTGATTTATTTCTGCCGTTTCCTGCACGTATTTTAAACAATTCATATTTAGCATACATGTCTGCCTAGGAATAGCGTCCGATTTTGTGAGTCCGTACTTTTACTTGTGATACCTTTTAGGTTTTGGGAATTTACATAAGGTATCCCCATAACTCTATGACTCACATAATTACACCAAAGTACCCTCAGGTTTGGAAAATTACATAATTTTACCCTATAACCCTATATCTCTCATAATTACACCAAAATACCCTCAGGTTTTGGAAAATTACATAATTTGCCCTATAACCCTATATCTCTCATAATTACACCAAAATACCCTCAGGTTTGGAAAATTACATAATTTACCCCTATAACCCTATATCTCTCATAATTACACCAAAGTACCCTCAGGTTTGGAAAATTACATAATTTACCCCTATAACCCTATTTCTCTCATAATTACACCAAAATACCATCAGGTTTGGAAAATTACATAATTTACCCTTATCACCCTATATCTCTCATAATTACACCAAAATACCCTCAGGTTTGGAAAAATTACATAATTTACCCTTATCACCCTATATCTCTCATAATTACACCAAGGTACCCTTAGGTTTGGAAAATTACATAATTTACCCTTATCACCCTATATATCTCATAATTACACCAAAATACCCTCAGGTTTCTTATATCCATATCTCCATTTGGTTTGTAGTGGGTTGGCCGAGGTTGGGGTTCTCCCAACACTATATCTTCGGAGTGGCAACGGGCACCGGCCCCTGTCCAGGAGTTGCTCCTTGCGACTCCTTTTGGCTCCCTCTTCGACGCCCTCCCGGAGCGAGTTTCTAGGGCGACGGTTTTGGTGTCGGCACTGGCTTGCCATTGGTGGGATACTACTCATACCTTCCATTGGAGCTGGGGTGAGATGACGATGAGACCCCTCGATCTTTTTGCTCTGACTGGGATTTCTTCAGGGGGGTCCCTATTCGGATTGACGTCCCTTTGCGTCTGACGGCGGAGGGCATTGTGGGCGCACTTGGGTGGTTCCCCGAGCGACGGAGTTCGGGTGATACGATTCCTCGGGGTGTCTTAGTTACGCGACTAGCCACAGAGAGAGCTCGACTAGTTGCTTCGGGGGTGCCGATGACCCGTCAGGAGGCGCGTCAGTATGCCCGCGTTCTTCTCCTACTGACACTCCATGACCTATTCGAGGCCCGTGGGGGGGACACGGCCCATCTTTGGTGGTTGCCCTATCTTCGGGACTTCAGCCTCATGTTTGACTATGACTGGGGCGGCTTCATTCTCGCAGTCCTATATGATGCCATGGACCAGGTTTCTCGCCATTTAGCCCTGAACCTCAAGGGCTTCTCTTTACTATGGGAGGTACTTACTTTTGTCCTTATATCTTTGCTTTGGACCTTCATATATCACCTGTTGATTATTGCTAAAATCCTTTATCTTTCCTTTTCAGAGTTGGTTTGTGGCATACACACGTCTGGGCCTGGCCCAGGTGGATCTCCTCGTTGAGAACGAGGATCAGTTTCCCCTTCTCCACCGATTCATCGCGGGGAACTATAGGGCTCCTTATGTATACCGGATTAGGGAGACCGGAGCTGCTGCCGTCCACGACCTGTTGGAGGAGCAGGTAAATATCTTAGTATTTTTTCAATAAATAGTAACATAAAATATGAATTACTAAAATAAAATCTTATTCTCTTTTCAGATTGAGTGGGCCCCTTGGGGTGATCTGGGCCCCCATTTTGGATATGGCCCTGCTTTGGCTGCTTCGAGGACCAGGCGGCTCATCAGAGACGAGTACGGCTTTCACTTCTACTTGGGTGAGAGAGTTATTCGCCAGCATTCGCCTGCCCAGTGGCCTCGGGTTCCTTTATTCTCGTCAGTTCAGATGAGGCGGACCGGTGAGATTGACTCGGTGATGGTGCAGTCCCTTATAGGCGGGCTCGGCTTTCAGAGGTTTACTGAGGAGGGGGATTATGCCATCTTTACTGCCCGTTATCTGATGAGGGAGCCCGAGGGGACTCGGGGACGGGTCTTCTACGAGAGGTACCGGGCGTTGGGAGGAGATCCCAACTACATACGAGGGCAGACTCACTTGTCCAGGACTGTCCCTGGTTACTTGCCGCCTATCCCTGATCAGAGGGATAACATTTTAGACTCTGATGATGATGATCCGGATGGCGAGAGGGACGTCCCTGCTGGTGCTGAGAGAGGTGGTGGTAGACCCGAGGGTGCTAATGATAGGCCCGAGGGTGCTGAGGGAGGTGGGACGGCTTCGGTTCCAGAGCAGTCGTCTCCGACTGTACCGACAGAGGGACAGCATACCGAGAGAGAGAGAGAGGTGATTTCTCTGAGCGGTCTTGGGAGCCTGCAGACCTTGGATTTGGTTACGAGCATTTTGGGCGAACTCCTTCTACTGCTGCTGCTACTTCTAGTAGGGTCCCACCTTTGAGGGAGATGGCTGTTGTGGACCCTCCTGGTGTTCGTACCTTCGCCACACTGACTCCCCTTCCGTCTACTGTCATGGGTCCTCTGGTCAGATCTACAGGTCTTGGTGGCTCGTCTTCTCGTCCTCCTTTGTTCCCGATTTATGAAGAGGGCGGGTCTACTTCTGCTGCTATGCCGGGGAGTTCGTCCATTCATCCGGTAGATCTACCGTAACTCCCTCGAGACTTCTCCTATGTTGGTGCTGGCTTACGTCGATATGCAGTGCCTGAGTATCCTCTCCCTGGAGACACGTTTGACTACTTGGGTGGCCGTTCTGATGATGAGGTATGTGCTTTTCTTCCTTCGATATCTTTTCATATCCATGCTTACTTATTTTATCGGTGCTGATTCTTCTTTTTTTTCTTTTCAGCGGGTGAACGTGCGAGTGGCAGATCTGAGGGATTGGCACTTCCAGTACCTTTACAGCTGGAACCTGCTCCAGTACGTTGGTCGAGACCCTACGACATACATGCGGGACTATCAGAGGGCGGTCGACGTTTCCTTACGGGCAGATGACCCTCTGTCTTCTTCTCGCGCTCGGACGGAGTCTCGGACGAGCAGTAGCCGGACTTCCAGGCGGTCTCGATCCTCGATGATCCGGTCCACGGCTCCGGTCCAGCCGACAGGGCCTTCGCAGGCAGCGGCTCCTTCTACACAGGGCGTCCCAGAGGTCGATCCTACTCCCGAGGAGGGTTCGGGTGATAGTGGGAGTGTGTCCAAACGCTCCCGATTAGATTAGCTTTCCTTCCTGCATTTAGTTAGTCCTGACAAATATGTAGTTTTTATTCTTAGACTTTTAGACAGGGGTTTTTTTGTAGAAAAACTGTTCTTTTATTGGTTTTATATATATAAAAAAATCTTCATTTGTGTCTGATGATGATAAATGACTTAAATAATCACATGAATTGATAATTTTCGGAAACGTACCTTTGTTATGGCATAATACTTAAGGTCCCTGCAAAAGAACAGAGTGAGTACAAGTACACAAAAGTGGATCTTTTGGCAAAACCGACTCTTACGTGTAAGAAAAACTCAAAACAAAGCACACCCAGGGAGTTTGTCGCGCGACATTCCCTCCTGGACATGGGTTTGTCGAGCGACAAACAGGTACAGGAGCCCTCTTTTTTGCTATAAATACACCCATCTTCCTTCCTTCATCCTCACACCTTTCTCACAATGTCTTCTTATCTCACAAATTCTGATTTTTCTTATGTTGAAGCCCGAGATACTCTGATATCTTCTAAAAATGGCTTGAACTTTGGTGTATTCAGTCCTTTAGCGAGCTGGCGCCATCCTCCTGTAGATTTCTCCTTTTTGCTTGGCGCTCTGTACTTCTGGAGTCCTGCGGATCATCTTTTTCGTTTCGGATTAGAAGAGCTCTGCCCGACTTATGAAGAATTTTCTTGGCTATTGCGTTCTGACGTTCGCGTTCCGATGGTTATTCCCGTAGAAGAAATCGGTCCCCGAGAGATGCTGATTTCTCTGCTAGCCATTCCCCAAGCGGCTTGTGATGGCTTCATTACCGACGGACTCCTTGACCTCCATAAAATGGTGAGGTTCTTTCATCGCTATGAAGAGAGAGCTTTTTATAGTGCGGGACGTACTGTGGCAGCCTTGATTTGTCTGGTTTCTGATATGCTACTGGTGACGGGCTCTTCCCGTGTTGATCCGACTATTCTGAGTCTGATTTATCATGCTAGGAATGGGGAATCCATAGTGCCCATAGTTCTGGCCGAGACTCTGAATGGTCTAGATGATCTCAAAAGGGGAGCTTCACCCTTCTTCAGGGGAAGTCCACGCTTGCTATATATGTGGCTATTGGAGCGTTTCCGATCAGTGGGCTTTAATGGGGTTCAGCTTGACAACCTGACATTCTTCTTCCGTCGTCCCCTCTTTGGTGCCTTGACCATGTCCTCCTCTGATTGGACGGTATGGTTTTCAGAGAATTCTAGGGCCATTCGGTGGAACATTCCTTGGTGGAAGCTGAGGGCGATAGTGCTTAGTACCGGGGGGCAGCATTACATTCGACTCCGTGGACTCTGGTTCACTTCTTTTTATCTCCCAGGACGTCTTCTTCGGCAGTTTAACATTCCCCAGGGCATTCCCCTTGGCCTGCACAACTTTTCTTCCGAGTCTAAATACTTGACCCAGCATATTTTTTCATCGATGGAGAGATTGTGGCGTGCTCGACTGACTCGTCAGTTCAACCCTGCCTGTTTTGGTATTTTCAGGCCCCTCCGGGCTGACATCATCCGTTCTCTTTGGGGTTCTCTTGAAGATGAGTTGATCGATGACCCCTTTCAGATGGAGTGGTTTCGATTCATGAATTCTGAGCCTACAGAAGAAAGCATTGTCTCTGCGTACCAGATTTTGGACGAGGCTCGAATCGACTTGGCTACTGAGGATCCAGCTTGGCCAATCCCTAGGGATTAGTTTCTTTTTGTATGATGTACCTCCTTTGTAACCTTCGGTGTTCTGAACCACCTTAATAATAAATAAGGGACTTTTATTGCTTCATAATGTTTAAACCGGGCCTGAAGTCACTTCTCAGGTTGCCTACGTTCCCCTTTTGATTTTTCCAAAAGACATAATTTTGAGTTGGGGCTCAGGTTTACGTAGTTCTTATCACACATGTTACATCTATTGATAATACTTCTTCAGTCGATCCATGTTGACTGGTGAATGCAGTAACTGTCCGTCCAAATCAGCGAGTATAGCGGCACCGGCACCCCCTGTATCAATCTCTTTGACGATGTATGGCCCTGTCCATTTCTGACCGAACTTTCCTCTTGGGTTTCTGGCTGGTTCTCGAATTTATTTCAACACGATGTCGTTCTCATTGATACCCTGAGTCTTTACCTTTCGATTAAATGCCCGAGCGATTCTCCTCTGATACCCTTGGTGGTGATATGAGGCTTTCAATCTTTTCTCATCTAACAATGCCAACTCGTCGTAACGTGCCTGGACCCATTCCAGCTCATTAACTTGATTCTCTAACATTACTCTGAGAGAGGGAACCTCTAATTCAACAGGGAGGACTGCTTCCATCCCGTATGTAAGTGAAAATGGTGTTGCCCCGGTAGAGACCCTTTCAGTGGTGCGGTATCCCCACAATGCGTATGGTAATTTCTCTGGCCAGTCCCGACAGGTGTCGGTCATCTTGCTCAGGATGTTCTTCAGATTCTTGTTGGCGGCCTCAACTGCCCCATTGGTTTGTGGCCTGTATGGTGAAGACCTGTGTCGGGTAATACCGTACTCTTCCATGACTGTATTAGTTTCTCCTTCGAAGTAGGTGCCGTTATCCGAGATGATCTCGTGTGGGACCCCATACCGGAAGATGATATTTTGTTTGATAAATCGGGCAACTTTCTTGGCGTCAAGGGTCTGGAAAGACTCGGCCTCTACCCATTTGGTGAAGTAGTCGATGGCCACTAGTATGAATTCGTGGCCATTGCTGGCTTTGGGCGAAATTTTCCCAATGATGTCAATTCCCCAGGTAGCGAAAGGCCAGGGAGCTGTCATGTTGTATAACTCTTTCGGAGGAAGCTTCTGGGATTTAGCATAAATTTGGCACTTGTGGCAACGGCGTACGTGGTTAATGCAGTCGTTTTGCAAGGTAGACCAGAAATAACCTTGTCTGATGATCTTGCGGGCAAGTGTATGGCCGCTCATATGAGGTCCGCAATCGCCCCCATGTATCTGATCCATCATTTTGACGGATTCTTCTTCAGTGAGACATTGGAGATAGGTCCCGTCGTAGTTCCTCTTATACAGCCTTCCGGCACAAAGTATGAACCCGGATGCTAAACTTCTGAGTGTGACCCGCGTTTTCTTATCTGTTTGCTCGGGATACAGATGATTTTTCAATAAGTTCCAGATGTCATAAAACCAAGTAGTCGAGTCCCCCTCTTTTTCGTTCTCTACCTCAAGGGCCATGCAGTGTGCTGGCCCTGATTTCCTTTGTACCGTAAGAGTAATTTTTTCCATCCCCTCCGGGATATCGATCATAGATGCCAAGGTTGCCAGTGCGTCAGCAAAACTGTTCTGTGACCTGGGGACATAGTAAAACTCCGCATGCTCGAATTTTCCTGCGACATCCCCCAATCGGGCGAGGTATGGTACTAACTTCTCATCTCTGACCTTCCATTCTTGTAGCACTTGGTGGACTACTAATGCCAAATCTCCATACACTTGTATTCTCCATATACCCCTTTGGAGTGCAATCTCTAATCCAATTATGCAGGCTTCATACTCTGCCATGTTGTTGGTGCAGAAGAAGTCCAGACGATACGATAATGGGGAGTGAGTTTGGTCTGGAGAGACTAACAGGATGCCTATCCCGTTTCTGTTTCTGTTGGCGGCCCCGTCGAAGTATAATTTCCAGTCTTCATCGATCTCGACATTCATGATAGTTTCGTCGGGGAACTCGGCTTCTTCTAGCATATCCCCCAATATCGGATTGTGGGCCAGGTAATCAGCTATGATCTTGCCTTTGACTGCCTTCTGGGTCATGTAGGTGATGTCAAATTCGGAGAGCATGAATAACCACTTTGCCATACGATTCGAGAGAGCTGGTTTCTCGAAGAGGTATTTTAGCGGATCAATTCGTGATGCTAGGATGACCGAGAAGACCAGCATGTAATGTCGTAATTTCTGTGTTACCCAGATGAGAGCGGCGTATGACTTCTCTAATGGCATGTAGTTTATTTCGAATGGGGATAACTTTTTGCTGACGTAGTAGATGGCTTGTTCTTTTCGAGTATCAACTACATGTTGGGCTAGCATAGCTCCTGCAGCTGAATCCATAACCATTAGGTATAAGATTAGTGGCAGTCCGGTCTGTGGTGGGGCTAATACTGGGGGATTAGAGAGATAGTCCTTGATTATATCAAAAGCCTCCTGGCACTGATCGTCCCACTTTTTCGGTGAAGATTTCCTCAGGAGTTTGAAGATGGGCTCGCAAGTCTGAGTGAGCTGAGAGATGAATCTACTGATGTACTGCAAGTTACCCAAAAACCCCCGGACTTCTTTCTCGGTACGAGGCTCAGGCATTTCTTGGATAGCTCGAACCTTGGCAGGGTCTACCTCGATTCCTTTCTTACTGTCAACATAACCCAGGAGTTTTCCCTTGGTCACCCCGAACACACACTTCTGCGGATTGATCCTCATCTGGTACTGGCGGAGGCAGTCAAAAAAGGCTCGTAAGGCTGGTACATGGCCTTCCCTTTCTTTTGACTTGATTATCATATCATCCACATACACTTCTACTTCTTTGTGAATCATGTCGTGGAAGATGGCAGTAGCTGCCCTCTGATATGTTGCCCCGGCGTTCTTTAGCCCGAATGGCATAACGGTGTAGCAGTAGGTTCCCCATGGAGTGATGAATGCTGTTTTCTCTTGGTGATCTGGGTGCATCTTGATCTGATTATACCCGGCAAAACTGTCCACAAATGACTTCAAGGCATGGTTGGCAGTATTATCCACTATCAAATCAATGTTGGGTAATGGGAAATCGTCTTTTGGGCAAGCTTTATTGAGATCCCGGTAATCCACACACATGCGGACCTTCTCATTTGCCTTTGGAACGGGCACAATGTTGGCTAACCATAAAGGGTACTCGATCACCCGCAAAAACCCTACACTCAGTTGTTTCATCACTTCTTCTTTTACTTTCAGGGACCATTCTGGCGTAAGCTTTCTCAATTTTTGCTTGACGGGTCTGAACTCTGGCTTGGTGTGTATCTCGTGCATGACTATTTGGCTGTTTAAACCTGGCATATCAGCATAGGACCAGGCGAAGATATCCACGTACTCATTTAGAGTTTGTGTGAATTCTTCTCTTTCTGTCTCATTTAGACTTGCCCCAATACGGACTTCCTTCCTTTCCTCTTATGTTCCAAGGTTAATTATAAGAGTGTCTCCTTCTTCACTTTGTATACGCTGATCCTCCCGTTTAGGGTGTTCGTTTAGTCTTTCCAACTCCATATAAGCAATTACAGAATTGAAACTAACAGGATAACGCAAAATAGAGTTTTCCTCATTAATAACAGTGCTTACAGGTACAAGTTTGAAAAGTAAATTTAGGAAAGACTCTTCCCTACCCTTTTCTCCACTCTTATCTCTCACCCTTACAATTTCACTCTTTTCCCCCTTTTTTCGGTAATCTGGATCAGCGTGTATCAGGTGTACAGGGTCGTCTCTTGGCTCGTCATCCCCTAGAGCCATGACATCGAAGAGATTTCCGATCATTTCTTCCTCTTCCTTGTCTTCACTTTCTTTTCCTGGTCCGATCTTTAACTTGGCAGAGAAGCTGTGTGTGATACTTTCTTTGAGGTAAAGGTCCTCTTCATAGAAGATTTCCCATCCCGGAAGGTTATCTCCGTTGCTATTCCTCCAGGGCTCTTGAAAGCCACAAAAGGGGAAGTCTTCTCCTTCCTTGACAAAAAACCCGTTCAGATAGCTAAAACTCGGATACTGATGCCCTCGGCTTATTTTCTCTTGGTTGTCCTCTTCGGTGTGTTGATACCCCAAACCTTCTCTTTCGTACCTCGTTACCGGTTCCAAGACTTGAAGTAATCCGAACTGTCCCATTTCCAGACTGGCTCCAGGGAAGTATTTCATCTTTCTCAGCATGTTCGTGATCTTGGTACTGAGATCGGGGATATTATCAGGGGGTAGATACTCGATTCTCTGGGTGGTGAGAGCTTGTACTTGAGGCTCGTAGGAAAAGCCCCCCAACTGTATGCTCTGACTCCCGATGTCCAATACAGGTAACTCCAGATCTGCCAAGGTCCTTTCAGGATCTCCTTGGATGGTGATTACATTCCCTTCGAAGGGTATTTTGATTTTCTGGTGTAAGGAGGAGGGGAGTGCTCCTATGTCATGTAGCCAGGCTCTTCCCAACAGTAGGTTGAAACTGGAGGGAATGTCTATGATTTGGAACTCGGCCGGAAAGTTTCCGGGACCAACCATGAGATCAAGCTTCAGAGAACCCAAGACGGCTCGCCTAGTGTTGTCATAGGCTCTAACGGTCACGGCTGATGGAGAAAGTTCTGAATCCAATATACCCAGGCATCTGGCGGTCTTCAGGGGACAAACATTTATAGTCGACCCGTTATCGATGAGAACTTGCGGCAGGATTTTTCCTCGAGTCCGAACAGTGATGTGGAGAGACTTCTTTGAACTGTAAGTGATCCAATCATGTTTGGCAGTTGTTCGGGCGTAGAGTCTGGCGATATAACAGCCTCATCTAGGAGTTTGATGAAGGCGATCCTGTGAGGTTTGGAGGCAACCAGAAGGCCCCAAATGGTGATGTGAGCCTGGGTTTTCTTTAGTTGTTCCAATACTCGATCTTTTCCTACTTCCTTAGGAGGTGGTGTTTTCTCGGCATCCATTAGCGGTGGCTGATATACCCTTCCCGAACGGGTAATTTGTTGTATCCAAAGGGATGCTGGGTCTGATCCCTCTGAGACTTCCGGTGATTCTGGTTCTGTTGACCAACTGAAGGCTTTGGGGGAGGTTTCTGTCATACAGATTGTCTCCTTGGGAAGGCCTCGGGGATTCCATGGTTGTTTCTTCCTGTCTTGGGTCCATCCTATCCCAATTTTTCCGGGATTGGTTTTGATTGAAAGTGGCTGTGAGATCCCCTGATTGGTTCTTCCTAAACCCTGCCCGGGTAGAAAGTTCATCTTAGCCATCCATTGGTCGATTATCGGATTAAGGCCTGGCGCCATTTGAGCCTTTGCTGGCGGTACGACGGGTGCTTTACAGGCTGGGTCATCTCGAATGAGTCTTACGGGGTCAAAGCCTTCTTCATCAGTGGTCAAGGCATTAATTCCCGCAGGTGGAGCATGGTTGGGAAGTGGGTTGTTGGTAACATTGGGCCCGCCAGGTGCGGGAATGATTCCGGCTTCAATGAGGTCCTGAATACGGTGACGAAGAGCCAAGCAGCGTTCCGTGTCATGGCCTGCTGCTTGATGGTATGCACAGTTCTCATTCATCCTCCAAGTAACGGGAATAGGACTTGGTGGAGGACGTGGGTTGAGTGGGGTGATTAGTCCGGCTTTTCGGAGTAGTTCCAAGCTTTTGACCAGGGTTTTAGGAAGAGTACAGAAGTTCCTTTTTCTCCTGACTTCAGTGCTCGAAGAATCTCCTTGTGTGGGCCAATTCATCGAGGGTGCTTGTTGTGACTGCTGAAACGGATTTGGTTGGTACGGGTATGAGCCTATTTGGTTAACGGTTGGAGTGGCCATCTTTCTCCCTGCGTATGAGGCTTTCTTGGTATCATTCTATGCTTTCTTAGCCAACTCTTCTTCTACTTGTGACCCCATGCTTAACAGGGCCCTGAAATGTGGGAATACGTGCTTTCCCATACAACTTAATACAGCTGAAGTAAAATTCCTCTGTATGATCTCCAACTGTTCTTCTTCATCAGGCCGTTTGACATTTGGGAGGCCATCTTTCTCCAGCGTGTGACGAAATCACTGAAGCCTTCCTTCTCTCCTTGCTTGGTCATTTCCAGGTGCTTGCGGGTAATTTCCAAATCTTCGTTGGACCCATATTTATTCATGAACTCCTTAACAATATCCCCCCAAGTCTTCGTATGGTGTCTTTCCAGATCGAAAAACCATCTCAGGGCGGCCCCCGTGAGAGTCATGTGAAAGGCCTGAGCTAATTCCGGTTCTCCACAACCGGACACTTGCATGGATCTGATGTAGGATTGGAGATGGGTTTTGGGAGGTGTGGTTTCTGCGAACTTGGTGATGGAAGGGAGCTTGAATCCCTGGGGCAATCTGGCTTCCGGGTAGAGGGAAAAAGCATTCATATCTGTAATCTCATCTGCTCCTTTTATCAAGGAGACCCCCGTTTGCAAAACCCTCATCTGCTCTTTCAGTTTCTTCATTTCTTCACTCTCTCTTGACACCTCATCGGGCTGTTCTCGAGCTATAACTGATTCTGCATACACTGCTCGGAGTCGGTTGATGTCTGGGTATTCATTAGGAGGGGCTACTGGGGCCGGAGGTGGAATAGGTCTTACGGTAACTTGCGGCCATGGTTGGTATTGGGGATCAAGACCTTGCTGAGGTTGCGGCCAGATGATGGGTGGCTCTTGTTGCTGATAAGTAGGGCCTGAATCCGGGGCCCATTGATTCTGATTATTGGGGTCAGTTTGAACAGGACCGGCGATGACGGGACCCACTTGTGGTAGATTGGTTCCTTGAATTGGGGGAAGCACTTGTGATGACTGCCCTTGATCTCGATTCGGTGGTAGCCGTTCAAACCCCTGTGGCGCGACCCGCCCGGCTGACAACTCTTCTACTCGAACCCGGGTACTCTGTTGTTCATTCGTGAGGTTTGCCAGACTCATGCTAACGGTCAGTAGCAAACGATGCATTTCGGCTAAAGTCGGCTGAGCTGCAGATGCCTCGGTTAGGCTCTGATTTGTCTCTTGATTTTCACGTCCATCGACCATTGCGGGTGTGCTTGGTCTTACTAATCTTTCGGTGTGATCTCGACCAGCCCAACCTTCCAGACTGTCGTTGTATTAGGGCTGTAGACGAAACCAAGGGCGAAGATGAAGGAAGACTATGATGTGACCCATTTTTGCCAAAAGAACCACGGGAAAGAAAAACAACGAAAACCAAGTTTCGGGTGTTTTATAAAGACACGTCAACAACAACTTGAGTGAATTCCCAGTGGGAGTTTAGGATAGGCAGCAAAATGCTCCTTGGGTTATCCTATTTGTCCCGAATTTTGAAAAACTCATTTTTTTGATTTTATGAAAATTGGGAATATCTCTCCTCTTGAGTTGCTTTTCATGGGAGACGTACCGGGGAAAGTCATAACGAGTTTAACCTCGATGCAAGTTTCTACGACGGAGGTTGGTCAGCCTCCGGCCGTACTTGCCAATATCTGGGGGAGATATACATGACAAGGCCCTACGTGGTAGGAACTCCTCACGGTTGATAAAAAAAGTATAAGAGTGTTCTATCTTGACTCTTCCTATATGCAGCACAGGTGTAATGCAAGGTGAAGGTTTTCAGGCTCCCTCCTATTTGGCAAGACCTCGCGATATACCCCAAGGGCGAGTACGTGCAAGAATCTTTTGATATACTTCCCGGGTACGTGAGTGTTCTCGTCACTCGATATACCTCGGGGGCGTACTTGGCCAAGGAGAGTGGAAGTAAATGCTTTCGATTTATGTTGGCCCAAGCGAGCCAACTCCCTACTCACTTATAATACTTCCGAGGGTTCGGGGTAAATTCACACTCGTAGAACCAATGCATGATTTGTGAAAGTGCGTGCAAAACAAGAATTTTCAAAAGATTAATTGCAAATATCTTATCTTCGAGGTGTATTTTGAAAACGCCATTTTTATTTAAAAAGATATTTCTTTACAATCATACATAACATAAAGGGGAAATCCTAAACATATGTCTATGTCAATGAATGGACTCTACTGTGCCTCTAGGTCAAGTCAACAATAAAATCCAGGCACCACGTCAGGGGGAAGTAGGGAAAGCAGTAAAAGCATGCATATCAACATATTATAAAAAAAAGTCCACATATAAGAGCCTAGTTTTCAGTGTCCCCAGCAGAGTCGCCACTGTGAGAATCCGCAAATGCGACCCCCGGGTCTCGTCCCCGTTCATGGTGGTCTGAAACGTCGGAAGGGATCCCGTCGTTCCATTTGCTTGGAGTTGTTTTGATAATTCATATCGGGTGTCTCTCTATCCTGTTTCTAGGTTCAAGAGGGTTCATTCAGAGTCGCCAGTACGTTTTTCGAGAAAACGGACAAAAAGGGTTGTGTAAAGGGAAAGGCTACAGATAAGCCTTTCTTTACACGTTTGTCTGCGAAATCAGGATTCTGTAGGGTTCGGGAACTATATTACGGTTTGGGAAGGTGTTAAGCACCCATTACGCCCTTTCGGTCTCTAGTGGACTTATATGTTTATTCTATGTTGAAAAACTTGGATGCTTTTATTGACAGTCTACTACTTTTCGAATAAAGATCCTGATTTTTAGGGAAAGTGAGAAAGGGATAAAAACCTTTGTGTTCCGAGATCCGATGTTTTTATTATTGAAATATGTAAATACAAATGACAAAACCTTTTTATTTTGAAAGAGTATCCCGTATTATTTCTCAGATAATAACAGTTTTCTCGTGTTGTGATTATTTTTTGTAAAAGCTCGGATCTTGTATCGGGACTAATTTAATATGGAATCATGACTCTTGAGAGGAGAGTTATCAGACACGCCACAGTCTATAGAGGAGACAGGATATGTTGATTTTAATTCCTAGATAAGTCGTATCAGTCCGGATTTTGAAAACAGAGTTTTATCCGAACGATAACGTACTTACTCTTCTGGTTTTGCAAATGGTTTTATCAGGGTCTTTTGTTTTGAAGATGGTAGACTATTTATAACTTGGCAATAAGTTTATTCAAATAAAACGTGGACAAAACAACAGAAATAAAATAAGTACACAGACAAACCTGATTTTCGGGCGCGTTAGAAACCTAGCACAACCACGTTGCCACTTCGCTTACTAGAACCGGGATCGACCTGGCCGGTCAGGTCGCGGGATGCGGGGCAGCGCCCCGTTAGAAAAAAATGAGTTCTAAAAGTCTATGCAAATATCTTATTTAATTACTAGAAGAAACTTTATTTACCTTCCCGACGAGAATAATAATAAGAAAGAGAATATAATACAGCAGAGAGATCTGCGGCGATAATAATCTTCTCCTTCTTCAGATATTTTCGAGAATTCGATTCCCGAGACCGGACACGTCGAGTGTCGAGAATAGATTCGATAATTCTTCAGAAATAAGACGATAATAGAAAATACTTGACGAAAGATCAGAAAATCAGATCATAAACCCGCAATCCTACTCTAAAATTGCTGTTTTTTGCTGTGATGTTGGTGTCCTTAAACCTTGGGTGCTGCTGGCCTATTTATAGTGCCGAAAAGGTGTATGTCGCGCGACATATTGGTGTATGTCGCGCGACAATCTTGACTGTCGCGCGACATTCTACTTTAATGATGATTCTGACTCATTGCTGAGTCAGAAAGTGGAGTGGTGGGGTGTTTGTCGCGCGACATGTTCCCCAAAAGGTAGGATTGTCGTGCGACATATTGGTGTATGTCGCGCGACAATCTTGACTGTCGCGCGACAATCTTGAATGTCGCGCAACATTTCACTTTAAAACATGTTTGTTTGGCCAATAGACGCTTCTGGGGCAGTCTCGGGTGTTCGGGTGGGTCTCGGATTCCAGAAACAGCAGTTCTCGAAGGTTGTTAGGGTTCTTGCGGGGGTCACGGATCGGGGTGTCTACAAAGAAGCAGTTGGTATGAAAAAGGTTATCATTGTTCTAAACGACGTGGATGATATATATCAATTTGATAAGCTTGTTGGAAAGTGCAAATGGATTGGTGCAGGAAGTAGGATCTTACATCAAGAAATATGGGGCTCCTGGATACAATTGAAGCCACTTATCAAATTGAAAATCTACATGAAGTATACGGGAATTATGAACCACATCTAATGGAATCAATTCATTCTCTTGAATTGTTTAGCAGGTATGCTTTTATGAGGGACACTCCTCCAGAAGATTATGGTAGCCTTGCTCAGAAAGTTGTATCCAGTTCAGGAGGACTTCCTTTGGTTCTTGTGACTATTGGGTCATTGTTATTTTGAAAGAAGGACATAGCTTTATGGGAAGAGAAATTGAGGAAGCTGAAAGAAGTACCACCTGAGAAAGTCTTGGAAAGATTGAGAATAAGTTTCGACGCATTGGATTATGAGCAGAGGAAAATATTCCTTGATATTGCATGTTTCTTCATTGGGGAGGATTACATGAACTCTTTTTACTTCTGAGATGCCTGTGGATTTTATCCTAGATATGGGCTTAATGCTCTTGTGCTTACATCTATGATAAAAATTGAAGAAGATAGTAAGCTAAGGATGCATAATCAGGTAAGAGATCTCGGTCGGAAAATTGTCCGTGAAGAAAACATGGCTAAACCGGGAATGCATAGCAGGTTATGGTGTAGCGAGGAAGCCTCGAAACTATGGGAGGGACGTATGGTAAGTTAAGTGTGTCTTCAATTTTTGCCTTCTTTTTAGCATTTTATTATTTTATGATTCATGTAAAAATGCAAAATAATATGCTTTGCAAACCAAAAAGATCATTTAGAGGATGATTTTACTGTGGTATTACTCATTTGAATAAACTTTTTATTTATTTTTATTCGTAGGTAACAGTAGATGTTGAAGCCCTCAATCTTAACTTGCAAGGACTCAGAGTTTGGCATCCAGTGTCTTGTAGGCAAAGATTTTGAGAAACTTCGAAATTTAAGGTTTCTCAGATTGGGCCGGGCAGGCCTTGATGGTGATTTTAAGCAACATCTTTCAAATTTAAGATGGCTTGATTGGAAATGCTCTAGGAATTTTTGGCCAACCAATTTTCATTTAAAAAACTCGTTGTTCTCAATCAATCTGCAAAGAATATCCCAGACAACTGGAAGGGTTGGAGTGAAATTAAGGTATCATAAAGTATATATATATATATATATGTTTTTGTTTCTATCGTCCCATCATCGTATTCATTACTCCTTGCAAATTAACTTGATTTTATTGTTTTACAGATGGCGAAAGAGTTGAAAGTTCTAATTCTTTCAAAAAGCTACAACGTGAGGGGAGCTTCGTTTATTTCAAATTTTAAAAGTTTAGAGAGATTGAGTCTTCATTGTTGCAACAATCTGGTAGATATTGACCCATCGATTTGGAATCTAACAAATTTGAGAGTTCTAAACCTCTCAAACTGCCGGGGGTTAAGAACCTTGGAATGCTCCTCATTTTCAGCTTTAGAGAATTTGAAGTTAAGCGATTGTAACAAGCTAATGCAGGCTTGATGGTCTTGAAAAGTTGAAATCGCTAAGATACTTAAATATGGATCACTGTTGTGATCTGCATACATTGTTGGATCTATCGAATTTTACGAAGCTAAAAAAGCTAGATATAGTTGGGTTCAAGAAGCTAACTGAGATGCAAGGTCTAGATACATTGGAATTGTTTGACGTTTTGAATATGACGAGTTGTATATCCATAGAAAGATTAACTGGCCTATCAAACTTGAGAATGCTAAAAGAGCTCAATCTAGCTTCTTGCTGGAAGTTACGAGAGCTTGATGAGGTCAGAGCTTTTGGAATCCTTAGAATATTTGGATATGCATCATTGCAGATCCATAGAAAGATTACCTAACCTATCGAACTTGAGAAAGCTGGAGGAACATGTCTCTCTGCTTGTGAGATGTTGCGCGAGATTAAAGGCCTTACAGTTTTGGAATCGTTGAAGATCCTAGACTTGTTGTACCACAAATCAATGGAAGAATTCCCAGATCTCTCAAACTTAAAAAAATTTAGTGGAATTAAAAATTTGTGGTTAGGATGATTTAACTGCGATTAGGGGACTTAAAGGAACTTAAATCCTTGGAATGGCTCGACATTTCTTATTGCGAAAAACTAACTGAGATGAGGGGAATTGAGGAATTGAAATCACTAAGATAAATGGAAATTGGGGGATGCAAGAACCCTGATCTACCATATCTGCCAAACGCGCGTAGAAATTCTTGCCCTTGAATCGAACAGGTATATTTAAATTTTCTGTTTAAATATTGTTATTATCTTTTCAAGAAAAAATTTACCACTAATCTTTCTCTCTCTTTCAATTGATTGCAAGATATGGATAGACCAGGAGAAACTCATACTACCGAAAATAATACTAATGATCTTCATAGGCATGGTTGGTGTGTTGAAGATTTTATGGTTTGGCTTGAAGAAAAACTTTGTTTTATTATTATTTTTATCTCTAGTTCTCTTACTTATAATTTTATTATCAATGTACCCTTAAATTAATGACTAGGGCCGACCCTGTGATTCATCCTATGTGCTCGAACTTAAAAATAGTGCCCTTTTATATAAACTTTTATATAAATAGATTAAATCTTCTCTATTATCTTAGAAAAGGAAAAAAAAAGGTTTCATTTATTTTTATTTTCTTTATATTGTCTTTACTAGGTTATAATTTTTTGAGTTTCAAGGGAGATGCATATAAATGTGTATATATAGCCTTAAATACGTGTACAATATGTTACTTAATAATTTCTAACATTACGTGAAGAATAAACAAAAGATACATAAATGAGTTTGAGTACCTTTATATATATATATATAAGGTGCATTTCAAGTGACCTTAACTTAAAGACCATATTTACGGATTGGACTATTTGGTACGCTTCTAGATAAAAAAAATTATAAATTTAGTGGGGATGTTTTTCATCATGTGTAGGACATCTCTATCAAATTTTATCAAAAAATTCAACTAAGAAGTGGGTTAACTACATGATTGAAAAATATTTATTGGTCCAGAAATAGATATATATATATATATATATATGTTTAATATTTTTCAATCCTGTAGTTAACCGACTTCTCGGTTGAATTTTTTGATGAAATTTAGTGGAGATGTTCAACACATGATGAAGAACATCCTCACTAAATTTCATCAAAAAATTTATCGAGGAGCGCACCAAATAGCCCATTCCGTAAATAAGATCCTTAAGTTAAGATTCTTACTTAAAATTTCTCATATATATATATATATATATATATAGCATTTCTTATAAAGACCAAATTTAAGGACTATTCCCTTTATATATAGTGTGTATATGTATCAATCTTTTCGTCAACCAAAATTCGATTGAATTTTTGATAAAATTTGGTGAATACAATCAACTAATCATGTAGATCATTTCTATCAAGTTTTATCAAAAAATTAATTCATAAACTTGTCCTTAGGCGAAAAGTATTCCAATAGCATTTATTGAACAAACAGTTGGATAAATTGAGCGGGGGGCTGGTGGAAGAAAGGCAAAAATTAGATAAACTTTTGAAGGGCAATTTTGTTAGAGGGTTTAAGAAATCACATAACAAGGCGGATAAATTGGGAGATCATAAGATGGATTTTTGCACATTTTAAGGAAATACCAAGGCATAGTAGAAAATGATGACACAAAAAAATTGATTTGTGTCAAGTTAGAAATTGAATCAAGTGATGTGGTGAGAAATATTTTTACTTTTTTCTTTTTTCACATAATAAATTTTTTTAGTGATAAAGGAATCCACAAAAAATAAGAAAAAATAGAGAACATCTACTCGTATAAATAAATATGAGATAAAGAGTATCTTACTAAATTACTTATCTTCTATCTTCTCATAAAGTAACTATTTCTCCTATTAGTTTCCAAACTTCGACGTCAAACGGAGCCTAATTTCAAGATAAAGAAATGGGACTTTTAAGCTCCGTTTAATAGCAACATGGAAAATGAAAAGAAAAATAACTAATTTAGATGAAAAAATGAAAAATAAGTTGAGGTATGTGGTGAGATTAACTCTTGCTTCCTGCTTTTTTCCATGACAAAATTTTCTTTCGGTCATGGTGAAGAAAATTTTTCCACAAAATATTAAAGGATGATGGATGACATATACTCACAAAAATGAGTATGAGATGGAGAACATATCACCATATGCCTCAACTTATTTTCCATCTTCTCACCCAAATTGTTGTTTTTATTTTCATTTTCCATGTTACTATCAAACGGAGCCTTAATTAATTAATTTCAAAAGGAAAATAGTTTTGAGCAAGTCAATTATCCCAATGATTAAGATTCCCAGTGAGACCAAGTTTGAGTCTCAACAGCTGCGATTGCAGCATTAATCGCCCTCCCCAATTGTAATAGTGGAAGTTTGCTAAACTACGAAGGAAAACTATTTTGATTTTGAAAAAATTAAATAAATAAATAAAGATTTGTCAACTAAGACATATCAAATGAAAATGAGAATTACTCGACGAATTACTCTCAGTTCCCACAACTCCAAAAACATTTGTTCTAGATCTCTTGTATATACAGAATAATTTATTGTGTGCATCATAAAAAATGCACTAACAATGGTTGTGTCACAGAGCATTTGCATAAACACGACAAAACAGGGTGTGCATAGGCCTTGCAATTGGGTCAAGTCGGGTCTAATTCTAGTAGTGCCACGATTAGACCAACTCATACCCAATTCTTTTATTGGTAACAAATGACTCATTTCATGTCTAACGAGCACATCTGATATATTTATCACATATAGAGAATCATCAGTTCATGTGACCCACTTTTCTCATCACGTGTGGCAGATCGACCCATTTATGACCAGAATCCGTTAAGGCTTTACCCAAACTAGCTAACTTTGTGTTGTGTTAGCAGGTCGGTTTGAAAATTGTCAGACCTAATTCTGGGTCCAACCCTTGATTGATAACACGACAAAGAGTCAGGTAATTGGTACATATTTAGTATCAGTGTTGAGAGTTCAAACATTACAGAGTCAGATTTGTCTACTTTCTTCCTTTTTTACCCTGATTGACACACTACAAACAGTCAGATAATTGGTACATAAATCATGTATATATAGTCCTATCAACCAAAAACAAGTACTATTTTTGTCTACAGAGAGCATCTACACATCAAATAAATTGATTGTCCTCCACAGCACATCACATAACTGCACAAACAAATAAAATTTCAGTTTTATAGCTTAAAAAATAAAAAAGAGCAGGAATAAATTGAGATGGACTTCTGCACATTTTAAGGAGACGCCAAGGCGCCATGGAAAATGATATCATAAACAACTGATTTGTGTGAGAAGTTGAAAAATGAATCGAGTGATGTGATGAGATGTTCTCTTCTTTCTTTAGGTAGTGATGAAGGAAAATCCACAAAAAAATAAGAAAATATGGAGAACATCAACTCATAGAAATAAGCATGAGATAGAAGTATATCATTAAATTACTCATCTTCTATCAAGTAATTGTTTATCCAATTATTTTCCAAGCTTCACCATCAAATGGAGCCTAATTTCAGGATAAAGAAATGGGACTCTTAATTAATACATCCTCGGAAGGAAAATAGTTCTGAGCGAGTTGATTATCCCGATGGTAAAGGACTCCCACTGAATCCTGGAACAGTTTCGAGTCTCACCAGCTGCGATTACAGCATTAACCTTTCTCCCCACTCATAATAATAGAAGTTTGCCAAATTACAAAAGGAAACCATTTTGAATTTTTTTTGTCAACTAAGACAAATATCAAATCAAAATGGAAATGGAAATGGGATGCATTACTCTACAATTCCAAAATACATTTGTTCTAGATATCTCTTGTATATACAAAATAATTTATTGTGTGCATTATAAAAAATGCACTAACAAAAGGGTGTACCACAGAGCATTTTGTACACGAGACATGCATAGGCACGGCGAAACAGGGTTTGCATAGGCCTCACAATTGGGTTCTAGTTCTAGTAGTGTCAAGATTAGCTCAACTCATACCCAATTCATTTAATGGTAACAAATGACTGATTTCGTGTCTAACAGGCTCATTTCATAAATTTATTGCATACAGAGAATCATTGGGTTCATGTGACCCATTTTTCACACCATGTCTAGCGGATCAACCCATTTATGACGAGAATCCGTTAAGGCTTCACCCAAACCCGCTAACTTTGTCTCATGTTAGCAGGTCGGTTTAAAAATTGTCAGCCCTAAGCCACTAACTCTGAGATCACTGGAACAATCCCTTAAGGGTCTGTTTGATAAAAAAGTGGAAGATAATTGGTAAACTATTAGATTTAATGAGAACTTTGAAAAAAAGATTGGTGCTCCGATGGCTTGTTCTCTATCTTTTTCTTCTTTTTCATGGAAAATTTACTTACCCATCCTATAAAGATTTGAATTCCATGGAAAAAATCAAAAAATTAATAAAACATATCACCATATCAATCAAGACATCTTATGATAAGTGACCAAAATAGGTCTCGAACTCTCTTTTCTTGGGATTATTAGTTTAATAATCTAAAGATTTATCTTAAAATATGTTGTTAGATAAAGTAAGGTCTGACCTTAGTCAACATTGTGGGACTGGTCATGTTCAATAAAGTCCAACGCATTTTCCTTGCTGATAACATCGACATGGCTAACCCTGTTTCTGTGAGTGACCCCATATATCTTGTCTGCAACTCTCACAAGTTCTTGCCTGAATGTTGTCGTTATAAACTGCGTATTCGCCCTATCTGCCAACCGACGAACCATATCTACCAAACAAAATGGTTAAAGAATCCCACCAGCATGAAATGAATACTTTTACACAAAGACCAAGTAGCCCAACTCTATGTACAGTATGAGAAACTACCATGTATGATTTACCACATTGTGTAACAATGCTCTCACTTATGAGTATGTTCTTTTCATTAATTTATCCCTCCTTTCACTTCGATTCGTCGCATTGCCATTAACCGCATCCAACTCTCAAAGATGAAATAAGTTGAGAACATTTTCGGTATGCAAAAATTCACCCGGTGATTTTCAACTCACGAAAAGAGGAGCAATCAATGACCACTTATTTACATATTTCTGTAGGCTTTCAAACAGGAAATAAGCTCTCTAGAAGACATACTATACCTTTAGTTTTGTATCAACATCAATAATGCAATCTGAAGGGTGAAAAGAAACAGCCATCTGATAATTTACTTGGATACCAGATTTGGGCAAAAGACGAAAGAATTCCTTATGCAACGGGTCCAAAAAGTAAAATAGAATACAATAAGGCTGTGTTTGGATAGGATTATATTATAACATCCCATGAATTTGTTGGTCAAGATGGATAGAAGGGTGTATAGTTTATCCTGATGGGGAGTAGAATCTCAGAAAACATGCGAAAAAGTTATATAATGTTTTGTTTCGGCCTCTTATATAATTTAAAGCACAAATTACAAATTAAAATCATAACTTATCGCCAAGTATTTTAATTTCAAAAAGTTTTAGAAAATTCAGGGTACTCTAAATGTGCATCCAACTCGTATCCGTACCAGATAGTATCTTATACAGATTTGTGGCCCTTTGAGAATTATCCAAGATGGGGAATAAATGGTGCCTCGTCGGCACAAGGAAGTGGAAAAGAGAGAGATACAGTTGTCGAGTGCAAAGCATGATAGTGTGGTCCACCCACCAATCCAGAAATAGTATGCATCAGAACTCCAGAATACATCTTGAGATAGAAGAATACACAAAATAAAGAATAATTCTAGATGGACATATTTATCTGACATAAAGCAGCGACTTTCCCATCTGCTGACTACTAACTGGTTACAATGGATTTTTATAAGGATGGATTTACCCCCACACACTAACCAATACATACTGGCCGTGTAGATATATCAGTTTTTTATGTCAAATATATGTCCCTCCAGAATTATTGCAAAATAAATTGTAAGAAATAGGATACTTCCAACAGCGGTTCTATACTGAGGATCGAGTGCAGCATCTATCTCGTCAAAGAGATAAAATGGAGCAGGATCACATCGCTGTATGGCGAAGATGAGTGCTAGTGCAACCACAGTTTTCTGACCTCCAGACAACTGTTTCATCGACTGTGTTTCCCCTTGCCCAGTAAAAGAAACCTGCCAGATAAAGCCCAATCAAAAGAAAGTGCTTCAACTAGAATTGCTACAGGACTAATCTAACAGGAAAAGGAATGCATGCCTTGACTTTCACTCCAATGTATTTCTCAACTCTTCCCTCCATATCAGGTGCACGAGGCTCATCATCATCAATATCATCGTCATCTTGATCACCATCCTATAAAAAAAAAAAAAAAAAAAAAAAAATCCCCTAAAACAATGGACAATATTCTAAATCTGCAAACACCTTTAAAAAAAATCCATGTAAACGTAGAAATATTTTTTTGAAACTCCGGTAGAGGACAACAAAAGTTTTTGAAGTTGGTTTTTTTTTTTTTTTTCTGGGGGTGTGGGGGGGAAGAGATGAAATAAATACCAAGAACATTAGAGATTTGGGAAAGCCTAACATGACAAGAATATAACTATATTATACATGAAGCCTCAATTAGACATTTGAGTAACATGGAAAATGATATATATATATATATATAAAACACTTGATTTGTGTAAGTAGTAAGAAAATAACTTGAGGCATGTGATGTCTTCCATCCTCTATTGTCTTTTGTGAAAAAAATTTCTTTCTCAACCACCGAAGAAAAAAAATTCATGGAAAGAACCTATAAAGTAAGAAGACACCTCTCTACATGTCTCAACTTATTTTCCAACTTCTTGCAAAATCAACTATTTTTGTTTTCATTTTCCATGTTATTATCAAACGGACCCTGAGAGATGATCATTTTTTTGATAACCAAAAGTTTTGAGTTCAGTAAGAGACCAAGAATTCTTGGGGACTCACCCACATGTTACTAACAAATCTTACTAATAGACAAGAGTAGTACTAGTAAGACCTTCCATTAAAGAATTTTCAACTTCTAAACATCAATAGAAATAGTCCTTGAACTACCAAAAGCTATTAAAATGGTAGAGCACAATAAGAGCATTGACATTAACCACCAACCTAAGTATAGAGAAGGAAAATAAGATAGACCAGCACTGCAAACAAGAGAAGCCATGTAATTATGAACTTCAATACCAAACCAAATTTGAAACAAACCTTTTTCTTCATCATAACCAACATTCCATGGCCGCCTTGTACAAGTTCTGAAAAAACATCTCGAAAATTTTTAGCAACACCTTTGAAGGTCCGTTCTATTGATTCATCCTTGCGCTGATCCAGCACTGTTATAAGTTCTTTAATTTTCTGCAAAAGTTGATTTTAGAAAATGGACACATTTATATAATACTTGCTTCTTAATCAACTAATTAGAGTGACGAAATTATACATCATAATCCATGACTTCAAAAGATGATATCTAACTGATGGAACTAGGGAGTACCTCATCACCAGCATTTAGTTCTTCTTGCCTTTTCTGGAGCTCTTCTCGTTGTTCAGTGAAATTTGCATATTGATCAAGTGCTTTTTTGTTTACATGGCTAAACTGTTGCAGTTGCTCATTGCACTTGTGAAGCATTTTATACAGGTCTTTTACGCTCTTCCTCTTATACCTGTTATTTACATTGATTGACAAAAAGCTATGTAAATGAAAGGAAACAACTAAAAGGAGCCTATATTGCTCTTATGGCATAATCATCTGCAAAATATCATGTCAACAACAGTGAACTCCACTTATAGATACTGTCAATTAAGTGAACTAGCAGATGAAAGGTGATTTATAATTGTATATAAGGAATTTCACAATTGAAGTTTCTGCCTTATTATCCATTATTGTTCCTATAAACGTCTACATGTATATACGGCATTCCACTATCTTTTACGGTAATTAAAGTTCACTAACAATCTTTTTTAATATGATTCCCCACCTCCCTCCAAAAGAAAAATAAACTCAAGATCTTAGCATTTTCTCCAATATCCATTACCAGTCCATACATATATACCATCAACAGTAAAAGATGGAATCCTATTACTCACCAGACAGTTACAGAATTATGTTGATTATTACTGCTAGTTATGATTCCATAACAGGCCATAAAATTACATGATTTAACATGTATGTGAAGAATCTTGTTAGTGTGATCCCAGAAAGAGGAATATTTAGAAATAACTACAAGTCTACAAGGAGAAAGAATCTTGTCAAGAACATTACTAATCTTTGTTTGATTCACAAATGAACACCAGAAAACCCCACATTTTACCCTCTCCACCTACTGTAATGCAAGAACTAGGTAAAGGCAGCTACGAATAATTGAAAAAAGCCTCGCATTTTCAACTCTTTTGTTACCAATATTTGAATTTTTCAAACAAAAGAATTAGCAACACTCTTCTCCTCTGTTCTGCACACCATCAGTGTATTTCCTCTCTTGCAATAGTATTAAAAAGTGGAAGGAGCTGACAGGTTGAAGCTTTATTTTGTTATTCATCAGGCAACAAAAATAAAATAGACCAGAAGGTTCAGTTAATTCATCTAATGGGATACCTAGTCACAATTAACGAGAGAAGTGTATTACATGTCAAAGGCATCGGAAGACAATGGACCTAATTCCCTGATTTTCTTTGAGTACTCTTCTTGTTTGGCAACGAGAATATTTCTTTTACTTAATAGTTGTTCAAAGTCTTTTGCTTCATCCTGAAGGGCCCTTTGATAGTCATCTTCTATGGTCTGTATTCAGAACAAATTGCATTAGCATCAGTGATGCACTAAAAAAATTGAACTTTAAGAGTCCATTTGATAAAAGATTTAGAAAATAATTAGTAAATTTTATGAGAAGTTGGAAAAAGAGATGAATTATTTAGTGACAAGATGTCCACATTTTTCTCTTTTTTTCATGGAAAAAGTTTCCTACCCATCCCCCAAAGAATTGGATTCCATGAAAAAACATATGAAGTAACACAGCATGTCACCAAATCATTCAACTCTTTGTCCAACTCCATATAATAATAGTATTGCTTTCAATCATTTTCCAACTTTTTCAACCCCCCCCCCCCCCCAACAAAAAAAAAAGTATAACTACCTTCAACTTGTTTTTTTCATCTTTGATCTTTTTAAGCTTCCTGGTTCGTTCTTCAATACTATCAGAAACTCCTGTGCCAGATAATTTGTCAAACAACGGCATTAGAGACTATATATATAGTTGAGATAGGAAAATTCAGCAGATGCTTCTGAAGGGCTCACTTTTCAGTTGCTGTGTCACATCTTCAACTCTTAACTTTGCATCCCTTAGTTCCTGCCGTTTCTGTTCTGCTTCACTGTGAAACATGTCGGGCTCTGCAGACAATTTTTCTGCCTCCAATTCTTGTTTCCGCCTAACAAGGTTTGTTGACAGATTGGTCTCAAGCTCTGCCTTTCTCGTTTCAGTCTAAATTGAGGGTGTACACAAATGAGAATAGATACACTCAAGAAGTCCAATACCTAAAATTTTTGGTTTGATAAAAAGTTTAAAAATAATTGAAAACACTACTAATTTTTGTGAAAAGTTGGGAAAACAAAAATTGAGTGATTTCTCAATATGTGCTCGATCTATTCCTTATTTCCATGGAAATTTTTTTTGTTATATCGAATGAATTTTATTCCATGGAAATCCAAAAAAACTATTGAACATGTCAAGAAATCACTCCTCTCTTTTTCCAACTTCCAATGAAAATTACAGTAGTTTCAATAATTTTTATCAAAAACACCCTTACAATACGCATTAGCAAACCTCTATGCGATTAGTCCTGCAGGAAATAAGCTTCTCTTTCAACTCTGTAATTTCAGGGTTCAATCGAGACAAGGAGTCTTTTTCCTCTGGCGATAAGTGATCAACAAGATCAGTCCCCATCTCATCTCTTTTCATATCAATACTTGAATTAAGTTGACGAATTTGAGCCTTTACGTTTTCAAGTAACTTCCCCTGCAAAGATTATAATAATTTTCTTGGAATTAGAACAATAAAAATTAATGCAGAAAGGTATATTAAACATTCTTACAACCTTCTTCTCAAGGACCACGGAAATAGATTGCTTCTGCTTATTAGCATTAGCACAATCTTGTTTAAGCTGATCCAACTCTGATTTGTCATGTGCCAGCTTGGCATCATTTTTCTGCTGCTCAGCAACAAGTTCATTAATTCTCTGGTCTATCTGTGTGAACAATTAAGTGAAAACTAGATAGAAAAATGCTTCTTAAAAAACAGGAAATTACAATCAGCAGAGAGGCTTTTTAACAACAGACCGCACAATAGAATTAACATGGTTATAGAAACCAAGTAATATTATGAGGCAACATGGAGTATTTAAGGTATAGACCTAACCACCATTTTGCTTTTAAGTGGTATGAAGTACCATGTAGTATGAGTGGGGTTCTTTCTAGATTATTATGAAGGTTGGTTCAAGAAAGCACTACAGTAATATTTAGTAAACTCTACTCAAGGGTGGATGCACTGTAAACCCAAATATTTTTTAACAATTGTCTGTACCGTGAAGATAACAAGGCTCCCAACACACTTCCTCTTCCATTGCATAGCTAGTATATGTCACAACTTTATCATATTTTTCATTGGATAGGTGTGTATATATACATATATATATATATATACTTTACACCGTTTCATAACTTTTTTATTATTTCATGTTATATATATATATTTATAAATGCTAAGATAATCTGTAAAAGCTGTCAAAGGTGATGAAATCCAAGCATACACAATGTAAAACGGACAAAACCCCCAAAACTGGATCACAGAAAAAGCAATACTCTATTCACAAGAGACTAAAAATAGTACTCCATGAATGCATATTTTCCAGAAAATAAAAAATGGGAAAAAAAGAGGTGATATAATATTTGGGAAAGATTTGTGCAGCCATAACTAGAAAAGTTAGCCTCGTTCCAGCTCTCTCCAATTGGTTCTTTTCCTATTTCTAGGAAGAATGTAAGATCCTATCAATAACATAGGAACATTTTTCCCAATTCTGAATCAAAAACAGTTTATGATTATTAAATATATCATAAAAAGGAAATGAACAAGTAAATGGCTAAACTAAAACCAGACAACTAAGCAAGAGGAACACCAAGAAAAACAACAAGTAAATAAACAATAGTACATTTTCTAAACCTGTAAAATTAACCGATTCAAGCCATTTAGAAGCAATATGAAATTATGAAAATGGAGGGAATATTAAAACATTTGTAAAAGACAAGGATTGTTATGAGGATAAAGAAATTTCTTTTTCTTGACTGAGGTAATTAATCTCTTAGTTCTCCCAACAGCAGAGACTAACTAGGGTTCTTCCATTCTGTTGACACCTAGCATTCCCATTTCCATCATTGCAGTTGGCAAACTAACTTGCTGCATGAGAAATTCCGTATTATAAACTCATTAAGTAGATTAATCAATGCAACAGCAGATGCAACGTGGGTTGCTACTTCACTAACATTGGTTATAAATATGAATAACAATCAAAATCATAAAAGCTTATAAAATAGATGGTAAAACGATATGGAACTTATATATACTAGAAAGGAACAAATATTAGGATATCTTGCAGACTTGATCTAATTTTCTCCAATTCATATTCCTTCTCATTAATGGACTTTGTATGCTGTTTAATAATGCTCATAAACTTCAATTTTGATCTCCTATAATCATAAAATCCTCCTGTCATACCACCTTTCTTGCTCACTTGGTCACCTGTAACAAAAGGGTGAACTTATCAAGGCAATGATGGTACAAACCCCTGCAGCCAATAATCAAACGATGCAGAAATTCTAGGGCAACCTTCCAAAGTTATGCAATCCAGCCCATCAGTGCGCGCAACCCTAGTAGCCACATCCAGATCTCGACAAATTACTGTTCTCGCAAACACCTATATGCATGGCAATCATTCAAAAACTATCTAGTGGTGAGGGAACAAAATTACAGCAAAAAAAGAGAATATTTTCACAACTCAATGCTAGAAAAAGTAAATAAAATGAAAACTCAAAAAAAAAAAAAAAAACATATAAAACTAGAAAACAAAGATAAATGAAAAAGGCGCCAAATTATGTTATTAAGTCTTGAATTCCGTTAGTAATGGGATTTGATCACATTTGACAGATGTTGACGTGGATGATTTTACCCACCCTTGATTGCATTTTGATTTTACAGATATGAGGTACTTTTCTGGGCATGCACATTTACAAGCACAAATGGTCAGAGACGGAGGGAGCATAGGCTCAGCCCCCACTCAAATTTTCCAATTTATTTTCATATTTACAGTATTAAATTAATATTTGGGGCGTAAAATGTAGAAGTATAAAGTTAAAAATGGCATTTAAAACAGTAACTTTAATATTTAAGTGAAACCTCTTAGGAGCAAGTGAGTTGTCACAAAGGCAATGGACCATCATATGAGCCTTCGAAATTTGAGTCTCACCATAGTATAATAGCCAAGGGGCACGCTCTAAGCGTGTGCAATAGGATTCTTTATAATTCTTCACATTATAAATTTATAATGATATTCGATCCATTGGTAATTGAATGCACTCTTCATGCTTCAGGTCATGAGTTCAAATTATTTTTTCAGCGTTATTTTATAGTAATTTTCGGCATGAGAGGGATATCTTAGTAATTTTGTGAATATACCAAACTACCTCGATGCGTTGAATATCGAGTATATATGTTTATGAAAAATTTAAAAAAATAAATAAATAAATTCTATGCTTGTTTCTCTCAACTTTGCAGGCACAAGATCATTCTCCCTCTTTAAATCCAATCTGTCATATGCCACAAATTAAGCCATTTATACAACACTACTATATGAATCCAATCATCATTCAGTAGTTTCTAATGATATAATCTTTCTTTTTAATATATCATTTTCTTAATTCCTTTTAGCTTTTTATAGATCCTAAAGCATATTTCTCAATATTTCACCTTTTTCCCATAATTAATATCATGTATTTTCATAGATCGACATGTATTTTCACTTGCAACTCTGTTTCAAACTTTCAACAACGGATGAATGACAATATGGTTGTGTATATAGAAACAGAAGTATTCAATAACATTGATAATGACTATCAAGAAACGCTTTTAGAATATATATATATATATGAAAAATTGTCTGGGGCAATTGTAAATTTACTAATGGTAACACTGTGAATTAAATATCTAAGTTTACATTCTTGTTATTAATTTTCTGTCTATTGTTTATCGCCCCCACTCAGTGTATTGTTACAGGTGTATGTATGTAACACAAGCTGCAGCAACGGCTCGAAATATGTCTGTAACACAACCAAAAACGACCAACAACCAAATCAGGAACACTGCTCACGACCCTGCGGCATATTGTTCACAGAATGAATGTTCACAACATTGCTCACAGATTACTGTTCACCAATGTTAAATAGCATGATATACATTATTGGTCCACTACCTAACAACTTAAACTTTTGGGAAAGATGGTTCCTAACATGATATAAGAACTCAGGCTCTGCAAGATCTCGGGTTCGAATCCTCCCGCTTGCATTTGTTTCCCCCTTTGTGTTTGTGCAGTATGCACGTTGTTGTTTGTGCACAAAGTGCACCTTTGATTTGGTTTGTCTCTAAATCTAAAAGATCCCTTATAATTATGTGATGTTCAAAAGATGCGTAATATAACTAATAACCAAATAATAAAATGTAATTATGATTTCCAACAACCACACTATCTGCGTATTACTGCTCACGAACACTATTCATCACACTGTTTCACCTAGATAGAAGATGAAACTGTAAATATAATTATAAATGAGTCCTGTCCAGCAAACGACAAGGTGTGTCACCCGCAGGAAGAGGAGGATCTTTTTGAGAAACCTTTGATACCAAGTTCAATTGTATACGAGAAAGACTTCAGAAATAAAATACCTATTTATGGTATGTTTTAACCAAGACAAATAAACCATACCGTAACTATTATAAATTCCATAAATAAAATATACTCCAGCAAATAATAATATCTTGATTTCCAATAGATACGAAAAATATACAAAAAGTAAATTGGTAGACTTGCCAAAACCGCTTCAATCAAAGTTAGTCTACCTCCTTTCGACAAGCAACCTCCCTTCCATCCATCTAGTTTTTTCTTTAACTTTTCCAACACCGGATTCCAAAATTCCCAAGAGTTTGGATTACCTTGGAGACGCAACCCTAAATACTTCAATGGCCATTTCTCAATCTCACATCCACCTCTAGAAGTGAAATCTAATAACTTCTCTTCTACCACGTTAATACCTGTAAGTTTACTCTTTGACAAATTCAACTTCAAGCCCGATAATGAGCAAAAAACAGATAATAACTTCATCACCCAATAAGATGAAAATTGCATCATCCAAAAACTATATGACACCTCCACCCTATCATTCCCAATCCCGAAACCCTCAATCACACCTTCTACTCTAGCGATCTCTACAAGACCTGCCAACAGGTCGTGTAGTGAGCCGAGTTCCTGTCAGGTCTTAACGGGTGAAAGTAAAAATAAGGCAAACATGAACGCAATTCGTTAAGCTTCACGGGTGTTTTTTTGGCATTCTCATACAATTCGTTATACTAACGGGTGACATGAACACAAATCATTTAACCCGACACCAGTTCTTAATCCAACCCAAAAAAAAAAAAAGAAGAAGAAAAGCAAGAGCAATAAAGGACAGATGAAGATGGAGACATTGAACGTGATGACGAACTCCACATTTCAAGAGAAAGATGGAGATAGAAGTGTGGCAGACCGTAGACGATAGATCTGTGAGAAATAAAGAGATGGTGGTGGTCTAACGGTTTTGGTGGTCCTATTCAGGTGGCGGACTAATGGTCGGTGCTCCTGTTGAGGAGGCGGTGGAGTAAGGAATGGTGGATTCATGAGAAGGAAATGGAATGAAGCCATGGAGATGGAGATTGGGGGTTTGGAAGGAGAGAGAGTGGGGGGAAGGGATGGTGGCTTATGAAATGGGGGAAAAAGTGAGATATTAATGTTAGGGACTGCCTCAAAGAGGTAAAAATAACAGAGGCATAGGGGCAATTACACCACAAATCACCAATAAATCGCCCAATAATAAAATAGCAGCAAAAAGAAAGGGAGTGTAGAGCAGCTATGAAGAGATCTGCCCTAGCAGTAAAATGATGGTGAATCAAGGAGAAGAAGAGAGATGCTCCAAAGAAGATGAGCACAAATAGTGGGTGGTAAATCGCTGGTTTTTGGGGAAAAATTCTAAGAAGACCAAAAGTATTTGGCGTTTTTTGGTGTTAGCATTGGCTTGGCAGATTTGGTTGGAGAGAAATAAACGCGTTTTTGAAGACAAAGAAAGCTCAGTTGGGGAAGTTTGGGATATTGTTATATGCAAAGTAAATTTGTGGGCGAGAGCGGGGAAAATATTTGATAAAACTGAGAGTCTTTTGTTTGATCTAGATTGTATAAGCTGGAGCGATGTTTTCCTGTTTTCTTAGCCTTGGATAACTCATCCACGGCGTTTCAAATTTCTCTGTACTTTTTTTAAAGTTTTAATGGAATTGTTTGTTTCTTATCAAAAAAAATATTGAAGCAGAAACTGAAACAATCTAACTAGAAATAATATTTAATTTTCAATTCATTCAATTCTGATTTGAGAAGAGATATTACATCATATTTATACTGGGAATAAAACCCAAGTTCTACTGCTAACATAAGACCTATCAAATTCAACTTCCACTGCCACCACCAAAATACTTATTAGAACCCCAATGATAATAGTAATCCCAATTTCCTAAATTACATCGATTACTACCCAAAACCTACAAAATACAATTCATAAAAAATTCCTAAATTAACAACTTTTCTCTGCTCACTCTCCTCATTAGGGAGCAGTGGCTCAGCCTCAGATGTAGAAGAATAGGCCTAAGATGTAGAATCCACTGCAACTTGGTTGGAGTTGGCCTGAAATTTGGTGAGAATAGAAGGCCACCAAACAATCCAGTTCCAGTGACCCAAAAAAAGGAAAAATATAATTGGGCAATACTACTAGAAGAAATTAAAAGAAAAATGGCAGAATTTTTTTATTTTTTTTGATTGGACGGGCGGCGAAAAGCCAGCCTCCAGAAACGGCAGCAAATAGAAGAAAACCCTATGTGAGAATCTTATCCCTCTTATACGAGGAAGAATTTTGTAATGGCTTACACAACAATGAGAGCCAGGATCTTTAGTTATACACAACGAGGGCTACAGAATGATTAAATTCTTGATGTGGCCCAAATTAATCAGTTTAAGACCACTTTCAATTTGAGAGAGGAGGGAGGGAGGGAAAGAAGGGGGGGGGGGGGGGGGGGGTTCACAAAAAATATTTTTTTTTTTATAAGAAACAATCAATTCCAAAAAAACTTAAATAAAGAGTACAAAGAAATTGATACAGCCCTGGATGAGTTATCCAAGACTAAGAAAACAGGAAAACATCGCTCCAGCTTGTACAATCTAAATCAAACAAAAGAGACTCAGTTTTATCAAATAATTTTGCCGCCCTCGCCCACAAATTAATTTTGCATATAATAATATCCCAAACTTCCCTGACTGAGCTTTCTTTATCTTCAAAGATGCGTTTATTTCTCTCCAACCAAATCTGCCATGCCAATGCTAACACCAAAAAACGCCAAATACTTTTGCTCTTCTTAGAATTTTTCCCCAAAAACCAGCGATTAACCACCCACTCAGCCCATGTTTTGTTTGTAGCCCCAATAATACGAAACAATGCTCTTAACTTCTGCCAAAGAGAACCAGCAAAAGGGCAATGGAGCAGTGGGTGATCATTTGATTCGCTGTCCTTTTTGCACATGACACATATTGATGGGGATAGCGACCAAAAAGGCCTACACCTTTGACGTACATCAAATGTGCTCAGCTTGCCTAAAGATGCGAGCCATGCAAAGACCCTAATTTTTGTCGGTACACCGCTGCTCCAAATCAACTTATACTGCTGAAAATCTGGTTCATCGTTTTCATTGAATAAAATTTCAAAGAAAGATTTGCAAGAGAAAATTTCAGACTTCTCCCCCTCCCATACCCGTTTATCCTCTCTACCACGAACTGGACTGTGATCTGTAATTAAACCCATTAACTCCACGTACATGTCTACTTCCCAGTCGTTTAAATTTCTTTGGAACTGTAAATTCCAAATGACTGTTCTATTCTCACTCCATTCCACAAATTCACTAACCGTACCCCCCTTTTTTCTAGCAATTCTGAACAATCCATCAAAGCATTCTTTTAGAGGGACTTGACCAACCCATACATCTTCCCAAAATCGAGCTCATTCACCATTGCCCACACTTAGCATGAATTACTTGAGAATTTGTACCAGCCTTGCATAATGGCCCTCCATGGGGCCCTAAAAGTGCTGTTAACATTGCATGAAGGGTCCCAGCCATTGCTATGGAAGCCATGCTTGCGATTACCCAGCACCAAAGTGAGTCTCATTGGAGCAAAAAATGCCACATTCATTTCCCCAATAGTCATGAGTTTTTCTCCCATATCGGGACTTTAATATTTGTGTAACCCTCATTCTGTGTAGAAATAAAAATACTGGCTCTCACTATTGTGTAAGCCGTTACAAAATTCTTCTGAATTCAAGGGCAAAATTTAGTTTGTTTTGGGTGATATGACATAGTCTCTTCTCTACCCCCTTCTCTCCGACTCTGTAATTTGCATCTTTACTGCCCTAGGCCATATTTGGTCATTCTTCACCTTACATAACTTACCTTTTTTTTTTATCCGAAACCAAATGCTTTGTTAAAATAAAATAATGAAAGCATTACAAAGATGAGAACAATCTTGGTGAACCAGCAGTCCACCAAACCCCTAATAACCTCAAGCTAACTGAGGGAAAACAAGAAGGAAAAAAACAGCAAAACAGCCCCAAGCACATCTCCATCACTAGATAGCTGCACCCGAATTCGAACAAATAACAGAAATAGAAAGGTTGACAAATAAACTAGAAGAGCTAGCCCAAATTTCAGCGGCCTCATTGGATTTGTCTTCAAAAACCCTCGTGTTTCTCTCTTGCCAAATGCACCATGCTAATGCTAGACAACAACATCTCCACATTAGTTTGGACTTCTTTTTTCCCTACAAACTGCCATTCCATGCTCAAGAAATCACGCCAAGAACTAGGTTTCGCACCAATTGAACCAAATACCTCGCCCACCTTGTTCCATATATATCCAGTGAAATTACAGTGTAAAAGAATGTGATCAATGCTCTCTCCTTTCTGTTTGCACAGAATACACCAAGAAGGGGAAATCGCTAAATAAGGCCGCCTTATTTGGAGAATGTCACATGTGTTTACTCTCTTCCAAGAGGCCAACCAAGCAAAAATTTTCACTTTCGGAGGTATACCAGTTTTCCATATAAAATTATGGGGCAGAAAGATGGGATCCTGTGGTGAATTGATGGCAGATGGAAAAAGGATTTGCAAGAGAATATTCCCGATTTTTCCCCCACCCAATATCTAGAATCTCGTTCTGATCTAGACACCTTGGAATGATAAATCAAACCCAACAATTCCGAGAATTCCCCAATTTCCCTCTCATATAGATTTCTGCGAAATTCTAGATCCCATGAGAAAGAATTCTGATGATGCCAACGAATAACTGATGCAATTGACTTATTTATATTTCGAGAAATGCTGTACAACCGAGGATAGAGAGAGGCAAGAGAAGAATCCCGACCCAAATGTCTTCCCAAAATCTTATGGAATTACCCATTCCCACCTTAAGTCGAATGAAAGATTTAAATTTTTCAATACCGGAAGAGATAGCTTTCCAAGGGTTTCTATGAGTGCTTCTAGTAACCAAATTTGTATCCCATCCATTAACGTGAATGCCATACTTGCTCTTGATAATTAAGCACCAAAACGAATTTTGTTCATTGGGAAATCTCCAAAGCCATTTCCCTAACAAAGCCGCATTCTTAAATGCAATGTTACCAATACCCAACCCACCCTTTTCCTTACTCTTGGAAACATTGTCCCATCTTACTAAATGATCACCAACACTCTCACCGTACCCTTCCCCAAAAAAAAATTCCTCATCATTTTTTCAATGGTGTTGCACACCGAAATCGGCATTTTAAAGAAAGAAAGATAATAAATGGGGATGCTTTCTAACACAGATTGAATTAAAGTTAACCGCCCTCCCTTCAACAAGCACCCTTTTAGCCAACCCTCTAATCTTTTGGAAATCTTTTCAATAACCGGATTCCAAAATCCTACTCGAGTAGGATTATTTCCTAACGGCATCCCAAGGTAGGACATAACTTACTTGCTTCATAGCATGTGTATTATTAGCAGTAAATATAGGGAGATATAAAAAAAGGACATAAACATCTGGCATGTTCATGTGTACGCATAGCATTGGTTGGAATGTGAGTGGTTGACTTTGTTGGAAGTCATAATTATCTTTTATTATTTTGGTTATTAAATTATATTAGGTATCTTTGTGCATCCCATAACTATAAGGGATCTTTTAGATTTAGATTAAAATTAGGGTTGACTGTGTCCTTTTTTGTCTTTTTTATTTATTTTGCTCCAGCTTTGTAACCCTAATTTATATCTATAAATATAAGTCATGAACTCCAATTGGAGTACACCAAAACCTAATTATGTTTCCAACTTGGTATCAGGAGTATGATTCTCCCTGGGGTTTCATCAACATCTTCCGCCTTTCCGGCCGGTGAAAGATTTATTGTTTTCTATTGCTACTGTCTTTTTATTGTCATTTCTCTGGATGATTCTGCTCACATATGTCCGATGCAGTACACTGCATATTCGGTCCTCTGTTTTTTGTCTGCTGCTACTATATTACTCTACTTCATATTTATTGGTGTTTTGTGGTGAATTGTTCCGTATGCCTCTTTTTCTTTGATGCGGCCGATATTTTTCTGGCAACCCATGTTAGACATTATATTTGGTGGATATTGGTCCCACCTTTGCAAATGTTGCAGTGGATGTGTTTTCCAATTTTGCGCATGTTGCAATTGACTTTTGAGGTATGTTTATGGACGTATGCCCATTTCAAGCACAAAAGAAGCATATTTATTTGAAGACTTCGAGAGAGCAGTTTCTTCATCAAAGCATCTGCATACTAAGGCAAATTGATTTCAGTTTTACACCTCCAGTAGAAGCACACCAAAACCCAATTACGTTTTTCAACTGACTTCAACCTCGCATGGGCTCTACAAATTTACAAATCAGTTTGGCTGGTCATGTTAACAGACCTATTTATTATGTCACTTCAGAAAGAAAAAAGCTCATCTCTAACCTGCGCAAATGCTGGAGTATAATTGCGAGAGAATTTCAGTTTCTTCAGAAGAGGTATCACATCAGAACTCTGTGGATAATTAACGTGTGGGGCCTTCACCCTATTCAATGGAATAAATGTTACTCGTCCCCCCTTCTCTGCATTAAGGCGTCTAATTATCAGAGTTGAAATTTCGTCATTCTCAACCACCACATGAAATAAGCTGCAAGAAACAGATGAATTGCAGAACATTATTTCAAGCATAAAATAAATCAAGAATTGAGGGTTGACTTTACAAACTTAACCAGCTGGCTGGTCCCTCCCTCCAAAATCAAGAGTCACTTGGGACATCCCAAATTAAGAGTCAAGTTACTAAAATCCATGTTCAAATCTCGCCATAATCAAATAAGTTTAATTATTGACTATAGATTACGATGAAATTAGTATTTCTTAAACTATGTGGGCAGCCCATAATGATTATTTTTGTCAGAAACCCAAATAATTTTCATTAAATCTGCAAGAAGACACAACATATGTTAGGGACAAGGAAGACCCTGTAAGAAACAGATGAATTACAGAACATTATTTCAAGCATTAAATAAATCGAGAATAAATGGTTTACACTATACAAACTTAACCAGCTGGTTGGTCCATCCCTCCAAAATCAAGAGTCACTTGGGACATCCCAAATCGCGCCATAATCAAATAGTCTTATTATTGAATATAGATCACGTTGAAATTAGTATTTCTTAAAATATGTGGGCATTCCATAATGACTTTTTGTCAGAAACACAAATAATTTTCATTAAATCTGCAAGAGACAACATATGTTAGGGACGAGCCCTGCAATACAGAGAGAGAGAGAGAGAGAGAGAGAAATTTACACCAAAACTACAAACAACTACCCAGGATTCTATACAAGGCCAAAACACCAGTCTTGACTTTCCAATGCAGCATCATAATGTGCACATCAAAGCAGAGACTCTTAATTTGGGACAACGTGAGTACATAACGGAGCTTTGACTTTTCAGACGCAAAACCAATTGAAGACATTTCACTTACCTATTTCCAGCAGTAACTTCAACAGCAGTGAAAAACTTCTCATCACAATCCAGCAACTCAAAAATCGGGCCACATACTCCAGAAATTTCAGACTGTCTGCATATCCTCCTAACAGAATTCAGTCCTCTCCTAATATCCTGACAAATACGAGTAAAATCAGTCAGATAAATTACATGTGAGCCGCCAGTTGGGAACATAAACAAAATCCCTTCTGCTATACTCATATGAATAGTTATCCTCTCTTCGTTAAGGCAGTGACCCTCGAGGTCCTCATGTTTTAGTAACTCAGTCTTTGGGGCACATTGGCCACAATTGCACATTCCAAACTGATAAGGAAAGCAATTACTCACACCAGGAGTCGCATGATCTAGGCTTTTCTCTGCCTTTATAACTTCTTGTTTAAGCTGGTCAATTTCAGAAGAGAGTTCACTTTCTTTCGCCCACAAGGACCTGTCAAATAAGCACACTTCATATAATGCGTACTTGATGTTTATGTTCATCAAACTCTAACAAACATGTAAAACTATCATACTTCCTCTCATCATGCAGCTTGTCTCTTTGCAACTTATACTGATTGAAACCATCACGATACCCAGATATAAGGGATCCCAAAGCTGCTATATCAGTTTCCCGGCCCTTAATGTATGCATCCTTCTCTTCCAGATCAGCTTGTAACTGATCAATTTCATCCATGAGTTTTTTCTCCTGAAATCAGAGAAAATAAAATATTTAAAAAGAACTACTTTTATTATGTAGAAGATAAGATCACACACACTGACAAGCTGCTCACCAAAAAAAGGACATAAAACAGATATAAAGAAACCACTAATTCTTCAAAGTACAACACTCGTCCAACTAAAAAGAATGCATGAGAAAGGAACAAGTTTAAAATGCTCACATGACTGAGTACCAAAAAGAACTCATACAACAACAACAACAAGCCTTTATCCCACTAGGTGGGGTTGGCTACATGGATCAAACGACGCCATAGTGGCCTGTCATGAATCATATCTATAGTGAAACCATTTGCCTCTAAATCCTTCTTAATAGTTTCACCTATAGTTTTTCTCGGTCTTCCTCTACCTCTAACAACTAGGCTTCCCTCCATATGATCAGCTCTCCTAACCATGGCATCCACCGGTCTCCTCCATAGGTATATTTTAAAAGATTCAAACCCCAAAAAATATGTGCTCATGGTTTATCATTATTCAAGAATATAAAACTCAATAACAAGTTTTATAAACATTTGGGAGAACACTGCAAAAACACCATCAAAATATTTTGGAAATTATATCTTCACAAGGGAAGCACGTTTGGAAACGGTCATTGCAGTTAGGGTTTAATCATGATTCATAGTTAGTGGAGATCTTAGGGGCCTAGGTTAGCACAGTCAAATCATCTTATTAGGTATATTTTACTTTAGTTATCTAGTACTATAATTAAGTTTTGTAAATAAATATATATATATATGTGTGTGTGTGTGTATATAAATAAGGTAGTCATTATTGTGTAACCGTATCATCTTCCAAAAAATAAGTATTCCTTATCGTGTTTTGCAACGTATCGTAAGATACACTATGATTTGAGATATATAAATAAATTTATATTTATACATACACAATATGCATATGCGCATGTCTATACATTAAATCAAACACACTTTGACATATAATCGATCTATGACTATATAAGTCTTAATGTGAAAAAAAAAATATTCCAAAAGAACATCATAGAAACAAAAGAACAAAATATTTTTGTTTTGTCATCAAAATAAAAAATATTTATATTATACATTAAAATAATCTCATATAAAAATATGCAAATGATGCCAGTTGTAGTAAATTACAGCAACTACAATAACAAAAAGAATTATATAATAGAAATATTACATTAAAAAAAAAGAACTGAAAAACAAACAAGACAAGAAGTTTCTAGGTTGCTCCTGCTAAAAATAAAAAAATAAAAAAGATAGACATACCACCATGTATCTCTATAGAGAACAAATTCGTACAAGAAAAAATCTCAAAAAAGGAGTCCTAGGAGAGATAAAATTGTAGAATAATTGATTATAGACTGAGAGACCAACATGTTTGCTCAGGGATTATTAAGCCTCATTTTGTTCTGTCCTCAGATCAGTCTGCTGATATCTTTACCAAAGCTGTACCATCATTGATCCATTCTTCAATTCCAAACTGGGCCTGACTAATATATTCGCTCCAACTTGAGGGGAGTGTTGAAATATTTATTTAGTTTATTTATTGTTTTCCCCCTTCCTTAGGTCTATTATATTTTTACCTTTGGGCCCGATTTCGGCCCATTCTCTATTATTATAACCCAAAATTTTGTATATAAATATACATCAAGTTTGAGTAAGCCAAACCAATTACGTTCTCCAACTGTACCCCCCCCCCCCAACCATAGTATATCTAGCCATTGATACATAAATTTAGAGTTAAAGAGACAGTAAAGTTTTTAGTACAAAACAACATTGACAACTACCTGCATTAGATTTGAAGACAAAACCCGTTCGTACTCATCAATTTCCTTTTGAAGCCATTTGTCACGAGCAGCTTTACTTGCAAACTGGGTAGCACGACCTTGCTTTTGATAAAGAATGCTAAGCTGCTTTTCACGCTCCATTATTCTACACATCATAGAAAAAGTTTCTTTTTATGAAAAAAAAGCATTCGGCTAATTCATAAAAAGAAAAAAGAACAAGCATTCTGAAAGCATGGGCAAAATTCAGTCTTCAATATTCACAGAGAAATATTTACAAAATTGGTGGGTTAGGGGTAAAGAGTGCCAGCTAAAACTAGGTTCATCTGCAGTGGCTAGCTTAAGTCAACTTAGCTGGTTCGCATGATAGGATTTTAAAATTTAAAGGCAGTAAAAAAGTTTATCATTGATGGGAGGAGGAATAACTTCTGTACACTATTCAAAAAATTTGAAAGATAATACTACTTTACGTGGAAAAAAAAAATTCTCCAAGTGTTGAAATCATATAGCCATACCCTCTTGTAATATCCTCTTCCTCTCTGACTTGCTTGTTGTACAATGGCTTGATTTGATTAAGCTCCTCTTTAGATTCCTGAATTTCTCTCTGTACAAGCTCAAGCTGTTTCATTGCATCTTCCTAAACCATTAAACAACAAAATCATCAAATTTTGTCTTTCTAGCCATCTGTTGTCCTCAGTTATACACACACATAATTAGTCGTTCTGTAAATGACATTTGTGATACCTTGGCTTTAATATTCCCAAAGATCTTCTCTTGAAGATCTTTGTCATCAAGCTCAAGCTGTGTACGCATTTTAATAGCTTCAGTCCGTTGCTTCTCTATTGTTTCTTTCTCTCTACTTAAACTTTGAATTTCTTTTGTCAGATCCTTAGTTAACTTGTCCAACTCCTTCGACTTTTCATGGGCATCCAACACATTGTTGTACCTCTCGGTCGATTTTTCAGACACCTTGCTTCGAGTATCTTCCACCTACATTTAATGAGAAATGTTTACATTCAGGCATTGAAACTTTAGCAGTAAAATAACATAAAAATTGGATAGATAGGTAGGCCACCCATAATTCAAGTAAAAGTTGATGCTTATAACTGCTAAGAACAACAATAACAGCAATCCAGTATTTTGCATGGATGCATTTCAGCCTCAAAACGTTAAATTTATAAACACGGAATCTGTGAATTATGATCTGGTGAAGGTAAAGACCATGGCCCCAAATAAGTATGACACTTGAATTTATTTATTTTTCTCTGTTCACTTTTTTTATGAGTACAGAAAGTATCAATCCTAAAGAAAATACTACAACATGTCCTTAGTACAAAAAATTATACGTAAAGTAAAAGGATTGATACAAAATTTACAATGGTAAACCCCCATCTAATTGCTCTTAATATTGTCCGGACCATATACCCAACCCAAACTCCCCCTCAAAACCCTTGTTTCTGAACTCCTAAATTGAAATCCATTTTTTCTGAACTCCTAAATTGTCTTATTTGGGCCCCAACCAAGGAATATCTCTTGGATTGCATTCAAATGTTTTTGGACCATTTACCTTTCTAAAAGCTAGTCCACTCCAAATTTAAGTTATTATTATTGTTCTCATCAAGTGGAGCTTCTTGCAGAATTGTAAGAAGTATAAAACACTCTGGAGGTTTGCTTCGATAGCGATGGCATGGCTGCTATGGAAAGAAAGAAATCAGAGGATTTTCGAAGGAAAGAGTGCCAGTATTGATGATATATGGGAGCAGCATGTTCATTTTCTGTGTGGTCTGTGGACCACATCCTCCAAAGTTCTGGATAGTTCAGAATTGATGCAATATCAGAGGATGTAGAAATGCTGGTTTGTTGATGGCGTAGGAAGTTTACTGTGTGTAGTTCTTTCTGTTGGCTCATTATTTGGCTTTTCTAGTTTTTGATATAAGGATGTAATATCAGAGGATGCCTTATCCTGTGTTATTTTAGCATCATTTGCCTTGTATCTTTATGATTATTGTTCTCATTATATATTGAAATTTTATTTATGGAAGAACAAACAGAGGGTAAGCCTTGGGGGTTGCATTTTTACAGGCTTGCTTGGTACTAACTTTTATTCAAACTTTTCCATTTTTTCATTGATAGGTGTTGAAACGCATGATATACATTGTTGGCCCACTACCTAACAGCTTAAGCTTTTGGGTGAGATGGTTACTAACATGGTATCAGAGGTCAGGTTCTGCAAGGTCTCGGGTTCGAATCCTCCCACTTGCATTTGTTTCCCCCTTCGTGTTTGTGCACAAAATGCACAGTTGGTTTGGCCGGTTGGCCTTTGGTTTCGTTTGTCTATCCACGTGCGAGTGGCTCGCACGTGAGGGGGAGTGTTGAAACGCATGATATACATTGTTGGCCCACTACCTAACAGCTTAAGCTTTTGGGTGAGATGGTTACTAACAATAGGAAATTTTGTTTTTTGTTGTTGCGTCTGTTTTTATAGGCTCGCTTGATATCAACTTTGGCTGCAAGCCCGCAGAACAACATCATTTCCTCACCAAAGACATGGTAAGCTTTAGCCCACACGTGTATATGTGTAAACATAAAGGGGAGAAGGAATAAAGAACTCAACTTCATCTCGTCAGATGGCTAGTCAAAAGCAAACATAAACGTTTGACCAACTCAAGATCATTGTTTAAATCCAATAAAGGGCACAACATAATAATGAGCACTAAGAGCACAAATTGTTTCACAAGCTTCTAACGTAACTGACCTCCGCTAATTTCTGTCGTGCATCGTGAAGTTCTTTGTCATATATGGTGTATTCAAGTGATTTCCTCTGCTTGTCAAGCTGCTGATATTTTTTCAGCTCCGCTTTCTCTTCATCCAGCTCTCTCAATCTCTCATCCAAGTATTGAACAACTTGAATTATCTGGTTTCTCTTATTACCTAATTAATATAAGAAAAAATGTAAGATAGCATACACAATATCAGAGAAGCTACTAATTTCATAATGCCTTACCAGTTTCTTGCATAATTTTCAAACTTTCACGCCGTCTCTCTTCATATACTCGTGTCCCACCAATTTCCTTCAGTAGATCTAGACGCTCTTGATCTTTCATTGCTGTCAATTGTGTTATCTAGAACAGTTCACAGTTATGAGAAAGATCTTAGGGACACATTTGGCTCGGGTTGTAATATTTTTCACCTAGGTGAAAAATAAAATGGTAAGAAGTAGTTTCACCTATTTAGCATTATTATAATATGTGCAAACTACTCATAATTTATATTTTATACGAACAAGAAATTTACCAAATAGGTGGAAATAGTTTTCACCCTTTCGTTATTAACCTAGGTGAGAAATATTTTGGCCCAAACCAAACAGGTCATTTATAAATCAATTGAAAAACCATACAAGTAGAAGCACCATACTTTTCCCTGCTGCACAACATAGTAAGGATTGGAGCGAGAGAATCCAGCACTTTCCAGTAAATTCATTACTTCAGTTTTGCTGCAATTTTTTATTCACTTCACTTATTAAACTAATTACTGCCAACACACTAGCTGACTAGCAATGAGGAAGGAAAAGCTTGAGGAAGACAGCAAATTTTTATCTAGGGTATAACATCAGTACTCACGTGATATGCTTTCCATCCAAGAAATACTCATCCTTTTTAAGACCAATTGTTCTCCGCAAGCGCACTTCCTCCTTGTCAACCTATCAAGAATATGGAAGAATGTCAAAAAAATCGAACGGAAATGACAGCTTGCTACATGTAATTGGTGAGTGCAAGACAGAGAAACCCAGCAGCAGTAGGAGAACGCAACAAGGAAAGAGTTTCTTACACACATCTTCAAATAGTTGTTAGAAAAATAATATTGATCACAAAATTTTGTATACTCCAAGCATATGACCCAGGCCATAGGATGAAAACGAATATAAGAACTGAGGCTTAAGTAAAGAAAGGAATGTTTTGAACTAAAACTACCCCTTCTGTTCGCAGCACATTTTTTCCAGTACTATAATTGTAAGTGAAAGCCATAATGTCAATTGACTGATTGGAGTAAGGTTAATCAGTTAACACCCAATCAAAGCCCTGTTAAGGCCACAGAGGATAGGGAATGAACTACGGTGGTTATATACTATGACAAGAACATGCGACTTCTTGGCGATTAATGAGAACCATCCATACAGATGATAGCATTTGTTTGAGGATGTAATTTTGAAAGCCATCCAACCGAATTATCCACCATTCATGTATTGTAATAATGTCAAACATTAAATTTTTCAATGACCCATATTAGATGAAAAACTAAAATATCATAATAGGTTTGGTAGTCAATTTTGAATCCTCGTATATGACAGGTTTGGGGTTATCATGTATTGACGATTCATTCAAGTAAACAAAAGGGCCTGGTGAAGCAGGAATGTAAAGTTTTACTAGATCGTGAGTAAGAAAATAATGTAAAATAAATTGTAGTAGATTTAATGCCACAGTTCCTCTCTTTATTAGACTTTCGGCCACTCAATTAATTTGGACAAATCATATACCTTCAAAAATTGAAGTGAATACTTTTAATGTGTTCGCAGAGGATAGAACCCATCATTTGCTTATCGCCTAGTTGATTATTCACAAGGTAGTTCCTTCCGTTCAGAATCTTGACATTAAGAATCAAAATCCACAAATTGCTAGAAATAAAAGTTACAAGTCCAGTGCCTACTGATCCCTAAATATTACTGCCTGGACATGACTAAGCTGACTCAGTATTCAACAGAACTGTTAACATGGAAAAGAGCCTTGAGGTGGAGTAAATGGGTTCAGGGATTCCCTGTCTGCCACAACAATAATAAAAAGATATATCAATCGTTTGCTATGGATGTAAACAGGTTGTGTTAAAGGGGAGAAGTGTTCAAAATAAATCGTTGTCGAAGATCTTCCGGGTCCTAAGGGGTCTCAAATAATCATAATTCCATATTTCTTCATGAGAATGTGAACTAAATGAAATTGTAAGGTCAAAATTATAGTGACTAGTTGTGTTTGGCCCTATTCTAATGACGAATGTCAGTTTTACTTGAGTCACTAGTTTTGCATTGAAGACATTCCAGGAAAGCTCAACGTGTGAGCAAGCTTCACTCAAATCATCAAGTGCAACATCAATTCACATTTAAGGAAAAAGTTAACGTAAGATTGATCTTTAGTGTTTTCGAGTTCAAACCTTAGTGGCCGGATGTTAGTCGGATTTAAATATATTAATACTCTAAATTGGATTGGTGTCGCGTTTTTCCTACGCATAATTTTGGTTTGCCTAAATATATACGTTGGGACATGCCTATACACGCAATGCATGTGCTACTCGCATGCACAAAGTTTCAGAAGGATTTAATAAGTGAAATATGACCTAGTAGCTAACCATGAGTGTAGATCCCCTAAGGGGGGGTTCAATTCTTGATTTCTAGTTGTAAGCAATTTATGAAAAATAAATCACAAGGGTAAAATAGGCATTTCAAAAATATAACACAGCTTCACTAGCAGCTGAAATGCCTCTTCTTTATAATATAGTGTTGATACATGTTAGAAGAGAGTTAAATTGTGTACAAACTTTTCGGATTAAAAGAATGCCAAGGCAGCATTTTCCCTTCTTCAAAGGGAATCGATCAGCTCAAGCATAGGACCTGTTCTGTCATGTATGCTTCCCAGCTCAGTTCTCTTTATTGCTGTTTGGACCACTCCAAAATCATTTAGAATATTTGTATTGATCCAACATCTAGCATGAATTGATCCAAGAATCCAAGTTCCAATAAAGCGCCCAGTCATTTTTAAAGCCCATTCAGGTTAAATTTTCACATCTTATAAAAACCGAAGTATAAGGTACGGAATTTAAAAACTTTAGCATATTTTTTGAGAGCTAAAAAAGCGTTTGTGTGAGATTTTACAAAAACAAAAGAACAAATCAACCGAGCTAGGATTTCAAACAAACGCTTAAGTTCATTCTTCAAGAACACTTTTCTCAAATCTCAAGGAAATAATGTTCATGAGCAAGGCACAAATTTCAAGTGGTAAAAACATCAGTAGATACCAAGACGTGCAAGACATTAACTGGTTGAGCAATTCAATGGGGAGTTGTCATCGAGGAGCTGGAGATTGCAATGATCGCATGGCTTGATAGAGCTGATGAGTCAAGAATAAGTCGGTCTGATGTATTTAAGTCTTCTCTTGATTATGGTTGAATTACCAGTTCGTCCCGTGGACCAGTGACTGACAAGAGTGGATACCATGCAAGTCCTAGTGTTGTGTGATTGGTTTACTACTACTATTGTTCAGCTCAGTTGTGTGCTATGAGTGACCTAATTAATGAATTAAACTACATGCAAGAAACACTATTGTTTTAACCAGCAAAATAATCTTTCGCTATTTGCGTTATACACCCAGATTAAATCTGACCCTACAACTTTTTCAGAAATTTCATGCTTTTTCTTTGTTAACACATTTTTAAAGCATTTTATTGCCTCCCAATCATTAACAGTCCATAGACCCAAGCCTCCATAATAAGAGGACAATAGTTAATACTCCCAAAATTTCCAGAATCATGGCAGAGTGTTCTTTCGATCAGTTGGTATATCAAGGGAAACCGAAAGAAGACTAAAATCTTATGGAGATGTTGTTGTTTGGCAGTTATGTGGTGCATTTGGAAGGAAAGAAATTCTAGAATTTTCGAGGACAAGGTAGCAACTGAAGATGAGCTGTGGAGTAGAGTTAAGGCTTTAGCATCATTATGGGCCTTTTCATCCAATGCCTTTGGAACGTACTCAATTGCAGATATTTCAAGGGAGTGGGTGGCGGTTTTGGGATAGTTTTTGTTGCGGGATAGATCCTTTTGTCATAGGGAGCTTAGAATTAGTAGTGTGTTGTGCGGATTGTTATTTTGTTGTTTTTTTGTATTTTTGTTTGGCTTTCTTTAGTGGTCGCCTCGACCCCTTTTGCCTGTTTTTCCTTTTCTTGTATTGATTTTTTCTCAATATAAGTTCTAGTTTCTGATCAAAAAAAAAAAAAAGGGGAATATCAACGCATCAGGGAAAAAAGGATTAATCTCTACCAATAGACCTGCGAAAGACCCAAACCATAAGACAGGTAGGGGTGAGTTAAACAGAGAATTCGGATATAGCGAAAGAGAATTATTTTGACAGCAACGATGTATTAACCACCGACTAAATCTATGACCAAAGAATGTATGTGCTCACCAATAACTGGAAGAATAGAAACATTAAAAGTGAAAAAATACAGTTAGCACCTGCAGAATTTGATATGAAATTGTCTATGATATTGCATGTGCATAAACTTACGCCCTTTTCCTGTAAGAAGGCTTGATCCTCACATTTACTATTTTTTGTTTTCATCAATGAATTTGAAATTTATAAGATACCCTTCAGAGCAAATTATCTAGCGTGCTACTGAAAACGGAAGTAGGATCAGTCTTTCTGAACAATAGACTGAAATTTAATATTTTATGCAGCAGATGCTACAAACAGCAGACATATTCACATGAAATACAAAATAAATATTTACCAAGACAGATATTCTGGTTACTAAATATTACCGGGATGCGATTGTCAGAGTTGTCAAACACAATCTCCACAAAAGCAGATAACACTTGGTGGCCCGCACCTTCCTGTACAATATGCAGCAATCCATAATGAAAAACATTAAAACATTATATTAAAAGAAAATTTAAAAGAACTTTCAGGAAAGATACTTCAAAAACTAATATCTTGCAAAACATACATGTAGGCATTGATGCCTATCTTCAGTGCGCAGGTGTTGGAAGAGGTCGCTTATCACGAAACGGATGGCTACAAATCATCAATTAAAAAAAAAAAAAAAAAAAAATCAAAAAGAAGATAGAAACATGAAAGAAAATGCATATCAATTAGTCCCCACGGCGGCTACCGGTGAATAAGAAAAATCAATAATATACATAGACTCACTCACCGTGGAAAAAGTTTGATTTACCAGATCCATTAGCACCAACTGCAGCATAAATAACAGCAGGACGTATTATAAAATAAGCAATTTTTTTTTTTTTAATCAGAAACAAAGCTTATATTGATTATCAAAATCAGATACAAGCAAAGGGGCTGGAAGTGGATGAGGAATTCACAACCAAGCACACCAGAAAACAAAAAACAACCACAACAGCACAAGCACAAAACAGACAGAAAGCCCTACTACAATTCAAAACTGACCCCATGCCCAAAAAACAAGCCCTAGCCCCAAAATAAGCAATATAGAATATGATACATAAATATTATGTTCATTGAAATCTTCTACAAACTAAATACTAGTTGAAGGTAGAAAAAGACTACAACTTTGTTCCTCCATATAGCATCATCAAATTCCTTAGCAACTAAAATCTACATCATCCGAATGAAAAATTGACACGACGGAATGGTCCTTCAGCCAAGATTCAACTATGATTTATTGCTGGTGCAACCCAGGGGAATTTGAAAATATGCTCACAAAGTAAATCCCGTACTTCGTGCAGGAACTAACTAATCATATTATAAGCTTCCTAGTGCTCACTTGGGTTTCAGTTTTTGGCAATTTTAAGAGGGGATGTGTTTCCTTAAAGATAACATTTTTTATATTTTCATAAACTTTTCCTGCATAGCTCTAAACAATCTAGTATACCATAGAACAAAAGAGCCCAACGTGGACCAATACATGTGCCTTGTATAAATTTCAATTTCCAGATCATTTATCTTTCCCTTTGAAAGACACCGGCGAATCAAAAGAGAAATTGAAGCTAACAGCTAGGATGAAGCATCCTGACCCAGCCTTGCACACAATAAACCAAAGGTACAGCTGTACAGGGTTGTCATTTTTCACTTCTTCGCCTAAGAGGGAGGGGGGCCTTCATGAGCCGACAAAGGGGTGGAAAGTTAAGTAAACAAAACCATTTGAAAACCCAACAAACAAATGTCATGAATAAAAGAGACTGAAAATGGGGAAATGCCGTGTCCCTTTTTCCTTTGTAGTTGTGCTTGATTGATTCTATTTAGAATGAAAACTCTTTCCAGTCTGGTTTCTTCAAGTTGCAGAAAGAGAAAAGCATCACATGGCTAGAAAAAGCAATGTTTACACAGAAAATCTAGCACTAAAACTACAGGCTCCAAAGCACTCACAAAAAATTTTGGCCCGAGTCATATCCTAGTAGTTACTTGAGTCTTCTAATGTCTTGATTCTTCAATTAATAAGTGGAATAAGTGGATAATACGCATGCTTTATTTAAGAGTGAAGGGTATGTTGATCCTCTTAGCTTGGTTTTGAGAGTGAAAGGTATTTCATCCTTTACATATTGCTGGACATGAGCTACAGGCTTACAGAGTCAGGAATGGTCAAGGATTTGAAACTGGTAGTTCTTGTGCAATGTCTTAATTTATATGCAGTGTTCATTGTGAGTTGTGACATTACCTTGGTTCCTAAATTCTTACATAAGTAAACGACTCATTCCAATCATAATAACCCTACTTCAGCAAAAGATGCATTTCGCATGTTGTAGTACAAGTTTGAAACAAAAAGAAATTTTATTTATCACTTTTACTTCTTCATATTGGTCATTTACTGTGGTTATTTGTGCTCCGAACTTTAGTATAACAAGTATGTTGATACTTCTCAATGAGCACATATTATCAATGGCTAGGCTTAACAGATTAAACAATTAAATACGCCTTTGCTCTTTTTGGTTATTAATGAACGTCCACATCTTAGAAATGTTAATGACATCAGGCAACCCTTTTTTTCTCTATTTTGGTTTTTCAAGCAAACCAAAGCAAAGCGGCACTCAGATTATAATACACAAAACAGAAACTACTCAGTTATTTCCATCTCAAACTAAGAGTTTCACTTTCCTTTTTGGTATGTCTCAAGTTAAGAGTCCTACTTCATTTGGAACATAAACAACGTATCATATCTAACCCTAGCAATAATAAGTTTCATTATTCACCATTGATTAGGTTGAAATTACTGTTTTCCTTAAAATGTGAACAAGTCAAAATGCGACTCTTAATTGAGTAAGAGGGAGTATACTAATCAAAAACAAGGCAATGTACATCCAAAATCAAATTGTATTTAACGCAGATAAGGGCGAACAGAGCATAAACACGCGATAAGTTAAGCATTAAGTTGAAGAAGAACATAATTACCAACACAGTTAACTTTTGGACTGAAAGGTTCAGTAGCAACTTGTTCCTTGTAGCTCTTAAACCCTTCAATCACAACCTACAACCACAATCCCACAAACAACAATTAAAAACAAAACGAAGTGAGAGTAAAAGGAAACAAAATTCAACCTAAGCATTAAGAATTCAATTACCTGTTTTATATACATGTTGAAAACCCAAGATTGCCCTAATCTGTGCTGTCAAACAATTACAAAAAAAAAATAGCATCATGAGAGGAAATAGTAGGAGTAGCAAGTTTAGAAACAAAACAAAATTAGCACGAACTGACACAAGAATTTGTGTTCATCTCATTTTCATTTCTAGAGCTTTTAACACGTGTAGTGTTGTGTTCATATTCGTGTCCAGATTTTGGAACAAAACTAACACAAAATTAGAGTCATGTATTGTTAATCGTCTCTAAATGAGCGAAAAAAATGTTTATACTTAGGATGCAATCATTGTAATCATGTATGTCGGGTCGTCTCGTGTTTAAGTGTGTCGTGTTCGTGTTAAGTAAAAACAACACAACCTCGTGCCGTGTTAGTGTCATTATGTGTCAGGCAAAAACACCAGCCCTAGAAAACAATATGGAAAAAAACTCAGCTAAAAGTAGCTCAAAATAAGGTACCAAAAAAAGCCCTAAAAAATGTGATACCGAACTAACGAGTACACTTGTATATCATAAAATGAAGTATACAAAACTGATTTGCAGCTCAATTAGAAGAAATTTCAGCTAGGTAAGCTAGTATAGGGTTTACGTTACCTTGACGGAGCTAAAATTGGCTACAATTCGGCAGCTCTGTGCTCTAACTCCATGAACTGAATCGACGAACGAAGAGAGAGAGAATTTGTAGTAGAAATGAGAAAATCTAGTGATGGAATATGTATCCGAAGAAAGGAAACTAGAGAAGAGGGAAAGTTTTTCGGAATAAAAGAGTACTGAGGAAGGCTTGTGTGTGATGGGAGTTTTGACTTCGATTGTTTCGGGATTTAACTCCCGTCTGAGTTTAACCTTATTTTATTTTTTCGTTTCTACATTTTATTTACGCAGTGCGCTCGTTTCATTGAAGTTTTTCAGGATTCTTGAAATTTAAAATTTTATTTTATGAGAATTATTTTATTTAGTTAAAATTTTAATTAAAAATTTAGGATTTTTAGAAATTATAAATTCTCCCATTTTGTCAAAATCTATTTTCTTATAAATTGAGAAGAATCTTGTATTCCCAATTTGAGGAATTCTTTTTTATTGTCCAAAAACTGTTTTTTTTTCCAGAAAATGAAAAAAAATTCCAGAAAATTTTCAAAAATATTTTTTTCCCAGAAAGTGAAAAAAACATTTCCAGAAAATGAAAAAAAAATCCCAGAAAATTTAAAATATTATTTTTTCCCCAGAAAGTGAAAAAAAATATTTTTTTTCCAGAAAATGAAAAAAAATAAATTTCCCAGAAAATTAAAAATATTATTTTTTCCCCAGAAAATGAAAAAAAAATCCCAGAAAATTAATATTTTTTTTCCCCAGAAAGTGGAAAACAGTAGTTTTTTTTCAGAAAATGAAAAAAATTAGTTTTTTTCCCAAAAAATGGAAAAAATTATTTTTCCCCAGAAAATGAAAAAAAAAATATTTTTCCCAGTAAATGAAAAAAAAATCCAAAAAATTAAAAAATAATTTGCCGAGTTCATTCTTAAAGCTCCAACCAAACGAGTATTAATGGAATCCAATAAAGGATACCAGGAATAAAGGTTTCCTGGCATCTAGAATGCCAATTTCATTCCTAAAACTCGAACCAAACGAGCCCAAAAAGTAAACAGCTTAAAAGATAATTAAATTTTTGGGATATTAAAAAATAGGTTTTTATGAAGAAAAAAAAAAATGTAAAAAAATTAAAGAGTAATATTTTTTAAAATTAATAATCTATATTTGACTAAATTTAAAAAATATTGTAAAGTTAATTTTACAGTAAATTTTAAATTGTATTTTTTTATGGAATCATGCAAAATCAAATTTGTACTATATATTTTTTAGCATATTATTGTAAATAAGTGGTTAATTGACAATACTTTAGAATAATTTTAACAAATTACATATTCAAAACCTATTTATTTATTAATAAAATGCACATAATAATTTTTTCGGAATTATACAAAGTTAAGTTTGCATACTTTATTTTCTAAAATATGACTATGTATTTTTGTTTATTTGACGTTGTTTTAAAGTTTTATAAATGAAATATAAGAATATACTTGTTAAAAATATAAACACATCGAGCAAAACAAATTTGCACTAAATATTTTTAATTGTAAAGTTAAGTTTGCACAAAATACAATTTTGTGCAAAGTTAAGTTTGCGGTCAACACAATTTAGTGCAAAGTAAAATTTGCACTCGGTCAAAATCCTTATTTTAAAACACAATTGATAAAAAAGCCCTTATCTTATAATGATAATGATATCTAGGTGCTTATTTCTTAAAAATATTATTTGTTGGTTTTTTTTGCGAAAAACATTATCAAACAAGCCCTTTCATCTTATTTCCAGTTTAATTTTCGATCTAATACTACTTTAATTATTAAATTTTAAAACGAATTACATTTGCCATTCAACTTTATAGCGTATATCACTTTGGTAATTTCTTTTAATTTAACTGTTAAATTGAACGGAATAAAATCATGTGCAAGACACATGACTTTATTTAAGTGTATTCGAATCATTTTAGTTATAAAATAGCTTAAGTTACGCTGTTTGTTGAAAATATTACTATATTTTATATATTATATGTGTTTTATTTTGGTGAGAATTGTCAAAGAAAAAGGTCATTTTGTTGCAATACGTCCAAATTGACCTTACACTAAGTTATGTGCTATGCAAATTCATTAAATTTAATAGTCAAATTGGATGAAATCGTCAAAGTGGTACTTACTCCAAAATTGGATGACCAAAGAATTAGATGAAATGTTCAAAGTGGTACTCACTTCAAAGTTGGATGGCCAAAATAATTATTTTTGAAATTTGATGGTTAAAGTAGCACTAGATCATCAAAAAATGTCTAGAGAGAGAAAGTGCTTATTTTCTCTCCATCCCCTCTCCTCTTCTATATATTAATTTTTTATGAGTTCTCCAGCCAACAATATGATTTTTTCGGGGGGAACACCGTATTCTCCTGCTCAGTTTTCTTCCAACTTGATACATAATTCAGATTCTAGCTCTGCTTTCACACCTATACCCAGTCATACCCCAATAGATGAGATCTCTCAACTCCTTACTCTTCATACACAAAACCAGCAAAAAATCATGGTAGAGCAAACACAACAGCAACAACTCCTATTTCATTTGCTGTCAAAATTGTCATCACATTCTTTGGAAAACAATGCTGCTTCATTGTACAACCATCATAACACTCTCACACAGCCTTCTACAACCCACATAGCACCTCTCATCACTACAAACCAGCCCACAACTGCTTTGCAGAATTCTGTCTCTATAAATACATTTTCTGCTCCACAAGGTACTTGGCCGATTCAGCCATGCCAGCAAAATTCCAATAACATTCTCAGCCCCCCTGATGCAGTTCCCATACCTTTTCAACACCCTTCCTCTTTTCCACCCCCCAAAACCCCACATTCAAACCAGTTCTCTCTGAATGATGGTGTCTCTGTTGATTTAAATCAACCTCTCATAGGACCTATAGCTACAGAAGTTGGTTCTAAGTTTGGTTCTGGCAGCCAACCTCCCACTGATCATTTGGTTCCAAACCTGGCCTTGGTAGCATTAGACAAACAAAACTCCCATTCTTCAGTCAACCTTGATGAAGAACTCCTCCACCTCCTTAAAAATCAAAACAACAATGTTTTGAGTCATAAGGATCATTTAACACATCATGCTGCCCCTTACCTAGAGGTTTGTAATGCTTCTTCTAAGTCCACCGGAGATATTAATAACGTATGCCCTATTTCTTCATCTACAGTGATTTCAGTTGACCTTGTTTCTCTAGTGGTGTTATCACCAAATAGTCATCCTTATTTATCCTTCAGTCACTTCAGTGCTGCTTATAGCACAGTGCAAGCTAGTCTGTCTACTTCTAGTCCCAATGGCTCAGCTCTTTTACCTAACCCTTCTATCACTGCTGGTAGACACACTCCCTCGAGCTCCACAATGACCAACTCTAAATCCTATGCTGCTGCACTTCTTCCTAAATATATCTGTACTAAGCATGTTCCTCCCCAACTTCCTGTTCCTAATCGTAATGGTTCTCTAGTTACCATTAAACTAGATGAAAACATGTACCAAAAAGCCTTGGAGAAATGTGATTATAATCTTATCGGTAGAATGATTTTACATTGTGGTCACTCAACTATCAAAGCCATTAATCTCCAAGCCACTCTCACTTCCACCTAGAATATTACCTCGAGCTGGACTTTCACACCTATAGGCAAAGGGCATTATGTCCTCCATTTTGACAATCCGTCTGACTTTCAGAGAATTAGAAATTTTGGTCAAACCAAACTCAAAGATGGCATTATCAGACTCTCAAAATGGATACCTGATTTTGTTCCCAGCAAACAAAAGCACACTACTGCACATGTTTGGGCTAAAATCCATGATCTCCCTTGGGAATACTTTGATGTTAACCTGGTTTACTCCATTGCTGGAGCTGTTGGCACCCCTTTACAAATTGATCCCCATACTAGCTCTAGGTCTCTTGGCCACTTTGCTAGAGTTGAAGTTGAGGTAGACCTCACCACAGAACTTCCACAAAAAGTTGTAGTTGAAAGGCTATGTAAGAATTTTGAAGTTTCTTTCACCTATGAAGAACTTGCTCCCTTTTGCACATATTGTCATTCTATTGGTCACTGTGTTACTGAATGTAAAACACTGTTGAAGGCTCAACAATCCTATACTAACAATCAGTCAGCCAAAGATGGACATAAACACATAAATGAGCTATCTACCAGGACTAAAAGTGGAGCCATTGTGACCTCCAAAAATCATTTTGTAGCTAAAACTGTCATTAATGAGGCTGGCCAACCAACCCACGTAAATTCTACTCCTAGCACAACAAATGCCCCAACCCATTTTCTGAATCACAACAGCACTGACTGCAACACTGTGATCACATCCCCTACTATTGAGGTTAATTCTTCTGACAGTACTGAGCACTCCTTTGCTTTTAATGTTCAACCTTCTAGTCCCTTACAAAGCTCCCTCATTCCTACTGATGGCAGGTCTCATAATAACTCTTCCCCATAGCTTGACATCCTTATTAATGTGTCTCCTAGCAGCTCTGACTCTTTTGTCCCCGGGTCCCTTAAACATACTACACAACTGTTGCAGCTACCTCATGATACCAATGCAGCTCTCCATGGCAATGCCACCTTAAACCCTCCCTTTTGCTCTCCATTACCCCCCTCCTCTAATTGATTTGCCACTCTCAGTGGTAAATTCTGGGGTGATGAGGCAAAAGACCAACTCGATACAACCTTTAATATTTCTCCCATGTAACAAAACACCTGTGTTACACTCATACATGACAATGGCTCTTTTGTTCAAAGCAATATGCAAACTATCCTTTCATCAGCTCACCCATCTGAGTAAGATAGTGGTTCTGGCTTAGATCTCCTCCCATATTCAGTGGACAATTCTAAGAAATACAAGCTCAAAGATTCTGATTACCTGCCAGTTAATAGGCCCCTGACCAACAAGCAGGCAAAAAAGCAAGCCAAAAAGGATGAGGCAGCTAGAAAAGTTATGTTGCAAGCTGGCCTGTCTACCTATGCCATCAATGAGCTCAATGAAATTGAAAAAATGAATAACTCAATGAATGCTGCTGTGGCTTCCCCATGCAGCACTTCTCCTGTTTCTAACCTTCAATGAAAGTTCTTGCTTGGAATGTGAGAGGTCTGAGTAACTCTCAAACTCAAACCACCCTAAAAAATATTTGTCTCAACCACAAACCTGACATTCTCTGCATCTTTGAACTTATGACACCATTTGATAACATTCCTTGGTTTTTTTGGCATAATCTTGGTTTCTCTCTTATCTGTTGCAATAAGAGAGATGGTCTTATTCCCAATCTCTGGCTTCTCCATTCCCAAAATGTCACTAATATCCAAACAATTCTCATTACCAGCCAACAAATTTCCATTACTGCCACATTTGATAATGTCACCTGCCTGCTCACATGTATTTATGCCAGTAACAACTTAACCACAAGGAGACTTTTGTGGGACAGGTTTTATCATCTCAACACAAGTTACAATCTTCCTTGGATGGCTATAGGAGACTTTAATTGCATTTTGGGTGCTCACAAAAAGAGAGGGGGGAGTTTGCCCAACCCTACTTCCTACTCTGAGTTCAAAAGTATGTCTGACACATGCAGCCTCATTCACCTGGACACCACTGGATCTTTCTACACTTGGGCTAGGAAGGGCGGTTCTTCTGTCCAAGTTAGACTTGATAGAGCTCTTTGCAACAGCAATTGGTTCAATGCCTGGCAAAATGTCAACTGCCTCACTTTACCCAAAATCGACTTTGATCACCACCCTCTCCTCTTCACCTCTTCACCTCTATTCACTGCTGCCTGGGTTAATCACAACCATTTCCTAGATTTGGTTCAACACTTATGGTTATTTTGCAATGGAAACTCAAAGTGCTCAAAAAAGATCTCATTATTTGGAACAAATTTGTTTTTGGTAATATCCATGATAGAGTTAAGTTTGCCTTGGACCATTTGCAAAGCATTCAAAATGACATTGACTCCAATGGTTTTATGGGCAGTAATGCCAATGATGAAATTCAAGCTCAGCAAGCTCTGCACAATGCTTTACAAGTAGAGGAAAGTTTTTGGAAATAAAGAGCTAGAATCAAATGGATCTATGAAGGAGATAGAAACACTAAGTATTTCCACATAATTGCTAATCATAAAAGAGCCATCAGTAGAATATTCCACCTTTCCAATGGTAATACTATCATCTCTGATCCTAAAGCTATTAATCACCATATTGTCTCTTACTTCCAAAGCCTTTACTCATCATCTAATACCACTTTTGATAATGGCTTGGTTGATAGAGTCATTTCCCAACAAATTAGTGACCTTAACAATGCTGTTTTGACCTCTATACCCAATGATCAAGAAATTAAAACAGCCGTTTTCAACCTCAGTCCTTATTCAGCTCCTGGACCCGATGGTTTTAGTGGTCTCTTTTTTCAAACTTGTTAAGACATCATTGCTTCTGATTTTTGTGCAGCCACCAAATTATTCTTTGCTCACAATTGGCTCCTCCCCGGCTACAACTCCAATTTCATTACCTTAATTCCTAAAACTCCTAATGCTGACAGAATTGAATCCTACAGACCCATTGCTCTAGCCAACTTTGTCTACAAAGTCATTCATAAAATTCTTGCTGATAGGTTGGCTAATATAGCCCCTAAAATCATCTCTCCTAATCAAACTGCTTTCATCAAAGGCAGAAACATTCATCACAGCATTGCCCTTGCTTCAGAGTGCTACAATCTTCTTGATAGAAAGGCTCACGGTGGTAACACTGCCCTTAAAATTGACATAGCTAAAACCTTTGACACCCTTAATTGGGCTTTTCTCCTTTCAGTTCTTAAAGCTTTTGGTTTTGACCATATATTTGTTGATTGGATTGACACCATTCTCAAATCAGCCAAGCTTTTTATTCTAATCAATGGTTCCCCTCATGGTTATTTCTCGTGTGCTAGGGGTGTCAGACAAGGTGACCCTCTAAGCCCAATCCTTTTCTGCATTGCTGAGGAGGTCCTGAGTAGGAGTATAAACATGGCTGTTAGCAATGGTTCTTTCAAGGGCATTTCTTCCCCTAGGGGAGCTGTTTCTCCTTCACACATTTTATATGCAGATGATGTTCTTGTCTTCAATAATGGCTCCTCTTCTAGCCTATCTACTGTCATGAAAATCTTTAAGGATTATGCTGAAATTTCGGGGCAAGCTATGAACAATGCTAAGAGCAGGGTTTATATTGGTAAAGGGGCTACTAATATGAGGCATCAGATCTGCCATACTCTAAACATGGAGTTGGGCATTGGTCCTTTTACTTACTTAGGAGTTCCCATTTTCAAAGGCTCTCCTAAAAAAGCTCATCTTCAATCGATTGCTGACAGAGTTTAATATAAGTTAGAGGGCTGGCATGGCATGCTAGTGTCCATGGCTGGTAGAGTTGATTTTGTCAAGAATGTGGTGACACCTATGCTTATTCATTCCTTCATGGTATATAAGTGGCGTTAATGCAACTTTTCACAGGAATCTTTCAAAAAATTCCCAACTAATACTAATATTATCAACTAATCAGAATGCTTGATTATTAGACCATGGTATTTGATTCGCCAAATACATCATTATTGTATACTCTTTCATATATATAGCGCCCATCATTCTTTTGAAGCAATTACAACAATTGATGAGAAATTTCATTTAGTGGAGTGATATCCAAACCAAGAAAATCATTACAGTTGTTTGGCATAAAGTGTATTCTCCTCTCCATGCTGGTGGTTTGGGTATTTGTAACTTGGTGAATCTCAATCAAGCAGCCCTTCTCAAATCTACACGGGGCCTTCTGATGCACAGATCTTTATTGAGTCAGTTCATAATGGCTAGGTTTGATATCAAATTCAATCAATCTAAAGCTTCTTCGGTTTGGGCAGGCTTCAAAATCTCCCTTGCCATCATCAAGCTTCATGCCAAATGGATAGTTGTAAATGATTCCAGAATTCAAATATGGTTTGATGACTGGTGCAGTGATATTCCCATCCCTCCTCCTTCTGTTTCTTTGACCCAATGCCTAAGCACTTGGATCTCCCACAATACCTAGAATACCCCAAATTGGCTGAGTAGTTATTTCCAAACCTTTAACTCCATTATTACATCCATTCCTTTTCCTATTCAACCCTCTGAGGACATTATGGTTTGGCCATATTCCCCTAAGGGGCACCTCAACTTCAAAGATGCATACAATTTCTTTCACAACTCCACTAGCACACTAGCCTTTAATAAAATCTGGTCCTCTTTTATCCCTCCCTGTGCTGCTATTTTCATTTGGAAAATGCTACACAATGTTGTTCCCACTCAAGCCTCTCTTCAAAATAAAGGCATTTGCATAGCCTCCAGGTGTTGCATGTGCCAGCAACAAACTGAAACTACTACTCATGTTCTTATACAATGTGGGTTTGTTTTCTCAGTTTAAAAATGGTTTTTCTCCATTTTTAACATACACACTTTCCCCATTTCTTCTCCTACAGACCTGTGGAACTTCATTATTTCCAAAAAGTGGAGCTCTCAAGTGTATAATGTTTGTTTGGCCGGCTCCTTTATTATTTTTCATAAAATTTGGGAGCAGCGTAATGATGTTATCTTCAACAATGCTAAACTCAAGCTCACAGCTTTCAAACGCTACTTAACCTTCCAAATCTCTAATATTGGTGCCTTCATTCCTGGTTACATGAACAACTCTGTGGAGGACATTCTCATCTTTAAAAGATTTAACATGGCTGGTAAATCTAGGACTTGCACCAATATCACTGAGGTGTTCTGGTCTCCTCCCCCCTGGTTGGCTGAAAGTGAATACTGATGGTATGGCTAATGGTAGTCCTGGCCCTGCTTCTATTGGAGGTATTTTCAGGAACTGTAGAGGGTTTAGCAAAGGTGCCTTTGCAGGTTCTATAGGCAATCACAATGCCTTCTCTGCTGAACTTAATGCTCTCATACAAGCTATAGAATTTGCTTGGCTTAACGGTTGGAGAAAGTTATGGCTAGAAATGGACTCCCAGGCTGCTCTCAAGTGCCTGCTCAACCTCAACACCTTTGTTCCTTGGCAATTGACTACCCGGTGGGCTAACTGCAGGCTTTATCTCCAACGAATGACTTTTTATGCCTCTCACACCTTTAGAGAAGCTAACTCTGTAGTTGACAAACTTTCTAAGATTGGTATGGCGATTGATCACATACAATGGTGGCCCTCTTTCCCTCAAGCCACTGCCCAACTCTTCAATAATGATTTTAATCGTAGGCCTTGTTACAGATTTAGATAAGTTCCTCTTTTGTTCTGATTTTTGCTCTATTGTTCTTTCAACTTTGTATTTCTCTATTTTATTCCTTTTTTCTTTTTTGACTGTTTAGTCTGTGATCTTTATTTGGCTTAAAGATCAAGATACAAACCTTCTTATGTATAGGCATAGAACTTCCTTTTGTTTGCCTACTTTGTCCATCTTTCTTCAGCCTAGTGGGTGGGCTTTTGTAACCCACACTTGTTTTCTTTTTGCATCTTATTTAATCTTATACTCTATGGCTTAAGGGCATAGAGGGCTTTCTCCAAAAAAGAGTAGCACTAGATTAAAAGTTTTGTGGCCATGTGTGTTGTTTACTCTTATATAAAATCATATATGTGCCTCGAGTGCAAGTCAATAAAAAAAATCGTATTTGATTCACTCGCTATGTTATTAAGGATGGCAAAAATAGTTACATGTCTAAACCCACAAGACCCCAACTCGTTGAAAGCAAAAATAGTTACTTGTATTTATTATGTTTTGTTACTTTATTTGTCATTTACTTATATTATGATTCATGACTCATCTCTCCCAAGCTAATATGTTTTTCTCTCACTAATATCACCCTGAATTATCTCCCATTTCTTTGTAGTGATACCAGTTTCATATTAGGATAAAGCTACCATTAAAAAGATAAGAACCATCTCGAGATTCTGAAAAGGTAATACACCCCATCATTCCTGTTTAATCTCTTTAAATTATCTTCTTTAATGTTCATTTAACCTTGAACTTTACACAGTCCCATTTGTATAATCAATATATAAATATATATACATTTCGCATATTAGGCTTTGAATTATTTTTTCTAGAAAATTACATATGTGAATTAAAGTTAATGACAATATCTAATTATATTAAAAACTACTATGGAGAGGCAATAGATCATTGGCCCGAATCAACATAGTTTGGAGTATAGAGAATGGGTCGAATCTTTTATTAATTTTGCTAGTTATATTGTGAATGAGAGGAATGGGATTCAACATCCTTGCAGAAAATGTTATAACAAATATATGCATTCACTTGATGTTGTTCATCTCCATTTGTTGAATCACGTGGTTGACGTGACTTATACATGATGGATACATCATGGAGAGCAAATCGATTAAGTAAGTGAATATGCTTCGAGATCATTGAACAATAAGGTAACCAATGATCCTAATGTGAACAAAAATGATTGGAGATATATTCAATAGAGTAAATGGTGATGATAAACAAATGGCGGTGGACCCAGATACATTTATGGAGGAAAATACAATATGAGGTGAGGATTCGTCAAATTCCTATAGAGTAGATATTGCACAATATAAGAAATTATTGCATAAAGCTTAGAAATAATTAGGCTTTGGCTACTCCGAGTACATATTTTTGATTTATGTTATGAAGTTAATACATTGCAAAGTTGACAACCACTAAACTAATAAGTCAATTGATATAGCTCTAGGAATCTTGAAGAAGATGTGCTTTAAACCCCCGAATCATATTACGAGTACAAAAAGTTGCTGAAAGGTCTTGGCTTGGGTTATGAAAATATCCACACATGTTATTATGACTGTGCATTGTTATATAAGGAACATGAAAAAAAAAACAAAAGCCCAATATGTAATGAGTCAATGTATAAGGATGATGAACATGGGCATGCCAAGAATGTTCTTAGAAAAGTTCTTCGATATTTTTTACTAAAACTAAAGTTACAAAGATTGTTTATGTTAAGACATACATCGAAAGATATGAGGTGGCACAAAGATAAACGAGTTAATGATGAAGGTGTGATGAGGCATCCAACTGATTCCGCTACTTGGAGAGAGTTTGGCAAAATATACTATGACTTTGCTCAAAACCCAAGAAATGTCAAATTAGGCCTTACAACTAACATGTTCAATCCATTTGGGAACATGCATACTTCTTATGCATGTAGCTTTAATGTGGACAATCAATGATTTCCCAGCTTATAGGAATATCTTAGGTTGGAGCACTTACGATAAATTGGCATGTCCAATATATAATAAAGATGGATCCTACACTAAGCTAAGGGGTAAATATTGTTTTATTGAGCATCAGCGCTATTTACCTAATAATCACTAATAGCGAAAGAATGCTCAAGACTTTAATGGTCGGCGAGAGATGAAAGATCCCCCAAGGAATTCTCAAATGATGATGTAGTCGAACAATTTGATTATCTCTTTCCTTATACACCTAGTAAACATCTTAGTAATAAGGATAAGAAAAGGGCCCAAAATGTTGAAGAATTATATGAGGCAAAGAAAAATATTTTGTTCGAGTTGGAGTATTAGCATAAGTTAAAAATTAGGCATAATTTAGATGTTATGCACATTAAGAATAATATATGTGATAGAGTCATCGGGACATTATTGAATATGAGAAATTCAAAAGATACACTAAAAGCGAGGATGGATTTGAAAGATATGAATATTAGGAAAACTTTTCAGCTAAATATGTGTTCCCACTACTTGCATGTAGAGTTTTCTTATAATGGTTGAAATCAGTTAAATTTCTAGAAAGGTATGCCATTAATATATCGTGGAATGTGAGTGTAGAGGAATGAAAATTATTGGGCCTAAAGAGTCATGATTGTCATGCATGGAATTTGACTTCCTTTTCTTTCAATAAGTTAACTAATTTTGTTAATTAGGTTATTGGGCACCTATAAGAAATATGTACATAGTAAAGCTCGACCTGAAGGCTTAATTGCGGAGGCATATGGAACATATAAATCTTTAATATTTTGCTCAATTTATGTATGTAATGTCGAGATGAAATTCACTCAAACTGAAAGAAACAATGATGGGGTGAATTTAATGTGAAACTTTCAAATTAAATTTGTGTACAGTCCAACATACAAGGTGCATTGTGGCTGGTATTTGATATCTAGTTAATCATGTCGATATAAATCGCACGACACAAAATAGTAAGGTTATGACGCCCGGGTCACACAATGGTGAACCTTGTAACTTTTACAGAACTTTAGTTAATGTCATTAAAGTACAATTTCCAAGAGATTTCAAGGCATTTTTTTTTAAGTTTCTTTGGTACAATACAAATGTCAAGGGTAAGAAAGCTATTCAAGATTACTATCTTATATAGATTAATATAAATAGTTGCTGGTATGACAGTGATCCATATGTGCTCGCTACAAAATTACATAAAATGTTTTATATTAATGACCTAAAGCTGGGTCATACTTGGAGAATTATTTAGAAGATTCAACATAGACACATTTGGGATGTTCTTACAAAAATGGATGATGATGATGATAATGATGATCGTGACAGTGATGAACAAAATAACGAAGATAATGATGATTTTGATTCTGATGATTGTACTACAAGATCAGTTGAAAGTAAATATGATGAAACTAGTATATCATTATTTAATGATGACATTGTCCTAATTCTTGAATATTTTGACATAAACCATAATACTATCGGAAACTTGATTAATGATGAGAATGATGATTTCGTTAATGATATTTCTGAGAATGATGAAGTAACATGCAAATACGAAGAGTGTAGATAGTGACATATACAATGATTATAATTGATGATCTTGGTGAGACTTATTAAATGTTATTTTTTATACTCGATAATTATTTATTTTGTATGAATTAATTTAGAATTTCATGGTTATAAATTTTGTTTTAATTTCTTTTACATAATATTATAGATGGCAGTTCCTAGACAACGAAAGAAGAAGCTAGAGAAGTTAAAAGCTCAAATGCCTCCTCCGGCTCGGCAACCACCACCTTTAGCTCGAAAGTCCCGCAATTGATACATCGACATCATCGCCACCATCACCTCTGCCTCGACAATCACCACCGAAACGCTTGTTATTGGTACATTAATATCACCACCTCCACCACCACCTTTACCTCGACAGTCATGTCCATTGCCATTGCCACATTAGGAGCTAGCATTTAATAGTCTCGGTATTAAAAGAAAAAATTATGTAACTTTATCTTCGTAAAATTTTAGTAATATTATATTAATAATCACATTAATTTTATTGATTTGCAGTGACTTATGATTTTTATGGAAAAAAAAGAAAGCGTGAAAACTCATGTGGGAAAGACTTCCATAATATATTGGAAGCTAATGGAGGGAGTATGATGCCCATTATTTTTGACTTGAGATTTCAAGTTCCTAATGATGACAAAATGGCTGCTCGATTCACTTCGAAAATGAGGAACATTATTTGAGCTTCTACACCCATTTACTATTTATGATGGAGCAAAGTCCTATTAGATGATAAAAAGGAAGATGCCGGAGTCATCACTAGTGAGTTCAGTTTCATTTGAATAATTTATTTATTATAATTTAATATTTTATAATATTAACTTAATATTTTGTGTATATTTGATATATACTAGGTTCTATTTGATGTAGAATTATCCAATGCGAAAATTCTTGAGTATGTGGATAAGAAGATGCAAAAGTTATTTTTCCAATTCAGATACAGGTTGCACCAACACTATTTGAGGTACAAAACACTTGAGGAAGGACGAGTCAATATCCCAAAGTATGGTTCATAGAATGAAAGACTGGAAAGTCATTGGCATTTGTTGTGTGATGAAGTTTATATAGTTGCAGACTTTACGTTCGTATTATAAACTTTTTTAGTTAATTTTACGTTCCAACAATATAATATAGTATGTTTTGTCTTATTTTTATTGTTAATTTTGTTTATAGTAAATTATAAGTTTTTAACTTCATTTATAGGAAATTTCTAAGATTAATGTTGCAAATCAGAAGAAGCATAAATATCACCACAAATGAGGGGCAAGGACATTTATCCAAAATGTAAAGAAGGCCCACAGTGTAAATATAAATAAGTTCAAAGCTCAGTAGTTTATTTAAAATTTCTAACTTCAGCTATTGTTCATTATTTTGTTGTTTTTTTTTATGAAAATACTAAAAATGTCTATGATAGATAATTGGGAGAAAGTTCAAAAGAATGGGAAAATTGGATCAATGATGTTGGTAGAAAGAAACATGTAAGTCCTAGTGCTTACCACAATTTATAGTTTATTTTTATGTTGATACTCATGATATGTTTGGGACTTGTGTTGACGGGCTAATTGGTAGTTTATTTTACACATTCACACTTTTATCTTATACATATTGAAGACCCATGTTGAAGAACTAGTTAGTAGTTTAGTTTTTCATGTTGATGCTGTAACGCTCCATTTTTTTTACACTTGTTAATCCCATCGTATTGACCTAATTTTTCACAATTCTTGCTTTGGGTAATGAATTTAGGATCAGGGTTGACTCTTATGGTTTGAACACTTCTAGCATGTTTCAATAGTATATTTACACTTGCGTGCATGGTCACAACATAGCTCAGATGGCTCGAATAAGTTTTGGTCACTCAAACTCATTTTTGCTTTTTTACCGACAAGAAAATTATGTTAGGTAGTCATTCTTATTTTAAGGGATGTTCTAATCAATTAAACACATTCTACAAGTCATATTAGTGATTTTGCATATGCGTTTATGGTTGAAACGTATTTCGAAGATCCATAATTGAATTAGATAGGTTGATGGTGAAAAATCAAGTTCCGATGAAATGAGTTTTTGTCCAACTTTGGAAGACCATAATTTCCCCATTCAAACTCTAAATGACTTACCTTTTGAAACATTAGGAAGATATCTAATCCCATTTCAACTTTCATCTTTGAAGGCAAGCCCAAATTAAGCTCTAAGAAGGTCAAAACTAATCACAAAATTGTTAACAACACCAGCCTAGTGCACAGTGGTAGTTTGTTGTTTTTGATAGACCTATAACTTTCTCGAATTTCTGGCATTTATATATTACAAATTTGGAAAAAAACTCTAGAGACAAAAGTTGTAAAGCTTTGAGTTATCTTTAATTAAGAAAAAATGGTGCATCAATCGGAGTCTCGGGTAAAAAGTTATGCCCAATATAAGAACATTGCAACAAAAACTTTAAAAAATCAGGTTTGACCTGACCCATCTCATTTTGACCCAATTTTCCCCCAAATTAAACCCCCAAAACAGATCAGAAGTCTTAGAGAGAGGATGAATGGGTGATTTGATAAGGTTTCCAAGGATCATTCACTTTAAATTGAAGATTCAAGCTAGGATTGCACTTTCTTCTCCATCTTCACTCATTCCTTTACTTCGGGGGCTTAAAGGGTTGAAACTTTGGGAGTTTTTTAGCCATCAACTCACTTTTGCAACATTTTAATCTTGAAAATCTAACAATGTTAATGTGGGAACTCCCTTTCTTTCTTCAGTTCCTTGATCTAAATGGCTGATTGAGTAGTAATTCTAAACTTTCTGTACTAAATTCGTATTTTTCTTTGCATGTTTGTGGTTCAAGCTTGTTAAGTTTGATATGAGCTTATAAATGGTTATTATATGTGTTGTAGTTGATGAATAAAAAGGCTGATCATAATGCATGTTGCTATTCAAGTTTTACTTTTGGATTTTGGTACCGAAATGGCTTGATACACCAATGTCTAATAAATGGGATTTATGCATAAATTACCTTATTCCTTGAGTATATATCATATTAAAATCATATTTAAGCTCGTGGTTAAACATGCATGAGGTGTTTGATGACATTACTAGTGGGTCTAGTATTATTTCTTTTACTTCTTTTACTAATCTTCACTAAATGTTTGAAATTAAGAAATTTGACTAGCACAAGTGCAAATGCATGGTGAAAAATAAAAAAAGACTATCTTTATTGTTCTTGAAATTTTAAAACACATGGTTTGTGTAAGAATAACTTAAATCCACACTTTTGTAAGTTATGGATATATGTATACGTATAAACTTATAAATTGTGACAATGGTGGGTTTATCTTATGAGTTTGGTATTAAAACTTATAAAATGATATTTTTTTGATATTTCTTTTATATATATATATTTCACGGTAGTATTATTGATAGTGATACCGTGGAAATTGTTAACTTGTTACTTTCGGTAAGTATCTGACTTTACTACTGTTTGATATTTGATGAAATTTATATACCTATGGAATGCTGTTTATATATCTCATATGTTTGGGATTTCTTATACAATTTTAAGAAACTATATATGGTTTGGCTATGATCAGGTACTATAGTTATACTAATTGGACATAATACATTGATTGCTTAGTTGTAATTATTATTATACATTAGCCTAGGGAAGACTTGTCACTAGGTATCCTATGGGAGGACTTGGCTATGGGAGCCATACTGTGCATAGTAAACTATTATACTTAATTGACCTATTATGTCCTATGGGAGGACTTAGTTATGGTAGCCATATTAATATTGTTTATGTGGATGAAACGTAACTGTGATACGTCCAAATTATCAGTTACATTTTGTTCCCGTGGATGGAACATAGCCAGGACATATTTGAGTTACCAGTTACACATGTCCTGGTGGATGGACAGAGCGTCATGTATCATACGTTAGTATAAGATTAATGCCTTTCATTTTATACGTATACTATGGTTGTACTATATTTTTCTTACGTGATAATCTAACTATTTCATTTCTATATTGGTGATAGTTATTTATTGTCAATTATTTTATTTATTTATTCCATTGCATTGCACTTCCCCTTTTCCCATTAATTCCCACTGGAACAGTTTGGCTCATTCCTTTAGTGCAGAGCAGGAAAATTCAGTTCATGAAATTTATTGCAAAAAATTACGTTCGAGGTAGAAAATATTGTAATGCATGAAAATTCAGTACATAAAATAGTTTAGTGTAGTGCAGAAAAATTCAATGCATGAAATTTTGTACATAAAATATTATACTATATATAAAAGTACAAATTGGATTTGGTTAATTCAATGTAGTTTGCATTTAACTTTATGCATCTTAAAATTTGGTTAATTCGATAAATTGAAACAATATATTCTACACCCATTTTGTTTTGTAAGAAAAGATGAAATAAATGAGAAATACGATTTGGGACAAGATGATCCAAAAAGCACCGAGGGTACTCTACCAGATTCTATTGTGGTGGACATGGATGCTGAATTTTGAATATTAGATGAGAAGTTTTGGAGGAAAGGAAAGTTAATTCGTGGTGTTTGGTGTTTTTCCATGTATGGAGGCTTCTAGCTCATATGTTTCATTGTTTATGGCTACTAGTTCTAAGTTGAATGAGATGCAAGGTTAACTAAAAAAACTATCAACACATGTTCTCACTTTACAACAGGAAAATAAAGAATTAAAAGAGAAAATGAAGGCCTTCATGGCTACATTTCTTGGATGACAAACATAGGTTATATGCACGAGTTAGGGGTTTGTTCAATCTTGTAATTGATGGTTTAAATAGCATAATTATAAATTAAATTTTATGATCCAACCATTTATTATACATGCATGTGGTTACTTTGTTGATTTCTACAAATAGCTACTTGGACGTAACTTATCACTGATAACTTTTAATATACAACTTGATACTAATTGTTACTGGCCCAAATAATGTTTTTTTTTTTTTTTTTTCATAAAATGCATAAATATCATAAAGTACACTTGTTGGAATTGTTTTTCTTACGAGATTTCTCATGTTGGCTAATTCTTAGTTTTAGTATACGACAGTTGATACACTATTATATGGCACACTAATACATTTGATAAGTTATTTAATTAATTATAAAGATATGTTAACGCTAGTCCGTGTTAGGTCCCAGGTGTTGGTATCATAGGATAGGCCCGGGAACATAATCTCATGGGTGAAAGGCCCAAAACCGTGTACGAAAACTATCGTGAGGCCTTACTATCACATGGGTGAACAACCACGAAATAAAGACATAGTGTATGCTTGGATAGTCATAGAATTATTCTGGCATTTGTCTTGGATGCTTAACTTTTTGATGATACAATTACTATTCTATTTAGCCAACGAATTTTTCCTCGAACTTTTCCTCTGCGATTTGACGTATAAATCCCTCAGCAATCTATAACAAAATCAACTTCCAAACTGGAATGTCATAGTCTTTAGAGAATGCTCCGAAATAGAGAAAAACAAGGTTTCAAGTGTTGAGGTAAGTGGTTGTAACTTTTAGGATTATTTTTATTGGCTTTATTCCCTTGACAAAATGACAATTTTATTTTATAAATGTATTGTTCATGTTCACACCCAATAAAGCTCAAAAATCTAGAAGCTGCAATCTCAAGATCATGTTCGCATTAACTTGGAAAGGTGTGAGATATTTTATCATAGGTGGTGGATTTTCATTGGTCATATAAAGTTTTTCTAAAAGCTTGATGTGCCAAGAAATTGGTACATTAAAACCCACTAATTTATATTTTGGAGAGCATATATTTTTATATTTGTTGTATTTTTAGTATTTTTCAGGTGTTTGGAATTAAATTGGAAGATTTCGAAACAAAAAGAGATTGGCTGCGCACATCACCTATATTCAAGAAATTTCAGGCATTAATCCGTACAGAATTTGAAGAAAACTCCAGAGAGAAAAGTTTGAGATCTTTGAGTTAGCTACGCGTGGGAGAAAACCTTGTGTCAATCAGAGTTCGGAGCACGAAGTTACAGTCGAAATAAGATCAGTGCGCCAAATAAATTAATTCCAGCGGGCCAATTAAATTCAAGCCCATTTAGCCTAATAGCAAGCCAGTTGGCTCATGTCATTTTTATCATGTCCAAGTCTTGTTTCACAAGCCCAAGCCCACTTTGTTCAATTAAAACCCTAATACTAGCCGAGTGCAATTATATAAGGAAGAGAGCAGCAGCCGGCAAGAGGGAATTATTATTCTTCTTAGTTTTTTTTTATGCTCTTCATGTACGCACGGTTATCGAGAGAGTACCCCGCAGCCTTTAGATTTTTTTTTCTTCTTCCTTTTCTTTCTTTTTCTTCATCGATGGTATGCATGTTCTCTTCCTGGAGAGCAGCTTTAATTTTTTAGAACTCAAGCAACAGTAGATTTATTTTGAGGCGGAACTAATTCAGAATTATTTTCTTCTTCATCAATTTAATTGTGCGTATCAAGTAAGTATTTAATTAATTTATTTTTGTATTATTTAATTATGTTTTGTGTTTTAATTGCAAGCATGTTAGGTTAGATTATTATCTAGGATAGAGGATGATTATATTTGATTGATTCTCTTGCACATATTCATGCCAATTAATTCTACCAATTTGATGCTTTAATGTTAAAAAATAATTCTTCCTATTGAATGCCTATTTTAATTGATATAAAAATAAAATTGAATTCTCATTATAATTTGTTGGATTCATTTTATAATTTGTTAAAATCGGATATAAATTGTGTTTTGACGGATATAATGAGTGTTTTGGTTTTATATATATAAGTTTGGCTGTGGAAGAATTAATAATTAGACTTTAAAAATTAATTGGGCTTAAATGATTTTATCAAATATTGAGTCGAGAGACCAAATTAATGCGAGACAAATAGTAGAATTTATTAGGCATGAATATTATGAATATGATATCAAATATATGATTTCTCCACCCTAATATTTTTATAAATTGATTATTTTTTCTAATATTTTATTAATTGATTATTTAGTGAGTATTTTATTAATTAAATATTTTATTAGCGTTTTTAATTGATAATTCACAATCTCCCAATTTCTAAACTAGATTAGGAATTAATCAAAATTAGTAAGTGGTGAAAAAATATCAAGTCCTTTGGGTTCGACCTCGCACTTGCATAAACTATACTATATACCGATTCGTGCGCTTACGAGTAAATAAAACAAGTCTTTTTGACGCAACAAGTTTTTTGGCGGCGTTGCCGGGGACTTGATAAGTCGTCCCACTATTTTACTAATTTAGATTATTTCTTTCTACTAGTTCATTTTTCTTTTATTTTATTTTATTAAAAAAAACAAAAAAACAAAAAAACAAAAAAAAACTTAGGAGTAGAGTAGTGTATGAGCATTGTTTAGAAGCGTGGTATTAAGAGATTGAATAGGATGGAAAACCTAGAAATTAATCATTTGTTTGAGATAGGAACAATGGCTGATGAACAGGAAGAGACGAAGACTTTAAGGGAGCTTTTCTCTCCTATCACTACCAATCCACCTTCATGTATAGTTTTGCCTGCCAACACTGCAAATCATTTCGAGCTTAAACCGCAAGTGATGCAACTTCTTCCTATTTTTCATGGAATCGATCAAGAAGATCCTTATCTCCATATTAAGGATTTTCTAGAAATTTGCGCTACCTTTAAGTTTTAAAATTTTTCAAATGAATCAGTTCGTTTACGTTTATTTCCTTTTTCCCTGAAAGGAAAAGCAAAGGCGTGGCTCAATTCCTGACCTTCTAGGTCCATTAATAATTGGGAAACTTTGGTTTCCAAATTTCTTACTAAATTTTTCTCCATGTCAAAAACGAATGAACTTCGAAGACAGATATCGGATTTTTGTCAAGAAGATCATGAAAAATTCTTTGAGTCTTGGGAAAGATTTAAGGACCTACTTCTCAGATGTCTCCACCACGGTTTTGAGACATGGAGATTAGTACAATTCTTTTACAATGGATTGACTCAAACTAATTGAAATATGATTGAGTCAATGAACAGTGGTACTTTTCTTAGTCTCACTGAAGATCAAGCTTATAATTTTCTCGAGAATCTTTCCGAGAGCTCTCAGCAATGGAATTTCTCTTCTTGAAGAAATTCTTCATCTCAAAACAAGAAGATGGGAGGCATCTATGAATTGACCGAAGATGTAGAGACTAGAAGGCAGTTAGATAGTCTCTCAAAGAAACTTGAAGCACTAACAATGCGACTGGACGGTAATTCTGTCAACCAAGTTCAAGCTGAAGGTTGTTCTGTGTGTGCTAGCCCTATGCACACGTCGCAGACTTGCCCCTCTATGGTAGGATTCTTTGAATTCGCGCCACAACAAGTAAATGCGATGAATGACTACAAGAAGCAATTCAATAGTCCATTCACAGATACATACAATCCAGGTTGGAGAAACTATCCAAATTTTTCGTGGTCACAAGGTCAGCCCATGTCCAATATGGGTTCCTTATCATCTAATGTTCCACGACAGCAGCCACCCCCTGGTTTCCGTCCTCATGGAAATTCCTATTCACCATTCCAACCTACTCCACCTGCTCCATCATCCTATGTCACTCCAACACAGTTCTCATCTTTGGAGGACACTCTCAAACAATTTATTCAAGTGACAACCCAAAACAATCAGACTTCAAGCCAGCTTTTGCAAGAAGTCAAAAATAATGGCCTTATGAACACTCAAGCCATCATCAGGCTAGAGAATCAAATGGGTCAAATGGCAAGTCAACTGGGTGAAAGAGAGAAGGAAAAATTTCCAAGTCAACCAATCCCGAACCCTATAGGTGTTTCTTCGAGTGGGTTAGCTTTTAACCCACCAAATTCACAAACACATGGGCAAGTCCAAGCCATCACCACACTTAGAACGGGAAAGGTGGTTGACAATAAAGTGAGTTTGCCAGATAGCGAGGAGGAAGAGAAAGAAGAAGAGCAAATTCCAGCTGAGGTTGCTCCTATACCTCAAGTTGTGAACCAAGCTTCTCCTGCTAAGCAAGTAATTGAAGATACCTCAAGTAGGACTTTTGTTCCTAAAGCCCCATTTCCTTATAGGCTTAAAGACAATAAGAAAGGTACACAATTTGAAGAAATTTTGGAGGTGTTTAAGCAAGTCCAGATAAACATTCCATTACTTGATGCAATAAAGCAAGTACATTCTTATGCTAAATTCCTTAAAGACTTAGTCACTCAAAAGAGGAGAACAAATGTTCCAAAAAAGGCATTATTGGCTGAACAAGCGAGCTCCATAATTCAATACAGAATCCCTGTCAAGTATAAGGATCCTGGCTGTCCAACAATCCCCTGCAAGATTGGGGATAATCATATTGAACGAGCTCTAGTAGATCTGGGGGCCAGTGTAAATCTACTGCCATATTCTGTGTATGTGCAGTTACACTTAGGAGAGTTAAAGCCGACTCCAATGACAATCTAACTTGCTGATCGATCAGTAAAAATTCCAAGGGCAGTCATTGAAGATGTTCTGATAAAGGTAGACACTTTCTACTTTCCAGTGGACTTTGTTGTCCTTGACACTGAACCTGTTCAGAACATTAAAGGCCAAATTCCTGTGATTCTAGGGCGACCATTCCTTGCCACTTCTAACGCCCTAATTAATTGCAGAAATGGAGTAATGAAAATTTCTTTTGGGAACCTCACTGCCGAATTAAATGTCTTTGACATTAGCAAAACCTGTATAGACACTGATGATGATGATGTTGGTCAAGTTCACTTGATTAATAGTCTAGTAGAGGAATCTTTTCTGCAAACGTGCAAAGAGGACCCATTAGAGGCTTGTTTGTCTTATTTTGGTTGCGATTTTGACATAGATGAATCAATAGAGCATGTCAATGCGCTCTTGGATTCAGTACCTGTCATGGGTACACAATCTTTTCAACCAAAACCAGAGCCTCTCAATCTTTCATCAACTCCTCGACCTCTTTCCATTAAAGAACCACCAAAGCTGCACCTAAAGCCCTTACCTGATAATCTGAAGTACGCTTTTCTAGGTCTAGAAGAATCTTTGCCTGTTATCATAGCTTCTAATCTTAATAATGCTCAAGAAAAGCAACTGCTTGAAATCCTTCAGGAGCATAAAGAAGTTATAGGGTGGTCAATCGCAGATTTGAAAGGGATCAATCCGTCAGTTGTCATGCACAAGATTCATTTAGAGGAGAACTCAAAACCCTCTCGTGAACCCCAAAGGAGGCTGAATCCAGTGATGCAAGAAGTTGTCAGGGCTGAGGTACTCAAGCTTCTAGACGTGAGTATTATCTACCCGATATCCGACAGTGAATGGGTGAGCCCTGTGCAAGTAGTTCCTAAGAAGTCAGGAATTACAGTGGTAGCAAATGAGCATAATGAGCTAGTTCCATCTCGTGTTCAAACGGGATGGCGTGTTTGTATTGACTACCGAAAATTGAACTCGATGACGAGGAAGGATCACTTTCCCCTTCCTTACATTGATCAAATATTGGAACGGTTAGCCGATCATGCTTACTATTACTTTTTGGATGGTTACTCCGGCTATAACCAGATTCCAGTTGACCCAGTTGATCAAGAAAAAAAGACATTCACGTGTCCTTTTGGTATGTTTGCATACCGACCCATGCCTTTTGGGCTATGCAATGCACCTGCCACTTTTCAGCGGTGTATGATTTCCATCTTTTCTGACATGGTAGAGCGATTCCTAGAGGTCTTCGTGGATGATTTTTCTGTCTTTGGGTCTTCTTTCGAAAAATGCTTGGAACACCTAGCTCTAGTTTTAGAGAGGTGTAAAGAGAAGAATCTCGTACTTAACTGGAAAAAATGCTATTTCATGGTACAAAGAGGAATTGTTCTTGGGCACATCAAAGCTTCTTTTGAAAAATCAAATTGAATTTCTATTCCTTTTAAATCAAATATTTTTTGTAAAATCCATGCATTAAATCAATACAATGCATTTAGACAAGCTTTTAACTGTCTTTAATTATTTTGTATTCTCCTAATCGAGTATAAAACATAGCAAATTTAAAATAGTTATTTTTATAAAGTGTGGACAAATATGCCTAAAAGCCAATACTAGTCCGGCAGTAAAGTTGGCTGAAAATTTGCAGTTGCGTACCGATATATTGATTTGCCAATACCGGTATAGCAGTAAATTTTCCCTGCTTTTTCTAACTGCGGACCGATATGTTGAAAAGCAAATACCAGTCTCGCATGTAACTTTTGCTGAGCTGTTTTTTAATCCACTTGCCCACTTACCTTTTTGTACAACTTGCTTCACATTTTTCAAGGCACAGAAATACATTGAACTATAGCTCATATTGAGATATTTTTCAAGCAAGTTGCGTAGTCTTTTCAAAATTAAAATTGGTTGAAACATAGAGTTTACTTTTTCAGTTTTTTATTTGTCGATCAATTTTATTCAAGTAACTAGAAAATAAAATATCTAGGTAATTTTCGTATTCCACATAGTTTTTTAGTAACTTAGTGCCAATGTCTTTATATATTCTTTTGGATCCCTAAAAATGTACGAGCTCACAATTTCAGATGCTTGACTCCACCATTATGAGCCAAAAGACCATCTATCACAATAACTGCAAGCGGTATACCTTGACATTTTCTCGTAATTTCCTTGCCGATCTCTATCAACTCTTGAGAACAACTTTCTTCTCGGTTAAAAAGCCTAAATAATGGGGATCACCATTTAGTTGTGCAGGCAAACCCACGTCCTGACCCGACTAGTAATTATAATCCTATTTCCATTTCAGTTATTTGGAAAAGATATCTTTAAATCGTCACAAGCCCCAATATCCTACATGTCATCCATCACAATAAAATATCTATGGCCTATCAAACTTCTTCTCAATTCCTCATTTAACTCCTCCTCACTCATCTTATAAATTTCATTGTTAAATTAAAAAATTGAATTTAAAATGGCAAGCAACAAATCCCTCTTTTGATATGATTAAGACACATAGGTCTATAAATGAATGTAGAAATGGTGCACAACATACGGATACATTAAAAAGTTAACAATATAGGATAGGATAGGATATTGTAGGAATTAAGTATACAATTATATAGTTTGCCGTGTAAGCACCCATACATAGATGGCACATATTATCATTCATTGTCTTATTATTTTTATTATAGTATCCTTAATGTACATATTCATTAGGGCAATAACATTTCCACACACACACACACACACACATATATATAACAATGGCTGATCCTTAGAGTTTCCAAATCATCAAACCCTCATATTGAATGCATACTTATTCCACAGTGGATGAATTTAATGCCGATGAAACTTATGACTAGGGGGTGTATTCAATTGAGATTATATAGGATTTTTATGGATTTGTAAAGTTTATAAGTATTCAATTAGGATTTTAAAAAATCTTTTAAAATCTTTAAACATGCCATGAAGAAGTTTGCAGATGGAGAAGCAATAATAACATTGAATCTAAGGCTTGAAAGATTAGTTGTATGTGAATAATTTGGCTCTAGAAAAGATTCTTGAACTAGCTTTATAATGTTTGGCACCTCACTGACAAAGTTGGCCAAGCATGAGGAGAAGCGCGGAGATTTTATGGAATATCTGTAAGGATTACAAAGAACTATTGGCTTCAAATATCCATAACGATTACAAGTAATTATTGGCTCCAAATATCCATAAGGATTATAATGCGTAGAAATTGTATGAATACTGATGTTGTTTTTCTTGATAATATTTTTCTTGTACTTTGGGAAGGTTTGTATTATATTTGTTACATATGAGATGTTATTTTTATTTTCCCACTTAGAAATTGTTTGGATTAATTTACTTGTTCTAGGACATGTAATTTTTAAATCTTGTTATGTGTTTATTTGACCAGTTTATGTGAATTTTACATATATTTTTATTGTGCAATTGTAAACGAACTATGTCTATTTTTTTTTCTTTTCTTTTCAAATCGCAATAGGTCAACTCTATTGTTTGGAGCGACAAGGTTGTCGAGCTTAACTTGACTGGGTAATGCAAGTTCAAAATTTTGAAATTACGAATAGAAATGTCCGGTGCTAACTTAGTTATGCTTTATTCTTATTTATTTCAATTCTTATTATATTTGAACTATGCATTTTTACCTTTAAAAGAATTGAACATATGAAAGAACGTTGCCGCATGGTGTCGTGCAAATCTTATACTAAGTTAGGAGCTTTAGAATTTGGTTATTGTGTTTGAAAATTTTAGAATGCAATTCACAACTTTTTTTTCTCAAATAATGAATTAAATATCATAAAAATCGAAAGTAACAAAAAAATTTGTTGGAGATGCTCTTAAAAGTTACTAATTTATCTCCTTTGTTCAAAAAAAAAATTTGAATAACATAGAACTCGAAAGTAACAAAATACTTTAATAGATGATTTATTTCTCAAATAATGAATTAAATATCACAGAAATCGAAAGCAACAAAAAAATTTGTTAGAGATGCTCTTAAAAGTTACTAATTTATCTCCTTTGTTCAAAAAAAATTGAATAACATAGAACTCAAAAGTAACAAAATATTTTAATAGATGATTTATTTTTATGAAAAACTATTTTATTTTTCCAATTCATTTCTCCCCTTTTCACAAAATAGAACATTTTCCAAAAAAAAGAAAAAAGTGGTTTTAAGTCTCTAGAATGAAGAATTTCTGATGAATTTACATGTAGATCCCCACGTAATAGTAATTATTATCTAGAACACCTTTATTTTGAGATTCCTTCATTATTAATGGTAACATAGACTGCTTTATTTTTATGTGCTTTGATATTAGTTCAATTCTAGGAGCAAGAATCAACTTAGCCAGGGTTTGTGCGGAATCAAATTTATCTATTGTTGTTGAGCGTTGCAATGATCTTTTAATAAATTAGAACTTATATTTACTTATTTTACAAAAATAAAATTTATACGCAAAAATTATAACTTATAAGATGAATTATAACAATTTGAGAGTAATGAATAGTAATATATTATATGAAATATCATATAATCGCTAAATTGTGTTTATCACAATTAAATTTTTATATTTTTTTTCATAAGTGCTTTAACTTATACTTAGTTATTAATCAAATTTATTAACCCTTATGTAAATTTTATTTAATATGCCTTATTTTAACATAAAAATTAATATTATTTAATATTTTTATTTTTAGCAATAAAATTTTATTATTTCTATATTATTGTAGTAAACTTACCCTTACACATTTAAAATTTGCTCCATTAATTTTTTGGCTAGGCTTTCCTTGCTTTGTTGGCCCATCAATTGGAAGTTGGTTCATGTTTATTGAGGCCCAAAAACACATTTAAAATCTGCTCAATTAATTTCTTAACTAGGCTTTCCTTGCTTTGTTGGCCCATTAATTGAAAGTTGGTTCAACGTTTATTCAGGCTCAAAAAATGCTTGTAAAAGTTGCTGGCACAAGGAATGGAACATGGGTCCATAATGATGGTTTGCTTCTCCATTTTATTTCCAAATATTCTTCTCGCCATATTTTCTTCATTTGACCTCCAAACTGATTCATTCAGAAGTTAATTTATTTGGATTAATTCTAAGTAGGGGTGTTTAAGAATCAAACCAAATCGAACTGAACTGATTGGATAGAACTACCTGAACCAAAAAATAGGATTTTTTTTTCGGTTTTTATACATACAATGGTGCGATCTAGTCCAAATTTTAGTTGGTCGACGTGATCCGGTCCGGTCTTCGGTCTTACAAATAAAAATATTTATAAAACCAAACCGAACTGATTATTTATATAAAAATATTTTTTTAAAAAAACATCTTAAGAGGGAGAGTTTCATTTCTTATCTTATTTTTCTCTTCCCCATAAAACTACCATCACATCTCTCCCCACCCGCCCCGCCTAGCCCCAATTCCAACTTACCGCTTTTTTTTTAATTCTCACATGCCGAGGTCTCTCTCTCTCTCTATTAGGGGTGTTAAGTTCAATCCGAAAACAGACCGAACGGATCGAACCGATCTATAAAACTCCGAACCGAAAAAAAACCGAAACCAAAAACGATAAAACCGAAAAGTTTAGTTTGGGTTTGTGATAAGCTAGTCAAAACCGAACTAAACCGAACCGAACCAAATTATATATAAGAAAATAAAAAAATGTTAATATATACTCTAAGGTCGCACATTAATTATACTATAATTCAAAAAAATGGTCCTTTATAAGAATATGTTCCTTATTAATTTTATATTGTGATAATTTTAAAAAAAAAGTCATTAACACGTACCATTATTATTGAATTAACTACACAATGCTAAGATTTTTTTATCACATACATAATGGTAAGATAATTTATCATTTTATTTAATGTGTTTTATCCTTGTAAATGTATAAATAAAATAGTAATTAAATAAAAAACACGATATCTATATGTTTGCTCCTTATTTCTAAAAAATCATGACTTTAATTTAAATATGAACCATTCTTACATTGCTATTAGTATTACATTGTTATGTTACATTGATTTCGAAAAAAAAATATATGTCAAAACCGAACCGAAAAATTTAGTTCGAATTTGAGTTTCAAAGATTTAGAAACCGAACCGAACCGAAACCGAAAACACCCTTGCTCTCTACTCTCTCCCTCTCTTTAAATGTGCATCTATTTTCAAGAAAACTATTTGACTAGTCTTTTCTTTTTCATCAGGTCTTATGCCTAAATTTTCTTCCAACATCCCATCTTATTCCCCACGTTCCAATCTCTCACCTTATTATTTTTCTTTTTTCTAATTATCTCTCACTAACTTTCACTTTTCCCACGTGAGCTCTCTCTCTCTCTCTCTCTCTCTCTCTCTCTCTTTCTTTCTTACATTATTCTAATTTCTCCATCCTGGTTCTTCAGTTATTCTCCTCTCTCTTAAGACTAAACGAGCATATAAAAGATGAAGGAAACTTGCAAAAGGCAAAGATCAAAGAAATTAAAGGGGGTGTTAGTTCTCTTCTTTTCTCTCTCTATATGTTTGTGTGTATATATATACACATGTTTAGATCTAGGATATGTTTTGTATATATATATATAATTTTTTCTTGATTTTGTATGTGTATGAATTTATTGGTTGTAAAATGAGTATAAATCTGAATATATTTTGAATATTTGATTCTAGTTTTCCCTCAATATGAAAACAGACTCCATCTTGTTATTTCAATTAGTTAAGTTTTTGTTGGCCACTATCTAAACTGATTGGACTGACCGAAATCGGACCGTTCAAATTGGTCTGGTCTTGGGGGATATCTCGGTCCAGTCTGGTCCAGAAAATTTTAAGACCGAAGTGATCGGTCCTGTCCGAATGCATGGTGAACAGTCGGGTTAACCGGACCATGAACACTCTTAATTCCAAGCACCTAAGAAACATTAAAAAAGAAAAAAAAAAGTAATAATATGTGCATTCTAAAGTATAAATTGGTATGATAAATTATACCAATTTGTTAGTACATCAATGTGTGTTGCATTTATTTTATTTTAATGGCATTTGAGATGAGTCCTATGTATATGTATATAATATACATATGACTACCTTATTTTTTGTATGGCACGTTGCATGTGTATTACAATGTATATTTTATGATACAAAATCTTATAGTTCTCACTGAGCTTGTGTTTGACTCACTCCCATTTTTCAAACAGTGTTGCAGGTACACTCCTTGGGTTGACGCACATTAGAGCTTAGATACATCTGATGACCTTGGAACCCTATTAGTCTCCCTCAAAGGGACGACTTTATTTCATATTTGTATCTTTAAGTTGTTTTCTTTGTATTTTGTAAACATTGTTTCATAATTAATTATATAATTGATGGAAAAGGCGTACTAGTATTTTTTTGTAAATTGTAGCTGATTGTTTAATCTTTCAAGAATTGCATTAGTGAAGATTGTGTTTTGAGAACAGAGTATTATGAATACAAGCCTTGATTGTTGATAAAACGGAGGAAACCATGCTGGATTTTTCTAAAATCTAAGAAGCACTTTTCTTAATTAAACTAACTAGTTTTAATTAATTCATAGAGTTTTAATATCACCTGCCGTCGGCATACGACATCCGGCATCTGTGACAAATCAGTCCCGGAGATGAAAACCTTTAAACGAGATTTGGGGTGTCAAATTTATGTGCATGAATGCGAGTTGGCTTTGGTAAATGGGATTTGCTAGCATTTTGTACCATTTTACCATTTGAAGTTGTGTTTCTTCTGAAACATTTATGTATGTTGTATTATATTTTATTAAAGGTAGCTTAAGCTTGATCCTTGTGAAAAAACCAATTTTATACAAAATCGCATGTTGGTGAAATCGTGTTCCGAGAATACCTCTGGTAAAAGACGCGTTTTTAATTTTAAATTGGTTTATTAAAAGGGTCATGTTAATGTGTACCCTAAGAGTAAATGTTAATACTAATTTTTGAAAATAATTAACTTTCAACATACATTAAATATGGTACAGATTCTCATACAGGATTTAATTATTTCCATTTATAGTAACTTGTTATCATTTTCCCTGTTAAAATTAAATTATGTTTTGGGTTCCGTACTTAATCTTGCCCATTTATCTTGTTTTTCCATAGGTTAGAAAATATATAATGTATATTTTTCTTTCTTTATTTTTCACCACACACAATATACAGATTACCCTAAGGTCTCGTTTGGTCCACGGAAGGGAAATCAATTTTCTTTTCTTTCCATGGAGTTGAAAAACTAAAGTTCCTGTCAAGTTCCTTTCTTGTGTTTAGTAAAGTATGGAAAGTATTTAGGTAGGGGTATTATTGTTCAAAATTGTTGTAATAAATGCTAGGAAAGGAAAGTCTTTCATTTCCTTTGTTTAGTAACTACAAATTCCAAAAAAACTTTAAAGGAAAGTAAGGAAAATATTTAGGTAGGGGTATTACAAATTCCCCGAAACAACAAAGGAAAGACTTGTATTTCTCTCTCTAGAAATGATTTTACACTAGAATGTGAAGAACCTTTGTTCTTCAATTTGTGAATATGATTGTGCACTTAATAATTCTTGTATAGGTTTTAATTTGAAAGCATATTATCCTCTTCTCCCATCTAGACAGATTTGATTTGTAGTGAGGCATTGTTGTAATAGTAATTTAAGGTTCTCTACGGTGGTGGCTCGGCGTTTTATTTCTTGTGGATTTTCTATTCAGATCTAAAGGGTTCTGAGTCATATGAGTCATCATTTTATGGTATAATCTTTTCAATCTATCTTCTAATATTTTGTGTTTGTTTTTCTCTATGATCTGTGAGAAAAGCTTAAGATCTTTGATTTTAAGTGATAGTTTTCTCGAGAGGTTTTGTTGGAATAGATCTTTAATTTTATTTTAGTGTATTTACTTAGTTCTATTTGTATTTGCACTTATCTATTCAAAAATTAAGTTGATATCCATATCTGTTTTGTTCTGATTCGTAATATTCTTTAGAGATCTATTGATATTGTTCGTGATTCTATATCTTGTTTAATTGAGCATTTGTTTCTGCTTTAATATTTTTAAGGAATTTTTAAAATGTAAAAGATTTTAAAAATCTTTGGAACTTTATAAATATATTTGTGTGTGTTTGGTTTACTGAGGATATTCTCGAATATGTTATTTGTTGGATCTTGTTTGGGTTTGCTGCTGAAGGAGTTGTAGAATTCTATGTGGTTGAAAGCACTAGTAGTGTACATAGTATAATTCTTTTTACGCTTGTACTCTGTGAAAACAAGATTGTTTCTGAGGTAGGGATTGTTTGTGGATGTTTCTCACGACTGTGAGTGGTGTTTGATTGTGGATGTTGCTTTAGATTCAAAAATTGCGTCATAAAGTCGATCATATAATTGTGTTTATTAACTAAAAATCTAAAATTAATAAACAAGATTCATGTAAACCATTGGTTTATCAAATTTTTGACACTTAAATTGCTAGATTCAAAGACATTGGGAATTTCAGACCTATATCTAGAGCAATGTCGATCAATTTACACTGGTGTAAGATTAAATAGTTTTACAGTTTTACACCCACTTGTAACATTTTCTTTGATTCATAATGGATGTTTTTAAATGCATCTACATAATTCGTCTTCTCACTTTACCAAAAGTTAAAGTTACGTTAATCTTAACCTAAAAAATAAAGTAAAACCCTTACTTCTCACCCCACTTTCTATACTTTGGAAGAATCGTCACTAATTTATCTTCTCACCGATTTAAATTTTTAAAAAATAAAAAATAATTAAAATATTCTATAATTTCCAACAAACAAGTATTTACTATTTTCACTTAATTACATACATCTCATAAATGTAACTTTATAATAAGTATCCTCATAATTTTATATAGTGGACAATACTTTTATTTTCACTTGCACCGGCACGATAATTTTTTCTATGATGGTTTTTTTTAATTTATTCAATCTTTTTGTTTGTGCATGCAAACAGAGTTTAATAAAATTCATATTAAGTTATCTAATGTTAAAGTTAAATAAACTCATATTTGTTTCGAAGAGACTGGATAATCTAATATTTTAAGTGTTAGATCGGTGTACTAGGCATTATAATTTTTTGTTTTGTTTATTTCATCTAAATGCAACATCTCAATGAATCTTAAATGACTTTCAGAGTTACACAAAACCATATGAGAAGCTCTGAAAAAGAAAAACTAAGGGCCCGTTCGGTAACGTTTTCGGAGAATGTTTTTTGAGAATAATTTCAGAAAATGAATTTTTCGAGAATGAAAATAGCGAAAACATTTTCCGATAACGAAAACAGTGAAAACAAATATTGCAAGACTGAAAATGGTGAAAACATCATTTTGGCGTTTTTGCGTTTTACGCTTTAAACTTGAATTCATTTTCCAAAAACGTTTTTCTTGTTTTGGTCAATATCCCACCGAACGCATTTTTTATCTATTTTTGAACTCAAAAAAAAAAAAGGGGTCTCTAAAAACGCTACCGAACGGACCCTAAACCACCCACCCAACCAAACAATTTTAATCTATGAAAATGGAATGGACTCCATCGATACTTTAGAGATAAAAAGAAACGTTTGTGATGACCCATAAATATATAAATTAAATTTGTAAATAACTATATATAAATAAAAAACAATCACAATTACAATTGTAAATGAAAATTAAATTATTTTTCTAAACGATATTGACTTGTAATGGAAAACAATTGTATATAAATATCTGTTTAGAAGAAACAAAATAATAAGATTATGGCGACTTTTTTGTTTTGTTTCTTTTTCTGCCCTAGAATTTATCATGTCAACATTTAAATTTATTTAGAAAAATGGTGATAAAGCTCTTCAAGCGTCTACAAAATAAATTAAGCATTGTCTGATTTTGTAAACTTAGCTTAATGCTTTATATATAACAGTTTTTTTTTTTTTTGGCATGGTGGACACTACTTTGACAATATAACTACCCTCTATTTATTATTAAATTTTGTTACAAATTTTGGCATGGTAACTTGAAATTTCATGCAAAAAATTATTTGTTCTTCAAAGGAATATGAAAATATCTATAGAGTATATTTGAGTATGTCATGAGTTACATATGGTTAATTGTATATGTGTACTTTTAATTTATTTGAACCTAATATTTATTGTATTTGGAGTTCATTAATGTATATCATCTTTAGGGATTTTTTTTAAAGGACAAATGTCACACTCTCTTTTTAATAAACGACACTCTTTTGAATCAATTAGTTTAGAGGACAACTTTTCAAATAAGCACAAAATATTAATTATTTTATTATTTGAATTAATTAAGTTGGATTCCATCAATACCCTTTTTAAAGATAAATTCAAGAAAATAAAAATACAATTTAATTAATAATTTAAACAAGGAAAATAAATTCAAACAAATATCACAATCAAATCTAACAACCTGATAAACGTAAAGATTATTCAAAAAAATATATTTCAATGGATACAAATTTCAAAACTAGTCATCTTAATAGGTTGAAGTTTCTCACAATTGTCCCTTAATACTAAGCAGGTGGTGAGGACGTTGATGTGTTCAGTGATTTTTGGGGGCGTTAGGGTTTATGTTTTGGGTTCGGGCGGGGTTTAAATTGGTGAAGTGCATTGAGGAGAGGGGGTTCAATGCGGAGGCTGCGCAATGAAGTGCCTGATAAACGATGTAAGGAGGGGGAGAGAAATGAAGGATGGTAGTGTTGTTTGGTGGAGTTGGGCATTGGTTATTGCTTTCAGGCAGACGAAGAATGAAGAAAGTTTTAAGAAAGTCATGAGAGAGAGAGAGAGAGAGAGAGAGAGAGAGAGAGAGAGAGAGAGAGAGAGAGAGATGAGGGTTCCTTCCATATATGATGATGATGGAAGTTTGAGAATGATGTTATTGAGAAGGGGTCTATCAAAGTAATTGAATGTGTGATGAAGACTCTGTTACCTAGAATGTTGTTTGTTTGGTTATGGATTTGTGGGCTTGTTTTGTTTGACAAAATGGGTCTTGATATAAGTTGTGCTTTATTATGTTTTGGCCTAATTTAAACATAACTTTGTTGAAAATAAAGTCGGACCCATATATGTCATGGTTGTAGTTTCTGTAAGAGTGACGATCATCAAATTATAAAAATTATCGATTATACATAAAGATACACTTTTATTATTAATAATGAGAATCCTTTAAAGAGTAATATATTATTAGCTTTATAATAGATTCTTTTTCAGTAAAGAGATCTTTTTTAAAAATAAAATAAAAGTAAGAGAGGTCTACGTATTTGTCAAAACTTAAACTTGGTCTATGTATTTATAATCTTGACCCAAATGTGGTTTCGGGTGGTTTTTTTATTGGAAAATCCAACTTGTCTTACTTCAACAAGATTATAAAGGTTATTAAAGAAAAAAATTATTTTGAAAGATGGCCAAGTCAAAAAGATATATAAAGAATTTATTTTTGATATTATGTCTGCCAGAAAATAAAAAAAACATGTAACTTAATATATCTTCCACAAAATAAAAAAAATGTCACTTAATATGTATGGCAGTACATTGAAAAAATGTAACTTAATATGTTTGATAATAAATTGAAAATATGCAATATAATATGTTTGCCAAAAATTTAATTAAGATAATGTAACTTAATATGTCTGATTGCTATTATGGGAGAATTGTGCATCTGACATATTTGAAACTTCGGTATCATATTATGTCTGGTTAGTTTAAGATATTTACATTTTTTGACTTTTTTTTGAATAATTCTTACATTATCTTCTTGATTGAATTTTTTGTGATATGTGTTTGAATTGGTTTCCATTAATTTAATTTCGAATTTCATAGTATATTTATTTTTTACTATTTATCTTTAAAAAGGGTAGTATTGAAATTCAATTTAATTAATTGAAATAATAAAATAATTAATATTTTGTCATTGATTAAAAAAAATTGCCCTTCATTATAAAAGTAGTCATTTAAACCAAGGCTTTAAAAAGATGGTATCTTATTCGAAAGACAAGCTCATAAATGTTCTTTATAATTATTTTATTTTATCTTTAAGCTTACGTTAACTATCAAAGGATTAAAGAATTTATTAAGTAAAATAATAATAATTACAATACTTTACACGAATAATATTTAGCAAACTTACAAGTATTTAACATGCAAAGTGTAATTCTTATTTATCCTTTGTGACACAACTTAGTCATAGAAAAAGCAATTTTGATTGCACTTTTCCATAGGTTAAGAATTTTTTTTTGCTACGTGCTCCTCTAAAAGATCTAATACTAAAGCATGAGAAGTAAAAGATGGATACTATAATTTCAAAAGAAGAAAAAAAAGGTATAAAAATGTAATTTTGATATTATATATGAGTTAAGTTATAAAGAGGATTTTTTTCACTTTAGCAAAAAGAGGGAATATCTATTTAGAGGGATAATTAGATAAATTGTTTTTGAAATTTTGTAGAGATGATCAATATATTAAGTAGACCATCTCTACCAAATTTTATAAAAAAACTCAATCTAGAAGTAGGCGTATTAAAAAATTGATATATATGCGCATTTTTGACCGTTGAAATATTTAATGATCATCTTACCTATTTTTAGGTTGAATTTTTTAATGAAATTTGATGGAGATGATTTATCGTCTCTACGAAATTCCAAAAAACAAAAATTCATCAATTTATCCCTTTAAATGAAAATCCCTCTTTATAACCTAACTTATTATATATAATATACATAACTAAAGAACTTTTAAACTATTAAGAAATTTTTGTATTTTAATAAACAATATAATTTTTGGAAAAGAGGTAAAAGGTCTTGTGTGACAATATTTTTCTCAAAAAAACAACGAATAATATTTTTTTAGAAATAAGGGTTTATATATCATGATCATTCTGAAATAAGGGCTTGTTTATCAATTGTGTTTTGTGCAAACTTAACTTTGCACTTAACACAATTTTGTGCAAATTTGTTTTGCATGACATGTTTATATTTTTTAATAAGTATATTCTTATGTTTCATTCATAAAACTTTAAAACAACGTCAAATAAACATAAATACATAGTAATGTTTTAAAAAATAAGGAGTACAAACTTAACTTTGCATAACTCCAAAAAAATTATTGTATGCATTTTATTAATAAATAGGTTTTGAATATGTAATTTGTTAAAATTATTTTAAAGTAATATCAATTAAACACTTATTCATAATAATATGCTAAAAGAACATGTAATGCAAACTTAATTTTGCATGATTCAATAAAAAAATATAATTTAAAAATCTACTGCAAAGTTAACTTTGCACTTCTTTTGGAGCTTGGTCAAATATAAGCCCTTAATTTACAAAAATATTATTCCTTAATTCTTTTGCAAAAAAAAAAAAAATTCTCATACAAACCCTATTTTTCAGTATCCTAATGTTAAAACCAAAGCACATACAATTATTCTATTTATTGCACACCAAAACTGATCTAACTCAAATTTCAGTAATTGCTGGTGAATCTGAAACAATCAGATTTGTTAACTTAAAATATAATTCAAATAAAAAAAGGTAACTATAAATTTGGTAAGAATACCACTCCAATAAATATTTGTAATAAACATGATAATAATTAAATAAATTGCCATTTTATGGTCCAATTATAATAAATTGTTGGTAGAATAATTGTAGTGGTTCACAAAAAATTAAAACTCATATTTTTGTAAGAACACTAATACAACTAGAATATTTTAAATGTTAATTTATAGTATTTTATATTAGAATCCTAATGGAAATAACATATAAATTAGGAGTATTCTAAATTAAACACTATTAGATTG